>CM039519.1:28641755-28700645 GCA_022433055.1 Begonia peltatifolia
ACTTGTTTGACTTACAAATTGCACTCCAAACATATTTTTAGCTCTTATTTGTAATATTTGGCTAAAAAATAATTCTTTTCCATTTTTTAAGGCATCATATTCCTTTGATAATCCATGCTTGGAAGATCTTTTATTGAAATTTTAATTTTTGAGCTCCCTTGATTCCTATCAACTTTTCAAACTTTGATATTTTACTTGCACCAAATTCCGTGTCTCTTTCGTCATTATTCAAATGCTTTAATGCTTTTATCAGCTTCAAGAGAAAACTTAAGAAAAATATTAGGAGGATTCTTGATGATGCTGAACTAGGAGAAGAGACCAAAAGAAAAATAGCAATTGAAATGGTAAGTTCATTAATTTACTTGTTTTGCAACTGGTTTCATGTCTAAAATAATTAATCATGTTATGAACTTTTTAGGAACGTCAAGAGCGTTTGAAGTCTTTGCAAGTCCAATTTTCAGCCAGGTCTAAAATGATGAGCTTTGCAGGCTCTAATGGGTGCTTATCTGAAGATGCAACTTTTGAAGTGCTAGGTGATGCTTCATCCGGATATATAATAAATGTTGTGAGAGAAAATGGGGAGGAAGCTGTTAGAATTCCTGCTAGCATCTCAGTGAAGTTGAAAGCACACCAGGTTTTTACTACAAACTGTGGTGTATTATTTCAAGTTTTTGTTCTCAGCTTTATTTGGTTGTTTATTGTTTTAGTATTTCCTTTTTTATTTGATTTGTAACAAAGTTTCCATTTTTCGTAAAAGAAGCAAAGTTTTATTTTTTTAATATTTTAATTTCCTCTCTGTTGCCTTTTTTAAAAATGTTTTATTTATTACAAAAAAAAAAATCTATATTTGTTATTACAGCCTTTATAGTGTAATTACCTCCACATTGTCATTCTCCGCATTTCCATTTGAGATAAAAGTCGTCGAGGTACTTTAGTAATTGCTTGAATTTGCTTTACAGTTTTCTTTTGTGATTAGAAAGTTTTGATGATGCCATTTCATTTTTTATTACAGGTTTCTGGAATAAGATTTATGTGGGAAAATATTATGCAATCAATTCGAAAAGTGAAATCTGGGGATAAAGGACTTGGGTGCATCCTTGCTCATACCATGGGCCTTGGAAAAACATTTCAGGTACTTTTTACTCAAGCTGCTATATTATAGTTATAAACCATGTCGTGTGATACTTTATATATATATATATATTGATGTAGGATGTCAATCTCATAAGTCTATTATCTTTTATATTTTATTTTATTTGTTTTATCTATTTAATTTTATTTGTTTTAACTTGTTGGGGATAGATTTTATATTTTTAAAAGCTTTCATAGATCTTGTAAATCACGTATGAACTCTATTTTAAGGGGTTGTAGTGAATATGAGAAATTTTTTGATAATTAATACAAATTTTCTTATTTTGAAAGTTATTTCTCTAATATTTCTTTATTTTTCTTTTGCGATTACAAACCAAAAATTCTGCTTCATCAATATATATATATTCACTTTTTATACCATAGTAAAATTCTTAATGTAATTTTTAGAATAAATGATTTGTATTGAACAATGTAAAATATATTATGAAATAGATAAATAAAAAAATGGAAAAATATGTGACAACCATACTCATTAGGATTAGTTATGTCCTCATAAAAAAGGATCGAAGAGACCGAAGAGGCGGGTTAACTTATAAATTGCTTAGCAGTGTATGTTCTCTCTCTCTCTCTCTCTCTCTCTATATATGTATATTCACTATTTATATCATTATAAAATTCTTAATATATTGTTTAGATTATATGATTGGATTGAGCTATGTAAAATGTATTAAGAAATGGATAAAGAAAAAAATTCTCCTGAGAAATATGTGACAACTGTACTCTTAAGCGCTTAGTTATGTCCATCACATAGGAATGGACCAAAGAGATCAAAGAGATGGAGTAAAGAAGCAAAAATATTTCTAAATGCTACTTCTTTGTACACAATGTGGCCAAAGGATCTATGTCGCAATGTAGCCAAAGGATCTATGTCGTTGCAAGAACCTGAGTGTCCAAATAGTTTTAAGGTTTTTTTAAAAATGATTTGTTATGGGGAGGAGCATTCATGAAGGACTGCGTGTATAAGAGTGAGTCAGCGAAGCAAACCTTTTTCATTCATTTAATCTCTTCTTTAACAGTCATATCCCTGAAATTACTTGCAAGTAAGTTCTCATCGAGTAGCAAAGCTAAGTAAGTCAATTCTCCATGGTCTACCTTGTCAAATTAGCAAGTCTGTCTAATTTATCCATGATACACCTTGTCAAATCTTTGGGAACATTCTTGAGTCTTAAGTATTTCAATATGGATAATGTCTTCACAAATATTTTTTTGATAAGACAATGCCCTTACAATTATTCAAGTGGTTAGTTTTCTCGAAGCATATTCTTAATTTTGTTTCTTTTTAATTAATTATATTTGTTCAACATAGTTTACACGATCAATCGGATTGTCTGCAGGTTATTGCATTCTTATACACTGCGATGAGAAGTGTTGAAGTGGGATTAAGAACTGCTCTGATTGTCACCCCAGTAAATGTGTTGCATAACTGGCGACAAGAGTTCCTGAAATGGAGGCCTTCAGAATTAAAAAGCCTTCGTGTCTTCATGCTGGAAGATGTAGGAAGGTTAATTGAGAGTTACATCATTTTAACTTTTTAGCCAGTTTATGTAGAGCTCTTTTATTTTGTGTTTCTGCGGTAAAAATGTTTCCTTTGATTACTAATTGGATAAAAGTTCATTTTTTCATCTTTGGGGAACATTGTTCAAGACAAATGTTTTGGCATACTATTGTCACCATAATATAATTAACATCTCATGTAAGTGTCATAACTTTTGCTTTTTTTTTTCCAATGAGCTATTATTGTTGCAAAATGTAATGAAGATTACTCACCTGCGTCATTCTTTTATTCTTTGAAGACAATTTGTTGACTTTCAGTTTCACAGGCTATTCCCGGTGATTATAATTTGATCAGTATAATTACTTCTGATGTAGTGTAATTTTCTCTACGACTGCATGAGTGTGAATTCTGGAGCAAGTTTTGCATGTTATGATATTTAGCCTTGTAAACTAGCTTAGTTTAGCCTATTATATCTGCTTGCGGGTCTAGCTAGTTTCTCTTTAAAAAAATCTATGTAGATGGTTAGAAAACATAAAATTTGTTAGGAAACATACTTGTAGTTCTACTTGATTCTGAATCCTGCTTCATGACTTGGTAATTCTTCCAATCGGTTCTTCACCAAATTTATTGAAGTTTTATTCTCTTAGGCAGTTACTAGATAGATCGTTCTTGCATGTTTTGGTTGGTTGTGTTGTGTGTTATTATTTACTGAGCATGTTATCTTGTTTATTTTGACCATTACAAAAATTCATACTTGATTAAGAAAGAGGTTTTTTTTTCTTGAGAATGGTTATTCCCTTCTATTCTTTGTAATTTCTCTACGAAGTCGCTGCGGATTTAAAAAATGAAGTTTATTGTTATTTGTCAACTTGTGGTTTTAGCTTCTGATGTGATTAGATTTTGCAGGGACGGAAGGTTAGAATGGCTTAAAAAGTGGAGAAGAAAAGGTGGGGTTTTTTTGATTGGTTACGCTGCTTTTCGGAACTTATCTTTTGGAAGGCATGTCAAGGATAGGCACACTGCAAATGAAATTACTCAGATCTTGCAGGTGTTTTACTGCAACCTTAAAAAAACCTAATGCTCTTTTCAATATAGGCCATGAGTCTTGCTTATTTGATTAGAAACTATTCAACCCAATCTTCATATTTTTATGCTTTGTATCTCTATATATATATTTACAAGCTCAACTCTACCATTAATTGGTGACCAGAGTTGAAGCATTTCCTCTATTTTGGGCAAGAATGAAACGTAGTTGCTTAGCAAAGATAGCAGTCATGATTTTCATATCAGCTTTCATCATTCCCAGGTCCTTTTCCATCTATAATCACCTCTGGCTATCGGTTTTTCCAATCTCTGATGTCATTAATGCATAGTGAACTATATACTGATGACAACAATTATATTAATCAATTAAGAAACCTACATTACCCATAAGTCAAAACATTCGCAGGCTATAATAATACGTCCTCTGCTTCATTCCCATCGTTTACATTCGATAATCTCTTATTCCATATCCTCATTCAAACCACTAGCCCAATATCCTGCTGCCCGAAAACTCTTGCCATCTCAGGAAGGCCATTATATATACCATACTACCTAAATTTACTGTTTTGGCCCTATAAATCTCCTACCGTAGGTCTTTCCAAATAACCTCTTCTTTTCCATTTCACTCGCAACATATAAATGACCTGTCAACCAAGGCATGGAAGTTCTAGGAAAGGGCCGAAGTTTCTAAATTAAAGATATGTAAAAAGTTTGTGACTACCCAAACAAAATCTCATTTTTCTGCGATGACAGTCCTATCATCAAAAGCTAATTTGTTCATAACTTATTATTTTTCCTTCCAGTTACAATTTTATGGAAGATTGAGATATTGCTGTCTCGCCGAGACTCCTTTAAGTTTGATCTTTTGTTTTCAAGATTGCACTTCTAATTCGAATATTTCTTCAAAATATGCTTCAATTCTACCTCGTTCTAACGTTTAGTGTCTTCCAATGCAGTCGATTCATCTATTATATCAAGTCTTAATTCTTATTCAAATGAACAACTTCTTCAATATGATGTCCCTGAAAGTGAGCATATTTCACTTATTGATTTCAATTTTAAATTTCTTGAATTTTTGCATAAACTTAAACCTTCTAGATCAGTTTTGATGACATAGCCACTTTATATCAAGTGTCAATTGGCACAAGGATCTGATACCAACCCTACCGCTTCTTGCCTTGTCCAGTTGAATAGGTTGTCCTAATCTATGATGAAGAGAGATCAATCCAGTCTATAGCTAATTAAATTTTCTCGAAGTTTCGAACATCCTTCATGGAAGGAGTTTTCTAAAGGAAATTTAAGGACATCGAAATTTCTTATCATACACCAATTAGTACAAAGCTGACAAATCAACCATTCAAACCAAAAGTTTTAAAAGTTTTCTACGGGAGCAAGGACCATAAACCCTTGATAACTAATTGTTGGTTTAATATAAATGGAAAAATCACTGATCAACAACATCTTTGTCACACTTGTATTTCGAACATCCTAAATCATCATAATCCCTCTAGATTGACATTTTGTAGGTAAGATCACCCAACTTTTGAAACATGAACTCCACACCAGCAAAGTCATTTTACTACGAAGAGACATCATTTTTGTTTTTTGAAAAATCATTGTCCGGATTCTCTTATTTGAGATTCTTTTGATGCTTTGTCTCTTTGAGCTAGATATGTAATTTCTAACGTTCCAACTGATAATTTTCATAGAAACTAGTGCCCTAGTTAAGACAACTTAGAATAATCTCGCAACCATCACTGTTGGACTGGCGGTCTCATTATTAGTGATAAACTTAATTTTTCTCGGAGTTCTCTCCGTTAGATCTATTCCTCCTTGGACAAGTTAGGATTAATGAGGATTGCTTTTTCCTAAATGAGATTGTCTCAGGCTAACATTCGGCTCCAAAGTTTTTTCACCATCAACAGCCTCGTGTTGGTTTAGATGTTGGTCAGTAATATAAATACTTTCCATAGTCATGCTCATTTTGTAATTATGGAGTGTTCTTCCTGTTAATACATAAATGTCAGAATTCAAATTAAAAATAGGTTTAAGATTACGTGATTCCAAGCACGAGAGAGAGCCTCCTTTGGGTAATTGAATTCCAAGCATGCGCTAATGATAGTTCATTATGGGGAAGAAAGGAGATTTCCTTTCTCTGAGATCTGCTGTGCACCTGACTACAAACAAGACCTCTAAATCATAAATTGTCATCTTTCTCAAACATTTGCTTATATTTGTTTGGTGGTGGGGAGTTTGAGGGGTGATGGTGTTTGATAATGGTGAAAGTGGTCTAACCAAGTGATGCTCACTTTTATGGCTTGGTCCTTCGTCCTTGTTGTCTTTATTTTCCGGAGGGTGAAGAGTACCAGTCATTCCTCCAAAAAAGATATATATCCATCTGTCGTAGGAGTTTAAGTACCACTAGGTACTCTTTACCATTGTTAGCAATTGTTGGTGTTGTGGGCTAGCTTGCAGGCTTTTTCTGTCGTAGGAGTTTAAGTACCACTAGGTACTCTTTACCATTGCTAGCAATTGCTGATGTTGTGGGCTAGCTTGCAGGCTTTTTCTTTATGTAATTAGTTGATATTGTACCTTTGGGAAAGTATGTTCACATTTCACATGTATTATATGTTTTTGCATCAAAGACTCGGAAAATGCTAAAACATTCCAATTAGGCTGACACCTTTACTACTTAAATTACAATTATGTTGGACAAGCTTTCAATTAACCTCTTCCTACTTGATTTTTCGAGCATAAGAAATTGATGCTCATCAAAAATTTTCCAAAAAATTGTAGTTCAAGAAAAAAAGCAATTTCTTTGGAATTTAAAAGTGCAAAAAGGAAAGTGCTAATCCTGAAGCATTTTAGGCTACATTCTTTACAAATCTATCACGGGCTACAACAATTCAAACAAATCTCATTTACTGTAGATGATACTGATTTCCAGTATGTCATGTTCTGATGCTCGTTCAACTGCAGGATGGACCTGATATTCTTGTCTGTGATGAAGCTCATATGATTAAGAATACAAAGGCTGATATAACCCAAGCATTAAAGCAGGTGAAATGCCAGAGGAGAATTGCGCTGACAGGATCACCTCTTCAGAATAATCTCATGGAATATTATTGTGTGAGTTCAAAGATAAACTGTAAATCAAATGACTTCTGTGTGCTATGTGGTTACTTTATTTATCAAATGTACTATTTAAAACAGATGGTGGATTTTGTGAGGGAAGGTTTTCTTGGAAGCAGCCACGAGTTTAGGAACCGGCAAGACTCTGACGCCTATATTTTCTTTGAAAAGATTTCACCTATATAGTTATTATGCATCTGTCATTTCCTCAGCTTTAAGGCCCTGAAAATGGTTTTTTATGTCACAGCTTCCAGAATCCTATAGAGCAAGGACAACACACAAATTCAACGCTAAATGATGTGAAAATTATGAACCAAAGGTCTCATATTCTCTATGAACAGTTAAAAGGATTCGTTCAGAGGATGGATGTGAATGTGGCCAAGAAAGACTTGCCACCTAAAACCGTCTTTGTAATATCTGTAAAGTTATCTCCTCTACAGAGGAAATTATACAAAAGATTTCTTGACGAGCATGGGTTTACTAAAGACCGACTTTCAGGCATAAATTTGCCGAAGAGAAGCTTTTTCGCTGGGTACCAGGCATTAGCTCAGGTATTACCCCCAGATGTTATTGTTACCCTTTCATTTTTTCAGAGTTTTAGCATCTGTATTGGCACCAATTTTAACTTAGAACCACTCATGCAATGAATACCATGTACTTTTCTTTTTGAAAAAAAAAAAAGCAATGTCAGTTACTCTGCACATGCCACATAAGTACGGATTGGTATTAAAATTGTTTGCTGGCTTGAAATCCCGTAACATTTGTAATGTATTCTGATTTGCCTCCTCTTCATTGTTTTTGAGTACCTACTAAACGTTGGCAATTTATCTTAGCTGTTGCTTTGATAGCAATGAAGAACTTCATGAAGTGTAAAGTAGTAATGGAGAGTAGCACTTTTTGTACAACGTGAAGTATACAAGATCAAGTTAACTTTATATCTTTTTCTTGTAAAGAGAAGTATTTTTTTTTGTTTATTGAGCAGGAAAAATGGATTTTATTTCCTCTTCAATGAGAAAAAGAAGATGCCAAGAGTAGATTGAAGACATTCGTTAACCCACAGAATAGATCACTTAGAAAAGGAACTTGGTTAGAAACTATTATACTGTCTAATTCTCCCAACTAACACATACATCCTATTTCCACCTAATTCAAGGTTTCTATTTGTTATTTTTCTAACTACTTCAATTTTCCATTACCTGGCGTTGAAATTGTGTGGAGATTTTTTGTTGTTACTAATATTTAAGTAATAGTTCTAACAATGTCGCGAGCAATTGCCACCATTCCTTCCAAAGTTTGCAACTAGTGGTAAAGTCAAATGCTTAAAAGTTTTTAATCCTTATCAATCATCATTAGACATAGGAGCAAACTACTACCCGAACCCAACTAGTTTAGGTGCTTGTTAAGAACAATTCTCTCAAAAGTGGGGCCCACGCCATGTCTAAGTGATGCTCCTTTTTCCTTCTCCACAATCTAGGACAATCCATTCAGGGATGCACCCAAGGAAACTTAGACATGGGGTAATGAAATATTCCTTTTTTTTTTTTTCATCGCTTTCACCGGAAGGATTTTTTGTATTTTACATATACACGATATTGTTTCCTAAAAAAAAACACAAGACAGAATTTTGTGATGTTATGTAACGCCTCGAATTTTAAAATCCCCAATTTAAAAACCCTAATTTGAAACCCTAGAAATTATTCCCAAATTTTGAGTTAAAATCGAGCGTAAAATTTTCAGCTTAAAACATTTTCTTAAAATCTTGAATAAAAATCATTAAATGTGCGGAAGCTATAATTAAAACAATAATTAAACTTATTCGAAATAAATGTAGAATCATAAATAATTCATAAAAACTCTAATAATAAAATTCAACATAATTTATTCGGAGTTAAAATAAAAATCGAAATACTTTTAAAAACTGAAACATAATATTTTAAATTTCTTTCTCGGGAAAATCAACATCTTCTTCTGTATGCTCGTTTGCCACTGGGAGATTCTCGATCGCAGATAGTTCCTCCTCAGATAAAAACTCACCTACATCACAAAATTATTTAAAATGTGAGAATTAACTCAGCAAGCAAAATACATGCAATGATCAAAAAATTACATTTACTTTTACCGAATCCTGATTACAGAACTAGTTGGTACTTATTTCCCAACCTTAGACTCAGTCATCTCATTGTCGTTCAGGCTTTGTCAACTTACTTTCGGTCAATCTCACCTCTCATTGTCGTTCAGACTTTTGCTATCACGTCACTACCATTAATGTTCAAGCTCACCATCTCATTGTCGTTCAGGCTTTTGCTATCACATATTTTCCGTCAATTCCATCATTTTCATGCACATACAATATGTCTTACCAATTTTATCTTTATACTATTCTAAGTCAATGTCTAAACATGCGTGCTCAAATATCAACTCGTGTAATAAAACAGTTATAAGAAAATAATATAATATCTTGTGATGCAGGGTCAAAGCCAAAACATGAGAAAACTGTATTTTTACTTACTTGGATTCCGAGCAGTATGGATATTGGGATTCGTTTACTATTTCAGATAATATCCTGCTCAAATAGAATATTTTGTATTAAATTCCTACTTAATAAATCCAATTTCAAAGAAATTTGAGCAGAAATTCCTTACGTTGTTCTCTTGGGTCAGATCGGGTTGGTTGAATCGTTTGGATGACTTCCGGGATATTTCCTACTTAATTCGAATGTCGATATTAAAATCCAACTTAATTAATTCCAACTTAAAAGAATTTGGATTGAAAATTCTTACCAGTTTAATCTTGGATCGGTTCGGTCAGATTCTTGTCGAAATTTGGTTTGGGTTTGGTTCGAGTGAAGAGTGCCGGTTTGGGTCAACTGGGTCGATCTGGGTCAACTGGGCCGATTAGGTTTGGTTCAGCTGGTCCTTCTGAAAAAACTGGTTCTGGTTTTTAAATAAAACCAACTCCTTTCCTTTTCCTGTTCTGCCGAAAGAGAGAGAGAGAGAGAGAGTAAGTGAGTGAGTGAGCGAGAGATTGAGAGTGAGCGAGAGCGAAACCGAGAAGGATAGAGTGAGGGAGAGCTTACGCTATTGAGGGAAATTGTTTGATCGAAGGGTACTCTCTGCTATCGCGAAGTGAAGCTCAACCGAGAGAAGTTTTGCCGTGTCGGAGAGGCTTGCAGTGTCGGAGACCGGGGTAAGTACTCCTTCTCTTCTTGAAAGACTCGGGAGGGAGAGCTGATGTGCTTTCCTTCTTCATGAATACCTCTTTTTATAGGAGAGGTTAGCACCCCGCTCCTCCAAGATTTTCGGCTTTCACTCGGATTTACCGGTTGTTATCTGATTGGCGGTAGATTTTTGGTTGAGTGGTTATTCAGTTAGATTCTGAACACTTCTCTTATAACGTCCAGGTTCATCTCGGATTTATTGCTGAAAATCAGCAATCCGATCTCTAAATCGAATTTCCAAAGATATTATCTTAATGGAAATCCAATATTCTTCTGTACTGGGATGATTTTTAATCTAGGTTCATTGGATTTGTTTCCTAAAATTCGAGTTGTAATTTAGGAAATTTTAATTTGAATTTCCAGATTATGTTTGATTTGGAAATTTTAAATTTTGAAATTTGAATATTGAATTGATTTGAGAATTTCTGAATTTAAAAATAATTTGAAACCTACATTGTTACATGTTAAAGTCATCTGCTATCTTATAAAGAATGTGATTTTTTTGCTTACTAAATTTAGTTACCCCTGGATATTTTACTTTCCCATGAATTCTCAAAGGCTTACTAAATTTAGTTACCCCGGATATTTTACTTTCCCATGGATTCACAAAGACTTGTTGTTGGTGTAAGTGTTAGTTTCATGGGCTAATTAATGCTCTATCAAAATTGTGTTATTGAAGTAAAGTTGCATGGGGGAGTGAGTGCGTTTATGTTTACTCTCTTTTTGTACAGTTTTTTTTTTTAATCCACCTCTTGTTAATGATAAAGAAAATGTTCGGTGGAAGGTTTTCAGTGATTGTAAATTATGTGCTTGAATTTTTTTTTTTTGTAAATTACAACTTGTCTAAAAGTCTAAAATGTAGAAGAGGAGGAATTACGAATTCTCACTACGGATAAACAAAATTACATTTTGAATTTCTTGTGTCCATTCAGTTGGAATGTGCCCATTTTGCAATGAATAATGTATATTATCTCAAAAAACACAATTAGATCATTGCACATCTTCAAAGATATAACATTAAGATGAAGCCAAATAATCCGAAGAGTAGCTGGACTGTCATTTTTTAGAAGAGTTTCATCTTCTTGTTAGCCTTATAACCTAAAAACAGAATTCAAAAAATTTGTGGAACACTTATGTGGGATCGAAGGTTGATAATTAAACTCAAATTGGATCATAATATGATTGGTTATTTTCTTATATCCAAGATAACAAGTTAACAATATGTACGGTGTGCCAATAAAGGGTTTTGTGTTGGACTTGGTCAGCCCAATATAACTTCTCCTTTATCAGGATCCTAGAGAGCAATTGTATTTTGTGAGATTCTATTTTGTATTTTTATCCCACTTTTTTATTTATTTGAGATTCAATCATAATGTATTCGGCATTCTTTTCTCCAAATGGCATCAATATAATAAATGATTGTAAACTGTTGAAACTCAAATCTTTTTTTCTCTATCAGAATTGCATCTTTATTTTTATTACATTTGTATTCATTTGGCATTTAAATTAAAAGTTGTATTGTCAACATTAGATATGGAATCATCCTGGGATCTTGCAAATAACGAAAGAAGACAATGCAAGGCGTGATGATGCCCTTGAGAATTTTCTTCCAGATGACTGTTCCAGCGATGACAATAATGATTTTAATACAACTGTCCGAGGTAGTTTTCTTATCTTACCATTTTATTCTTTCATACTATAAGTCTCACTTGATTTATTACTTTGCAATGTCAAATTGTTACTTTAATGTAAGTTAAAACTTTGTTGCTATTGTATTGTACATTCTCTATCATCAGTTAAGAGTATTTTTTTTCCTCCTTTTTCTTTCAAGAAATTAGGAAGGGACAAATATGTTTTTCTCCCGCAAATTAATTTAGAGATCTTTTGTCTAGACAAATTTTCTTACAATTGACGGGGATTATTTGGACTTAGTACAAGTATTTGGTGCTCAAATGTATTTTACAACAAATAACCATCACCTTATCTCAAAGAAGGCTAATTTATTTATTTTCAAGCAATGCAAATTGAAACTTTATACGGATATATCTGACTAAAGAATATTACGCATATATATTTTTTTATAAGAAACAAATATTTTTTTAGAAAGAATTACGAGTGTACAAATGATTCTGTCAAAATCATACCGAAACATGATGAAGACAACTTTATGCTTCGGCCATGTCGATCGGATTGGAAATGATCGTTGTGAATGTGTAATTTTTAAAATATTGAGTTATTAAATTTTCTAATTATGAAGTTGTTGCTTTCATACACCACCTTATTATTTGATGTCATGTCTTTGAAGATGATCACAGTGTGACGTAGCCAAAGGATCAATGTTGTTGCAAAGAATCCAAACCAAAGCAGCTTGTTATTCTTTGCTTTCCGTCAATGTTGTTGCAAATAATCCAAACCAAGGCTGCTTCTTATTCTTTGCTTTCCATCCAAAAGTGTAGTCCAGAGAGCTCAAAACTAACCATTGTATTGCCCAGGGCAGCTTAAAAAGTGAGAAGATCGCCTCTAAATATCTATCCTGAACTCATATTAAAAAAATAAGATGGAAGTTATTTTCTTCATGGCCTTTGCAGAAGAGTCAACAATTTGGAGATGACATAATATGCAAGTTCTTACTTTAATTGGTCATTTATGTACACTTTCTCTATACTTAAGCCACACAAACACTTGAAGTTTAGACAATCTTCCTTTTCTGACTAGGTTTATATAAGAGGATCATGTGGTATCTGAATGAGCATTGAGAAGAATAAACTTCATGAGAACGTTGCGGAAGGAGAGTGTTCCACCTGCATATGTCTACTCCTTCCACTCTTAGAGTAGTCTAAGTAATATCATTTAGCAAACTTGACAATTCATCCATCGCTAAATGGTTCAACGATCGTCAAAAGTTCAAATTTGACACTTACATTGTACGATGCTCCAAATTACAAATAGATGCAATCGAGGCATTTTTGTTGTAAGGGATGTAGTAAATGTAAGGATATTTGAAACATAATGCACCACCATGAATCCAATGCTCTTCCCAAAAGTGAACTATGGTCTCATCCCATGTTTTGAAAGAATACATTCTTGGAAAAAAGATAGGTAGAGAGAAATGTGGAATGAAATGTGATTCCACAAGTCTTGAAAAAAGGCTTGATTTTTTGTATTGGTTGCCCAATTAAAATTCATTTTTCTATATATGTTTTAGACTGCTTCATGCCATAAAAAGTATTAATTTCCATAGAAAATCTCCTCAACCATTTTCCCAAGAATGTTCTATTTCAAGCTTGGATATTGCCAGTACCAAGACTACCTTTGGCTTGTGAACAACCACAACATTCCACCAAACTAGGTGCAAATTCTTCACATCATGTAGAAAGTCTTTCATCACTTTGTTCATCGACATGGAAACTATGTTGGACAAGTTAAAAGCAAAAGATAATATGTGAGAATACCACCAAGGATTGAATGGATAAAGTGAGTTTATCGCTTCTTGAGAAACAACTTTTTTCTATCCATCTAGTCGTTTCTTACCTTTCGGCTATTGGGTCCCAAAAGCTACTAGAAAGTGCATTTCCACTAAGTGGTTAACCAAAAAATTCAAAGGCGGCTAATCTGCCAAATTTCTCTTCTTTCACATTCATAGCTACAACATCACTTCGGTTAAAGTTAGCCTAGGGGAATGTGAAACCCATCGAAGCTTTCATTTTGCAAGAAGTTCTGCAGATGTGGATTTCTTTTAAGAAAATCATATCGAGAGCCAATCCCAAGCAAAATTTTAATAAAAACAAATGAACTAACACTTTCTCATTAATTAGAAAAAAGTATACTAACAAGATAGATAGGATAGTAAAATGCTTAGAGCTGTAGACTTGCCTAATGACAATAAAATTTTATATTTTACAATAAGTCAATATTTGTCGATGTCTTTGAATATAATCTCATTGCAATTGAGCTAAGTAGTCCAAAAGATACTTATCAATATCAGTGAACATCTCTGAGGCCGATTGGAAGACGTGAAGAAGCACAACTACATACTATGGTTGCTAGTTTCATCGCAAGCCTTGAAACATGGGCAACAATGCCTCTTTTGGACATGATAAGAAACTATTTCTGTTAGGAGAAAGAATGTATAGATCAAAGAATAGGCAAGACCCCACCCACACAAAGCATTAAAGTTACAATTAATGTACGAATATTTTGTTCAAGTTTGAGAGAACAATATTAAATGGATATTTCTTAAAATATGTACAAGTATAGGCCTACTTTACCATAAGAAAATTAATATTTTCCTGAATATTTGTCTTTGGTGGTTTGTTCTTAACGATTACATAGTTACAATGAAGCCAAGTAATCCATAAAGTTGTCAAAATACCCAATTTTCTGATAAACTTCAATTTTTCGTGTGTTTCTTGTTTATTGAAGTCATTGTTGAGAAAACTAGTGATAGCATAATGTAGTTGGTTTTGTCATATCTTTTGTGATAGACACATTCTCTTCTAAATTTGGTTGCTCGTTTATAGTCCTTTTTTATGATGATCCAAGCAAACACATGAATTTTTTTGTGGCACTGTAATCATCTAGAGAGATTTATGGAAAGAGAAATTTGTTGAAAGTGATAGTGTCCATCTTCTGGTGCCAGACTCATAGAATGGCAGAGGCAAATAGAACTTTTGCACATTTTCGTTAATCTAAAACTAGAAAAAAAAGTAGATTTTTTTTTTAATCTACCGAAGGAAGGTTTTTTTCTCTGATGATTAGTTAGAAAAAATTGTACATACCCACTCAAAAAAGATTGAATAGGAATGACTCACTATTATTGGGTTTCTGGGCCATAATCGTTATGGAGGAGAGATGGCCGAGTGGTTCAAGGTGTAGCATTGGAACTGCTATGTAGACTTTTGTTTACCAAGGGTTCGAATCCCTCTCTTTCCGTACCCTTCCCCTAATTCGCCAATGTTATTGACCACAATGTCGCAAGTAACAATGGTTAGACATTTCTTTGATATAGATTCAAACGTAAAAAAAAAAAAGACAGGAAAAAATGGACAAGGAATGAAAATATCCCTACCAATCCATAATAAAGAAATGATAGAAAAATCTCCAGATCAAACCCCTTTTCTTCCTTCAGTCTCTTTAGTTAAACTTAGGTGAAGGGGGGAATTGTCCGAACCCTTAACTCCAGGGATGAATCGAAAAAGAAATATTTATTGGTTCTACCTCCTATTTTTTATGAAGAGAATGAATCTGTTTATCGAAGGATTAGAAAAAAATGGGTCCGGACCTCCGATTTGGAAGATCCAAAACAAAAAAAAAGTGGTATTTGCTAGCAACAACATAATGGAGGCAGTCAATCAATATAGATTGATCCGAAATCTGATTCAAATCCAATATAACACCTATGGGTACATAAGAAATGTATTGAATCGATTCAATAGATCTGATCGCAACTTCGAATATGGAATTCAAAGGGATCAAATAGGAAATGATACTCTGAATCATAGAACTATAATGAAATATACGATCAACCAACATTTATCAAATTTGAAAAAGGGTCAGAAGAAATGGTTCGATCCTCTTATTTTTATTTCTCGAACCTAGAGATCCATGAATCGGGATCCTAATGCATATAGATACAAATGGTCCAATGGGAACAAGAATTTCCAGGAACATTTGGAACATTTCATTTCTGAGCAGAAGAGCCATTTTCATTTTCAAGTAGTGGAAACAGAAGAGATAATGACATTAAGGCTGGAAAACTTGTTGACCTCCAAAGTAGCCATATTTCTATCGAAGAAGTATGACGTTGGATTCATGCACTTCTTCTCTTTTTGTAACTTCCTCCGACCTTTGTTCTCAAAATCCATAGTACTTAGAAGTGTCAAGCAAAAATTATTTAATTTTTTAAAGACATGATCTCCACTCTGGACATTGTTATCCAATGTATAATCTTGGTTTTGGTCATTCAGGTTTCAAACCAATGGAGTTGTACTCATATCTTGAAAATGTCGTCATAATCTGATGAACACTTCAAATCATACACTATGACTGCATGTATGAACATGGTTTTGTTATAGTCTGATAAGAACCCACCATTGCACTTCACTTATGCAAGTAGAAGACGGAGAGATTAGAAGCCAAGAAGATATTATTTATTTCTTAGTTTTTAATTTTAATTAATTATGGTTGTGGATCATTTATGATTGTTGATTGAATGTGGTATCTCGGGGGATCGTTTGGGAACATGGAGGAACATCTGGAATTTTTGTGTGGAAACAATTGGGAGAGTGCAGACCTCTCGAAAGTCTGCAATTTTGTTTGATATCTTGGTGTTTTGTTTGTGGTTTCTGGTTCAATATTGTTACAAGGACAAGACTCTACATTCGAAGACCTATTCTAACTCTTGTTGCTGATTTAAATATTTGTAATTGAGTAAACGATGAAAAAGCCAGTCTTATCTTGTTCTTTCTTTTTTGATATAATTCATTTTTGATAAAAATAATAATCTTGTAAAATTCTAATTCTTCAGTTATAAAATGTCTTTTTACTTCATTACAATTTTTTTCCAATAAGAAAAGCAGAATGAAGATCTATAATATATTTTTTCTGTCTTCGCTTAACTATACCGAGATATGCATTTTGATGTTCTATGATTTTTATTTTGAAGATGTTTTGTTTCAACTTACAATCCTTATAAACACAAATGACCTATGTTTTTTGTACCTCACAGAGAAGCCAAGGAATGTGTACGATGCTTTTCAGAGTAAAAATGGTGAAGGCTTTTTCCGAAAGGTATTTTAGTTTTGTATATGGTATATACTTGCATATTTTTCTTTCTCATGGTTTCTAATATTATTTTAAAGAATTTCATTAAGGATGAGCTGATTCATGCCCTCACTCTCATCTCATTCCTATCACTCAAAAGAAAATAAATAAATAATGTGGTGATGTGTAAACTGCTTGGATTATATTAACTTTCATTTTCCCTACTCAATTATTTTTCCTACCTATGGTGCATTTTTCCAGGATTGGTGGAATGGCCTGCTTCATGAAAATAATTTTAAAGAGCTTGATTATAGTGGCAAAATGGTTTTGTTGCTAGATATCATAATCATGTGTTCTGATCTGGGTGACAAAGCATTGGTTTTTAGCCAGAGTATTCCTACTCTTGACCTTATTGAGCTGTATCTTTCAAGACTATCCCGACAAGGACAGAGTGGAAAACTCTGGAAGAAGGGAAAAGACTGGTATAGGTAGGAAATTTCATGACTGATCAGAGCTAAGATTTTCTCCCTTTTCGCTGAAGAAGTCTAATGTTTTTATATATATATTTTTTATACTCTTCATCTCCCGTTGTTATTGTTATATTAATTACTTATTTGATATATCAAACATTATGGACATTGATGCAAGATATTATAAAAATGGAAGAAAACAAATTCTTGTGGAAGGACAAGAAATACAAATCACGATTTATTATGTTTTCACAAATTTGTGTTATTATTATTTATTGACTGATGTTTTCTATTTGAAGACTTGATGGAAGAACTGAGAGTTCGGAGAGGCAAAGACTTGTTGAGAGGTTTAATGAACCCTTCAATGAAAGAGTAAAGTGCACTCTGATATCTACAAGAGCTGGATCACTTGGTATCAATCTTCATTCAGCTAATCGTGTGATCATTGTGGATGGTTCTTGGAATCCAACTTATGATCTTCAAGCTATATATCGAGCATGGAGGTAAACTTCTTAAATGAACTAGAAGGGAGATATTTTATATATAATTTAAAACTCGATTTCTGTGTTTTACGTGAGCTAGTAGGGATATTTGTTTGGCTGACAAGAAAGCAATTTTAAGATTGATACGGTTGTTGCTTAGAATAATGAAGAAGGGGGATCCTCTAAATATAACAGAACAAGAGAAACAATCAATAAGCTCTTCCTCTTGGGAAGTGCCAGACAACACCCGAAGTAGGGAAAAACTAACCACCAAATTCATTCTCTAGAGAAATTAGAACCGTTTGTTTTTTAAAGAAGACAAGAGAGACGAAAACAGAGAGATGCTTGAGAGTAAAGAGCAAAAGAACCTTCATACCTCTTGCACCTTCAGCTTAAATTTCTGTGTTAATGTTGATTTTATGTTTAGGAAAAAACAAAAGTGGAATGCAAAAAAGAAAATCAAAATCAAAATTTAATTTCCCAGTTTGTTTATGAAAACCCAAGTCTTGATACTCATTGAGAACAAAGTTCAATCTTATAGACCTCAATGATTGGCTATTTTTCCAAATGACGTGTCTTGGCTATCATCAAGAATCTGATCAATATTGGAATGGGTAGAAATTTTTTTATGAAAGAAAAACACTCGACTCTTGTTGTATCTTGGTTGCTTTAGTCAGATGTTTCACAAAGTTGAAGTTTCTCTCGCTTCACCTTGCTTGGGTTTTTTGTTTTCTTCGATGTCATTAGTCCTCTTCTTTCTTCTGTTTTAATGTAGGAGATACGGGCAAGAATGTCTTTTACCATCTAATAAATTTTAGAAGTCCTTGATTTAAGAGTAGATGCTAAATTTCTTTAAAGATGAAAGACCTATGCTATTTTTTTAGCAGAAAAACCAGTAGGAGGCTAGAGTTAATTTCTTTGCAAAATAAATAAACAAATGTACTGTGTGCAATGTACAAAAAGTGTTTTTGAAATATGTTTTGACTGATGAAATCTTATTGTTTAATTCATTAAAAGGGCAAAAGTTTGCTACAGAACTTAGCATTTTTTTTCTAAGTTTTTTGGATGGTTCGAGGAAGTAGGGGAATTGATGGAATAAGTTGAACGTATTGTTATTTTGGTGAAAGCATTAAATGATTGATAAAAGAAAGAATTTTCCCTTTTTTCCTTAAATAAAATCACGTCTCATGTTTTAATACACATTGTGTATGGTTGGCATTTGTTAGAAATGTGTAAATATTAGGATTATTACTTTTATACTTAAATAGGATTTGATTTTGTATAAGATTGAGAATTAATTTTCTTATTTTCCGCAAATCTTTGTATTGTTTAAAACAAAGTCCAAGAATTTGGTTCGACGACAGTGGAAAAATTTGGAATGACCAAATGCAAATTTGTCACTTTGTCTTTTACAAACAATTTGAGCTGACAACATTTTTCTAGTTATATATGTTAATGATATTGTCATTACTAGCAAGTGATATTATAGAAATTTCATCTATTAAATCTCTTCTCTATACACAGTTTTATACTAAAGATTTAGGGGTTTTGAAATACTTTTTAGACGTTGAGGGAATGAGGAGTAGGAAAGACATTTTTCTATTTCAAAGAAAATAGATCCTTGACTTATTAACTGGGACAGCAAAGTGGGGAGCTAAACGAAGGAGTACACCTATGATTCTTAATCTGCAACTCACAAAACATGGTCAATTACTAAAAGTGATGTAGGCAGCGAAAATTAAAGAAAGAATATAGAAAAGAAATTAACTTTAGAGAAAAGAAAGAGAGGAAAAAAGGGAGAAGCCGAGAGAGGATAGATGATTGGAAAATAGGGTTTCAAAACTTCACATATCCATTCATCATAATCTGTCTCGCAAAATTACAATAATAAGAATTAAATAGAAGAAATTAGGGCTAACCCTATAATATGAAAAATAGCTTTAATTAAAAATAAATAAATAAAAGAGTAAAATATCAGCGATGTGCTCATCAACTCTCCCGAGGTAGAAGAATCACCCAGTCAAGTTGACAGAATCCAAAGCAGGAAGTTGTTCAATCACCCAACCATAAGCTAAGCAGCTGAACAACCTTCTTTCGACATCTATACATTTGTGTAACTGGAGGTCTGAACCGAGAGTCGTTCTGAGTAGGCTGGGAATTTGGCAAAGGAAGATTCTGATGACTTCGAAAGAATTCCAAAAGGTCTGGATTCAAATGATGAAGTGTACCCCTGGAAATTCATGTACAATCACTATCTGATCGATCCACCCAACGAACCAAGAAGCGTTGAACCTCACATTCATTAATGAATACAACCTGTTCATCTAAAATAGTATTAATTTTATTCTTGTGTTGTAACAGGGGATGTGGAGGAAGCAGAATGAACAAATGTAGGGTCAAAATCGATAGATGAAAGTAAAAAGGGGTCAGCAGATGGATTAAAGTGGCCTTTATAAGCAATCAAGTTTTCAACATTAAAAGTAAAATGATAACCAAAATGAGGTGGAAGATCAACGGCATAAGCATTTGAACCAATTCGTTTTATAATTTTAAAAGGACCAACACTACGAGGTTGCAATTTAGAACCAGATTCGGATGTTCGCCGCTCATGATGAATTTGAACTATTACATAATCTCCAATATTAAATTCAACTTGTTGTTTGTGTAGATCTGTTCGTAATTTATATGATGCATTACTAGGCTCTATTTGTTTATTGATCTCTGTGTTAAAATTATGAAGATGTTGTGCAAACTTTTCAACCGGCATAGTCTCATTACCATGCGGTGACATAAGGAGGAGGTCTAAGGGTTTCCTAAGTTTGAAACCATGAACAACTTCAAATGGGCTCATACTTATGGTTCGGTTCATTGAGCTTATTGTATGCAATCTGGGCGGTGGGGAGAATCAAATCTCAATTCCTATTATTTTCTTTGACCAAACATCATAACAAATTTCCAAGACTTCGATTAATAATTTCAGTTTGACCATCAGTTTGGGGATGGTAAGTCGTTGAAAATTTTAGTGTGGTGCCTACAATATGCCAGAGGGTTCTCCAAAAATGACTAGTAAAACGCATATCCCTATTGGAAACAACAGTCTTAGGGAGACTATAAAGTTTGACAATCTCATTAAAATACAATCGGGCTACCTTAAATGCATCGGACGTTTTACTGCAAGAAATGAAGTGAGCCGTTTTTGAAAAACGATCCACAACGACCAAGATAGAATCATGTTTTTTAAGGATGAGTGGAAATCCAAGCACGAAATCTATACTAACATCCTCTTAGGGACGACTGAGGACAGGAAGAGGTGTGTAAAGTCCAATGTTTTGTGGTTTTTGCTTAGCCACTTGACAAACTCGGCAAATGCTGGCTATTTTGCCCACGTGTTTCTTTAAACGGGGTCAATATAATTGACGTTCCACTTCTTCTATCGTTTTGTTACGTCCAAAATGACCAGTTAATCCTCCTGCATGAATTTCCCAAATAAGGAACTCTCTGACTGAAGTTTGAGGAATGCACAATTTGTTAGTTTTAAAAAGATAACTATCCTCAATATGGAAATCACCACTGATCTTGTTCATTTTTCAAGGCATGGACAATATCTTTAAAATTAGGGCAAAACTTATAATCCACTTTGAATCTTTCGAAATCGATAATTTTAGCACTAATGACATTTAGAAGAGATATGCGCCGACTTAATGTATCAGCTGCTTGATTCTCTACACTCTTTTTGTGTTTCAAGATGAACGAGTATGCTTGCAAATATTCAATCCAACAACCACGTCAAGAGTTCAATCGCTTTTGAGAGTTGAGATATCGTAAGACCTCATGGTCCGAGTAAAACACAAATTTCTGAACTAACAAGTAGTGACGCCAATAGCGTAGAGCTTGCACTACTGTATACAATTCTCTATCATATGTGGAATATCGTTGTTTGCCATCATTTAACTTTTCGATAAAATAAGCGATAATGTGTCTTTCCTTGCTGAGAACGTCACCAATCCTCACTCCCAATGCGTTGCACTCAACCTCAAAAACTTTACAGAAGTCGGGGAGACAAATTACTGGGGCTTCCGACATTCGGGTTTTAATAATTTTAAAGGCCGGAGATGCTGCTACTGTCCAACAAAACTCTCATTTTTTCATACAATCAGTAACATGAGCCATAATTGTACTGACCTCTTTAATAAAACGGCGATAAAAGGTAGCTAGCCCGTGAAAACTTCGGATGTCATTTAAGTTTTGAGGTTTAGGCCAATCAACAATTGCTTTAACTTTTAAAGGATCAGGGGATACCTCTGTTGTAGAGATTATGAAGCCCGAGAAGGAAATACTCTCAGTGAAAAACGCAGACTTTTTAACATTGGCATAGAGGCTTGATGACCGAAGGGTGGAGCAAACTTGTTAGAGATGATTTCGATGTTAATCTAAAGTTTGACTAAAAATGAGGATATCATCGAAATAAACTAGTATAAATATTACCAGAAAAGGTATAAAGAGTATGAGTCATTACTCTCATAAAGGTACTTGAGGCGTTTGTGAGTCTAAATGGCATGATAAGCCACTCATAAAGTCCATCATTAGTTTTCAATGCGGTTTTCCATTCATCGCTGGGGCAAATCCTTATTTGGGGATATCCACTTCTAAGTCAATTTTTGAAAATATCTTAGTATGAGCTATTAAATCTAACAAATCATCAAGTCTAGGAATGAGAAAACGATAATTTACAGTAATCTTCTTAATGGCTCGACAATCAATACACATCCTCCAAATGTCATTTTTTTGGGGTCAAAAGAGCAGGAACTGCACAGGGGCTTAAGCTCTCACGAATAGATATTTTATTCAAAAGTTCATTTACATGTCTCTGTAGTTCAACATGCTCAGTGGGGTTCATTGTGTAATGAAGTAAGTTTGGAAAGGATGCCCCATGGGTGAATTTAATTTCGTGTTGAATATCTCGTAATGAGGGTAACTGGTCAGGCAGGTCTTCAGGAAAGACGTCCTTAAATTCATCGATGATTGACTGGGCTTCCGCAGAGATTATAAGTGGAGGATTTGACCTACTCTCTACCACTAACTCGAGAAAAACCACTGAATCATTTTTTAGTGAACGTTTAAATTCCGTAGGAATAACATTTAGTCTTTTGTTTTCAACGATTTTTTTAGCTTGAGGAACTCCAAAGATTTTGGATTTGAAGGCAATGGATTAAAGATGAATTTTCTTTTTCTAGAATACAAAAGAACACGGATTTGTTCGACCATGAATAGTGACATCCAAATCAAATAACTAAGGACGACCGACGATGACATGATTAACATCCATAGGGATAACATCGCACTTTATATTCAAGGAATTGAATTAGTACCAAGCAACGCTCTTTTACTGAAATGGAGGAAGTGTCGATCCAAGAGACATTATAAAGTTGAGGGTGGGGCACAGATTTTAGCCCAAGACGAGATACTGTAGTTACAGATACTGCATTAATGCAACTACCACCCACAATGACTTTGCAACCTTTGTTATTGATTTTGATATAGGTGTGGAAAATAAAATGACGACGCCAATCCTCAACGTCTTTGGGCTGAGTGAGTGTACATCTCATAACGCTCAGTCGAGCTGACTCGAATGAGGTGGACATAAGAACGGGTCGGATACATCCTAAAAAGTTATCATTGTCCAAATCTTCAAATTCGTCAAGATTAGGTTCATAGATTTGTTCATCACTTGTCTCCTCAACTGCATTTTCACATTCTTGTAGGACTAAATTTTGATTAGGGCAATTTGAGAAAATATGATCAAAACCCTTACAATTAAAACATTGTAATCGCGATGAGTTTCGCGAATTATCTACGCTCTTTCCTTTGTTTTCTTTCACCGAAGGGGAATTAGAAGGAGGGGGTCCTATGAGAGATTTAGGAGTAACCGGAGTCGAGACTAAGGGAGGTCTATTGCCACTTCGCTTGCCATACGGTATTTTCGTGACTATCTCATAGTCTCGAACTAAAGAATATGCATGATCTAGGCTGTTGGCATCTCGAAGGATAAGCTCGCGTTTTAGATCATCTCTTAGATCTTGTCAAAACTTACTTAGAGTCATGGTTTCATCTTCAACAATTTGACTTCTCATTCGAAACTCATCAAATTGGTTAACATACTCAGTGACTGGCCGATTGCTCTGAGCAGGGGCATTCCATTGGTCAAAAAAGTTGCCTTGATAGGATCGGGGTAAGTATTTTTCTTGAAATCGTCTTTTCATTTCTTTCCAACTTCCAACAGGAGGTGCATAACGTCTTTCAAGGAGATCTTCGACACTTTCTCAAAATAGTTGGACAGTGCCAGATAATTTTAAACTGTCAAATTGAATTTAGCGATTTTCTGGCACTCAATACCAAGCAAAAAAACGGTTCATATCTTTTACCCATTGAGTAAAGACACGGGAATCTAGACAACCATCAAAAGTAGGCGCATCGAGTTTGATATTTCTAAAAAGTTGTTCATCATGGCGATTAGGAGAATGAGATTCTCAACGAAAGCGATCTTCACCGCCCTCTTGACCGTAACTTCTATCTCTACGGTCATGTCCCAAGTGTCGTTGAGTGTGTTGCCGATGATGTTGGGGTTTATTAGGGAACACTATGGAATTGTCTGTGTCCGAGGGATGAGGAATTTGTTCTGCAATGTTTATCCTATTCTCTAGGTTTCTAGTTGTCTCGTTAGTAATGGCCAACTTAGTCTGAAAGGTAGCTAACTGTTCCCGAAACTGTTGTTGGTCGTTAATCAATTGTAATAGTTATCGGGAAATGGTATCTAATTGGGAAGGATCCATGTCTAAAACAACTAAGACTTAATGAAACCTAACAACCACTACGTAAGTGCATATATTACATATTATAGTTTATTAAATTAAATTTTCTTATTAATAATAATAATTTTTCTTTTTTAGAGATCAATAAACAAATTGTGTTTATAATGAATAATATAAACTACGACCAAAAATCTAACAAACGAAAGAGTAAAATTTATTTTGACAATTTCGTTGATTCTACCAAACAAACACGAAGAATTTGATATTCTAAAATAATAAAACGAAAAACCCAAATGTTATGTCGAAAAATATAACACCGCAAAGTTGAATATCAAACTGAACAATTAAGTGATGAAGGTAAAATAATTGGCAAAGCTTATATCAAAAAACCGTTCAATGTGGGAGAATAAAATAATCGGTCAGAGATTAAATCATATGACAGTTTAAATCAGAGAGCATTTGGGTGGGTTAAAAAAATCTAGTTTAATTCAGTGACAAACCACAAAATTGATGTGCAAGTAAGTAAACTGATATGCATATGAAATAAAGGTAAGGGTACGTCACAACACAAGAACAAAATTAAAACATATTTTAGAATTAAACAGAATTGAAAAACTAAAAAAAGATAGGAATAAAAACTCCCTGAATTTGTTGAATGTGCTCGAAGAAAGTTGATTTAATAATGAAAATTCATCAGAGTCCAAGCAGCATTCTAAATCCCACTGTGAACAAGTTGGCCCAAAAGAGTGGCCCAACAGTGAGCCGCAGCACCTTCACAATATTCACTAATAATAGTGAAACCCACTTCAGCGCAATTGTTTAGAAACTCAGCGAACAGAACTGCAGAGCTCTCTGACGAACCACCGACCAAGCACGAAATCTAACGAGCAATGCAACAACCCGAGAGAACTCCGGCGAGCAGTACAGTCACGGTTCTTTGCTTCCAGAAACCAAGATAAGAGCAGCCAGAGGCGATGGGATTAGAGGAGCAACCAGCGTGATGAAAAACAGAGAGCTATTTGAGGCGCAACGAGCAACAAGGAAATAGTGTTGGTTGGTTGGGGTATGGCAGTGAACGAGACCGACCAACAGTGGTGGTCAGGGTGCGGCGAACAGAAGACCGGACAAAAGAAATTCAGCAGCAATTCTGAAGCAACAACAAACATAAAATCCCTTTCGGCGATAAACAGTGATTCTGATGAGCAATAACACCGAACGCCAATGAACAGTAACGCCGAACACAGAAAATTAAGGAATTGAAAAATTAGGGAAATTAATCCAAGATTTTATTGTTTGGAAAAATAATAAAATCCGCTCTGATACCAATTTGATGTAGGTAGCGGAAATTGAAGAAAGAATATAGAAAAGAAATTAACTTTAAAGAAAAGAAATAGAGAAATGAGGAAAAAAAATGGGAGAAGCCGAGAGAGAATAGGGGATTGAAAAATAGGGTTTCAAAACCTCACATATTCATTCATTATAATCAGTTTCACAAAGTTATAATAATAAGATTTAAATAAAAAAATTATGGCTAATCTTAGAATACGAAAAATAACTTTAATTATAAATAAATAAATAAAATAATAAAATATCAATGATGTTCTCATCAGAAAGAACTCAAGAGATGCAGAAAATTAGTGGGGAAGTTGAATTATCTCACTGTAACTCATCCTGATATTATTTATCTTGCCAGTATTGTAAGTCAATTCATGGCTTATCAAACAGTGAAACATTGGACTGCTTTAGAACAAATTTTGCATTACATAAAAGGAGGTTCTGAATGTGGTATATTATATGCAATTCATGACCATATTAATATTGAATGTTTCTCTAATGCATACTATGCAAAATAAAAAATAGATAGAAGATCAACGACTTGTTATTGTGTTTGTCGGAAGAAATCTGATCTCATGGAAAAACAAGAAGCAAAGAGACATGTCTCGTTCCAGTGCAGAATCAGAGTACAAGTCTATAACTCAAGTTGCATGTGAAATTATGTGGGTATATCAATTGTTGGAAAAAGTTGGTCTTAAGACTTCATTACTAACAAATTTATGTTGTGATAACCAAATTGTTCTTCACATTATCTCGAATCCTGTTTTTTTTCAACGGACTAAGTATATTGAAATTGACTGTCATTTCACTCGTGGAAAAAGTACAATAAGGTAAAATTTCTACAGGGTATGTAAAGTCAGGGAAATAAGTTTGAAATCTATTTACAAAAGTTCTGAATGGAAGTAAGGTGAATTATCACTGTAAAAGTTGAGAGTAATTGACATTTATATTCTAAATTGAAAAGAAAGTGTAAATATTAAGATTACTATTTTCTTAATTAAAGAAGATTTGATTTTGTATAAAATTAAGAATTAGTTTCTTTATTTTCATTTTAAATTTTTGTATAAATATATTCAGTGAATGAATGAAATTGTAAGAAAAATTATTCTCTTCAAACTTTGTTTTAACGGCAATATTGTACAAGCAAAGAGAAATGTGGCCCCTCCTATATACAGTCTTAAAATTTTACATGCCAGTGTCAGTATTTTCTCTTGATTGAAATCTTAATGAACTGGTTGAGGAAGGATTCACGAGTTTTTAGCTTTAATTCGATGAAAAACTGAGCCTTCAATTTCATGGACGCTGATTGAAATACCCATTTTTCTTAAAAGTACTTTGTAGATAACATTTTCAATTGAAGCCACTCGAAGTGCATTAGTGATACTTTGATATTTTTTTTACCATTAAATTCTTTTTGAATATTGCAGGTATGGTCAAAGAAAGCCTGTGTTTGTTTATCGATTGTTGGCACATGGTACAATGGAAGAAAAAATTTATAAGCGGCAGGTAATTGGAGAAAAATGTTTTTTCTATTTCTTTGTTGAATGCTACATTCATGCAAAAACAAAATTGAGTAGGTGACCAAGGAGGGGCTGGCAGCAAGAGTCGTTGATCGACAACAAGTACATAGAACAATTTCAAAAGAAGAAATGTCGCACCTTTTTGAATTTGGTGATGAAGAAAACTTAGATGCATCTGAGTTGAGCCAAGGGCATGGGCATGGGCGCAATCAGGATATTACTGACCTTTGTGGAAATTTTCCGAAGCAGGAGGAATCACTTTCTAAAGGAAGCTGCCCTTCTGACAGGTTGATGGAAAGTTTACTTAGCAAACACCAACCAAGGTATGGTCCTAATGTTTCTTATCTACGCATTTTGATTCCTTGCTATATGGAAACTAATACCAAGAGGAACCAGATCCACGTTATATGGATAGCAGTTCAATGATCAAATTAAGATCCTTATACCTACTCATTTGTGACTTTCTTGCCACACGGAAGCAATTAATTTATTACTGTTGTTTATTTTTGTTTTATTATTTTAAATTTCAAATTTTGACATATGCTCTGTTGAAGCAATCAATCAAATAATAAATCTCATTACTCATCATGCAAGTTTATCTTCAGGCGTTTAATGTTCAATATTCCCAGTAAGACAATTTTATAATGGTAATGGTTCTCCTGTATTAAGTTTTTTGGCACATGTACGGAAGTTATAGAACTGAATTAAACTGTTTGGGAGTCATGAATTTGTTGTGGAAACGTATTTGTAACTATGTGGAACTTGTATAAAGTTCAAATTATTTATGGGAAACTAAATACATTTGCTTCCGAACATTAGTGACCATGTGTACTTTAACTGAAAATTTGTGGACGTTATATGCGTTGGGTATGCGTTATGCTCAATTGTGTAGCATCTGCGACCATAGAGTAATAAGTTGTTACCATCTTTTTTTATAAGATAGCATCTCGCGTCGGAAGAGTTTTACCTATTTTTTTTAGTTTTTCTTGCTTCAAATCCATCATGGCGCTATCTAATATTTTGTTTTGGCATTGTATTTGTTTATATTTCATTAATAGTTATTTTTTGTCCGTATACAAAAACTTATGCAAGTAGCTGTATTGCCACGAGGTTGTGAAATTAAGAGATCCGCAAATTCTATAAAAAAGCTGCAGTTCTAATTATTCTAACAATTTATTGGGCGAAATAAATTTCTGATCCTTTTTCTATTTCAATTATTATAGGTGGATTATCAATTACCATGAACACGAAACTCTACTACAGGAAAATGAAGAAGAAAAACTATCAAAAGAAGAGCAAGATAAGGCCTGGGAAGTATATCAGAAGACATTGGAATGGGAAGAACAGCAGAAAGTTCCTCTGGGAAATGCTGCAGCAACTGGGCAAAAGCAAGATGTTACACATGCAGAGGAGGTTTATATGGTTGCAGAATCAAGGCCAAGAAATCGTTTTTTCCAGAGGAAATGCACAATCCTGTCACATATGCTTACCTTGAGAAGTCAGGGCACTAAAGTTGGCTCACATGCAGTTTGTGGGGAGTGTGCTCAGGAGATTAGTTGGGATGAACTTAATAATAAGGATGGTCGACGGGAAAGGCCGACTTATGTCGTCTGAGAACTAACAATTTTAACTCCAGGGCCGATTCCATTCATCTTTTTTAGTAGGCATCGTAGTCATTACTGTCATTGTAATTTTCTCATATTGTTATGTCCACGATCATTATAATATCAAATATATAATGACAACAGAAAACAGCTAGGGGGTGATAAACTAAGCTTGTAAAAATAGAGACAACATAGGAATTACGTGTATCAAAATTCTTAAAGCCCAAAGTGGGTGCAGTGTTTTCTTATTCTTTGTCCTTGAGTAATCCCTTTAAATGGTCAAAGTAGACTTTGATTGAACTGCTATCCGCTTATGCTCATAAATAATTTAGAGATTACATTATGTACTTGTGACCGTATGAAAAGCAGCTTCGATTGTCCAGCAATAAATGATTAAGAGACTCGAGAATTTCTTGGCAATCCTGTTTTAGGCTAACGAGGGGATACTGTCGACTTGTTTAACTAACAAGCCTCGAAATCTATAAGTTAACTATTTATAGTAGTTACTTGGAATTTTATTCGAGTGTTAATGTATCGATTAATTTAAATATTACAATTATTACTATTGTCGAGTTAAACAAGCATAATCAAATAGTGAACTCAACTCATGTAACTTTACAAACTGGCTCGTTTAACTTGCGAGCTCTTGATGCACTTTGGGCTCGCTAGTTCAACTTGACTCGGATTGAGTTGATTTGTGAATCCCAATAAACAAGATGAACCAACTCGTTCATGTGACCTCCACCTTTTTGTACATAGTTTTCTCAATGTAACTTCTGATCATTAATCAAATTAAAAACCGATAATTGTGGAAGTAACTAACTTGACCTATATAATTAAGTCAACTTAAACATGAAAAATTATTACTCGACAATAGAATATAACTCTTCGGTGACCGTGACATTTGACAAGCTCATCTCACTTTGCCAGGACCACACTATAATCTGGTTCAAAATGTGAGGATAATCCAGTGGAAGTAGCCAAACCCCTCAATTTAATCAACATAATTAAAACTAAACCTTATCTTATCATTATCAAAACTTGCAGAAGCAAAGCAACGAAAGACAGCCTACTCTTCATCTGGATCGAATTCCCAGATCTTCACATCTACATCCGCTCACCATACTGAATGCAGTTGTCAATTTGAGCCAATATGTACCTTATACTGTAAGTCAATCACATCCAAACATCATCACTCAATATCAAACCAGTCATAGCTTCACATACATTCTGCATACATTCTGCAGCCAATGACTGCGGACTTGTCTACCACATCCCTATCTTCACTCCTCACACGAGTTTCCTTAAAAAAGATACAAGCCAGTTATACATGCATAGAATTCTAATTTGCAAATAGAATGGCTTCAATCTTTGTATCAATTATTTGGACAAAGTTCTGACGGTTTTAGGCATAGATAATCCTCTGTCAAAAGACTTCAAAGACAAGGCTATCAAAATATGCTACACCATCCAGACAATCACAACCAAAGCACAAACGAAGAAGATACCTGCTCTCCTTCCTCAAGACCAGAGGCAGAAAATTCACCATAATATAATCATCCACCTAACATTGCCACAAAAAAATGTAAAGCTGAAAAATAAATAGAGAAGGATTTACAAAATATCAAATGACCAACTGAAACTCATTATTGTGAAAACAAAACTTTGAAGGATGAGTTAAATGTTTTTCGCATCATGAAAATCTGCAAAATAAGAAAATAAAAATACTTCTACCCGTAATAATTTTTTTGAGACCAAACCAGCGTAAGAGTTCTCCAGACTCAAATTCAATGGACAAAATGAGTGGAACACTTCCAAAATGCACGATTATTTTTTCTGGCCATCAATCCTACTCAAGCATATAAACATAAACAAATAAACAAGAAAATGGGTGGAAGAAGCTAGGTATAAACTACTCACCAGTTCAATCAAAGCTTTATTTAGCTTTGCAAATTGGGGAGTCATGCGTAGATTCAATTCAGACAAAAGGACTCGAGATTCTGGGTTCATGAAACTAAGATCAAAAAGTAAATGTCAGAACATATGCACTGATACCTTTGTGAACATATTAGAAGGTAAGGGAAAAGAAATTCACTCTTCAATATCCTTTTTGTTAGTGACGAGATCCATTTTAGACAGGATGTTAACGTGCAGTAGTTCACGCTGCACCATAGCAGAAAGACAAGTCATGCACCCACTTATAAATTTGGTCAAATCCGTCATGAACTGAAATGAAAAAAAAAGAGGAACCATTAGTTCAAACAAAGAACCAAAGCATAGCTCATAATCAGGTCATATGGTCATAACTGCTAATAAAAATAAAAAACTGGGTCTTATAGACACACCTGTGAATCAAGCAAGTACACAGCACAGACATTGAAGTTTTTTCTCTTCAAATGCTCTACAAAGTTTCGAAGTACTGGAACATGTGAAAACAACTCCACTTGACCTGTTCAAACATTATCGGGCAAACAATCCAGCACAAACTTCAAAGTGGAAGAAAATACATCTTGTAACACGAAGTCAACATATAATAACAAGTTTTGTAAAGTTGGAATGAAGAAAATCAGATATTTACCATCCCATCAAGCTCTCTATAAGAAATTTGACATTTACCTTATTACCTAAGCACTCCTTGTTCTAAGGCTACTTACTAGGATTAACAGATGCAGACTCTAGAAAACAAAATTATAAAACACACTGTTCCTTTTGGAAGATGGGACGTTAATGCCACAACTTTCTCTTTTTTACTTTCTTCCTGTTCAAATGAACTTTTGGTTTAAAAAAATAGCTATCACGAGGGAAGAGAACGATTCATCAAATGTGTAAATGGTCAATAACGGACAATGCTTCCAACTCCAAACCCCTTAATATGTACGTTGTCAAGTTTATTTATAAAAATACAAAAGCTAGAATTGTATTAAAGAAGAATTAATAAAGGATGTAAAGCCAACAAAAATCTCCAAAACTAAAACACAGATACTTCCAATTACAAAGGAGAAAAACAATTGGACACTTCTTGAAATGTTTAGTATTAGTAGAGAAACAACCTTTTTTTCCCCTCTATCTAGTCTTTTTCTTTGAATCATTGATCCTGAAAGCTACTAGAGAATGAATTTCCAGTGGTGGGCCCAAGTCAAAGATCAAGGCAAGCAGTAGTTTGAAACAAGTCAAAAAGGTCTTTTCATCATGAGGTGAATTGAAACCTATTAAATTTGCAACTAACCATATTGTCCAGGATATTCATCCAAGTAAAAGACAAATTGCCTAAGGGGATGTCTCGTTTCTTCGTGTAACAAGTAAAACCATCAAAAGCTTTCATACTGCAGGCAGTTATGTCTAAGGTGGATTTCTCATGATAAAATCTTCCTACATTCAAAGAAAGATAATCTCATTCTGTCCAAAATTTATGACACCTTTGTTCAGAGCATGCGCCATACACATTCCATAACTACAAAACCTGGTGTAAGTTTACTATGATCTCTCATTATCTTTGTTTAGCATAAAATAACAACAGCAGAGTTTCCTTCATAGAGAAAATCCTTGATTGCACGCTCTTAGCATTGAATCTCAAACTCCTTACTTTCCAGTTTATAATCTTTATAAATTGTCATAAAGGTCCGCAGACTCTCTATCACAACCAGATTAACGAAATGTTGAGATTTCAATCAATATAGATTCAACATTCCCATTTTAACCAAGAAACTCAGTTGTTGTTTGAATGATCTACGTCAAGTTCATTCTTCTATGCTCAACAAGAGAGGAATTACAGGGTGCAAAGGCCATTCAACAGGCTTGTGAGATCTCCATAGCTCCTCCTTGCCGCAGAATATTTACATAATGCACTCTACTTCATCCCCTCCTTAAAAGGAAAATCCTAACTGATAGAAAATATCAAACCCCAAACTACCCACCAGTTCTCCTCCAATTAGCCGAACCCCTGTCTTGCTGGGTCACACAGGCATGCCTCTTGCGCCTGGATTAGATAGGTCTCTCTAACTAGGGTCTAGCCTACATCCATATACAATGGCTCCAACAACCACCACTGGGTATATCATTTGTCATGTTGGCAGCATGATAAGATTGCCTCACATTTTTGGCCCACATTGCTTGGTCTCATTTTGCAATTACAAAAGTTGTTAATGTGATCTGTGACATTCTTTGCAGTATACATAGCCTTTGATGCATGGATTGTTAACTTCCAAGGAAATCACCTTCTAGTGATGTGAAGCCTTAAGAAAAGTTGTTGCTCTCTAGGCTCCATTTCAACAACAAAGTAAGATTAACTTACCTTACTTTGTTGAAGGATGCTGTCCTTTGTGTGTTGTAGAGATCTAAAGCTGATCACAAAAATCTTTTTGCCAACTGGAACTATTGTTGTTGCAGTTACCTAGACTCAAATCCTTTAGTTTTGATTTTGGCTTCCAAAATTCTCTAATGCAACTCCATATGTTTATCTATGTCCAGTATTGCACTAAAATATTCTACCACTTTTCTCCATAACATCAAAGATTGAAGAGCACTCCATAAACAATTATTAATCCACCTTTATATATTTCTGTGTGGTTCCAACAAGGTGTCTTCCTCCCATGCTCTAGTCTAAACGGTATCAGTGATGATCCTTAAAAAAAACACAATTGATGATATGTTCCTTTACTCCTTGTTTTTTTTAGGAAAATCAATCCTAGGTTGAGGTGGTAAGGGTTGAAAGAAATATTTAAGATGTGTAATCTTTCTAAATGAGCCTTTAAATGTCGACTCACCCTATATTGGCATATCTTTTATGCTGACCACAACATTCCTCAACTTGTCTTTCCTAATGAAGTTCTGATGTCTGCCTTTCTGCAAAAGGCCAACCTATATTGCTCAATCTCTCAATGATAAAAATAAATCATTTTCCATACTGGTCGCCACAAAGCTATTCTGGAGGAATACTAATCAGGCGGGCAAATTCCACTTCAATGGCAATGGAAGAACTTCCCATTCTCCTGTATTCTACAATGTTCATCACCTTGTCATTATCAATCTCCCCAAACCCCTTACTCTCTATCTTTTAAAAAAGTTTGGTGTATATAGTAGTTGACCAGTTTGTCAATAAGCCATTGCTCTCATTCTTCTTCCTTTCTCTTCGACCACTTCCATCATCTTTCAATTGTCATTTTTTTTACCTTGATATGTGAATCCAGCCTTCTTGTTCAACCTCTGTTCATATTCTGGAGCCTTATTTAGTAATTCATCATGTATATACCCACTGTTGAAATCGGCGCCTACCATTTGTCTCCAAAACTCAATTCTAACAACAACCCCAGCTTAACTGCCCCTTTCAGAGCCCTTTTGGTCACTCAAGCACCGCTCCATCCACACATCAATTAATATAGTTTAATAAGGAAAAAGAATATAAAAAAATAGACTAAAAATATAATGAGAGAGAATTAATCAAAAAATAAAGAAAAATATGAATAAAAATAATATCGACTATGAAAACACAATTTTCTTGAGCATTGAATGGCTAGTATGACATGCACTTGTGATTCCAAGTTATGTGAACATCAAGACAAGTAGATTAGAATGGGTACCTGGACAATCGAAAACAATATAGCCATCTTCCAAATAATTTTGCAATTCTTCTGTCAACCAGTCATCCAAATTTTCTTCAAGGTGTCTAAATTTGAATGCTAAGGCAATCTTCAAATTAGAGTGAAAGGACGGATATAAATAAATACAGAACTGTGATACAATAAATTTTATCTTTAATTTGATAAAAAAAATGTACTACTCCATAATAACTCCTTGCTGCACACAGTAAATGTTTTACAACAAGAGTCTGAGGGGGCAGTGGGACCTTCAAAGATCTGTTCAATCAATTATGAGTTTAATTTTCCAACATACACGACCAAGTTGTCCACAAAATTACAGCCCTTAAAAACTTAGAATTAATTACCATATAAGAAAAGGTTCGATTAAAGGATACTCCATGCAGTACATGAGGCCTCCATTGGGACCCAGCCCAAGTTCCTCCATGACATCATCCAAGGAAATGAGGTCCCTGATATCTGCAAGAAAATATTATTTTTATTGCTCTAAAACTCTCCTGGGTGAATCAAATATATCTCTCATAGTTATGCACGTTCTACATACCCATGGCTATAGGATAGGCAAAATTCTCTGCTGCGGGATCAAGATTAGCGATATGAATAGTTCGTCCAATTGTCAAACAATGTTGATACAAGCTAGAGCAATAAGTTGACTGATTGTGGAGAAAGAACACAAGATTCGGTAGTTCAAGTCGAGCATAAATAGTCAGCATGAAGAAATCCAAGATATGAGCAAAAAGTTAATTAGAAAAATCAGGGAATACTAAATGCATTGACATGTATATAGGAACCAGTATTTGATCACCTTTCCGCTGCCCGCTGGGCCTATGACAAACTAAGCATGGCCCATGGTACTTTCACAGTGGCTTCAAATCAAAATGAACACAGAGAGTTAAAGATCCGTAATGATGCAATGACTGCGGCAGCTATATATGCAGAACACCAAACGCCAACCGCAAAAAGAAAATTCAAGATATCATTGTCTCCCATAAAAACTGTAAGGAAAAGAAAAGGAATGTTACAGATGCAAAGAGCCCTGAGTTATTAAAATTCGGGAAAAAAATTGTGCAATTGGGTCGATTATTGAAAGAGATAGTTTATCCAGGAGATCTTAAAAGAAATGTGAAATAATTAACAAAACTGTATGAATGTGAACCGCACATAGAAGTAATAGACTTCATTGTACAATACGATGCGGTTTGATAGGCAAAAAAGGCTAAAAGTGAAAACACCCACAAAAAAGAAGAAGATTGTCCTTAAAGAAAAACAAGCTCGCATTGAAAGGGGATATTAACACATTTATGATTCTTGAAATTTAAGAATCAATCATTAGAAAAAATCTCACGTTGAAATTTTCCTTAAAAAAAATTGCACATATTTCTATGTCCTAATCATATATACTTCTTCACAGGACAAGAAAATAGATGAAGAACAAAAGGAGGAGGCGGAGGAGGAGAAGAGAAAGGCGTCGAACCAGAGAAGGACGAGGAAAGGCGACTGCGCGTTCAATTGGTTGGCGCCTGAGCGTTAAACTTCGACGGAAAGCAGAAAACAGGCGAGCTTTGTTTGATTTAATAAAAACTAATTATTTCTTAATCTACTTTCATTAATTTATTTTCACAATTAAATGAATATTTTTGTCGGTATTAAATTACTCATAAAATAAATACAAGACAATGGACCGAATATGTATAGACAAATTAGACTCTTTTTATATATATATATATATATATTATGAAGAATGATAATAAGTCGTAAAATTAAGAAATTATTTCATAATTGAGCTATTATGAATATGACAATTATTTGTCCACGTAATCATATTATGACTCTAATATTATTCAATTCATATATATTTTTAGGTAACTCAAAACTTTAGAAGATACATGTAACAATTTAATCATGAATCATTGTCAACTAACGTAACACCACAATAACTCAAATTTATTAGTTTATATCAGAGTTAGTAACAAATTACTAAATTACAATGAAAACAATTAGTCAAAATAGTTTACCCAGGAGCCGGGATTTGAACCCGGAATTCACCATTGAATTTGCCAATTGTGCTACTACGGATATGTTGAAACTCGTTAGTCTTTATCAAGATATATAGACTAATCAACTTCAGCTACTATTTTTTAATTATTGTTGTTCTTAACTACAAAGATTGCGACTGTTTAGTTTAACAAGCTTTCTTTGAAATGATGACAATCATTGTAATGACTAATGTTGATGTATAAAACAATTCCATAGTGATTTAATGTATTTGTATATTTAAAAAAACATTGATCGAATTTTGACCCTAAATCTATCGCTCATTCAAAAACATTGTTCAGAGAAAAACACAAGTTTTGCTTATTAAACACAGCTAACCAGACAAACTTACTACACGTTTTGCTTTTAGGCAAAAACATAACATGCCATTCATGTGGCGAATAAATAATCTCTGTTAATTATGAAAACTGTCACAAGCGTTATAGAGCGGAGCCTCACGATAGGAAGCAACATGGTGGAAGTCAACGTATTCCTATTCCTGGCACTAATGAATTTGATACCACACAGTTTGTTGATTCATATCATCAGATACATGAAATTTAAAACATACAATTGCTTTGAAAATTCTATGAGTTCTATATTTATCTACTCAAAGACAGGAAACGATCAAGTCTATTGCCTGGGGCACTCATGACGCAAAATTATTGTTAGTAGCGAAGACGGAAGATTAGAAAGCATATAATTTGAGTGTCATCCTAGCATTACTCAAACCATGACAGGATTTGCGAAGAATGATCGAATTATACAACACCCTCGGTATACCCATCACTGCCACGGCATCAATAGCTACAAGACCAAAGTAATCAAGATTTGCACCTATAAACTCTGGACAAAACCTTCTAATGTCACTTAAAAGGAACAAGCGTTATCGGTAATGGTATATTTAAAAGAATCTTTTCTCCTGCGTCTCTCGAAGTCTTCTAATTTTCCTCATCATTTTTACTCTCTATCAAATTTATCATATCAGTCTCACCTTTTTTTTTCTCTAGATGAATAAAACCTTCTTCTGTCACTTAAATGGAAGGCGTTTTTCAAATGCCTATTTAGAATTCTGCTTTTAGTTTAGGTTGGAGATTCTTTACTAACTAAAACTAATGGTGAGACTCCATCAGATTTCTCACATGTTACTCTTAAAAACCTCAATAAACTCCAGGCTCTCCAAATCTTGGCTTGCCTGGTCTAATTTGTTTTCTATTTACACTAACATTCTTGAGACCCAATACCCTTCTAATCCCTTAGCTCTGGCAAATCACCAATGTCATTAGCCTCACAACCATGGAAGAGTAGTCCTTGGCAATCAATGAAACAATATCTGATTTTGTTTTTATTCCACCACTTAATTGTATCACATATCAAGGGTACCACCTAGAAACTCGATCTACACCTAATATAGAATATGACATCAATATATAAATGAAATTTACAAGGCTCAAAATCTAAATTTTCAAGTGAAATGAAAAGAACAATCAAAACACAAAAGAGTAAATCAAACAAAGATGTATGAATTTCAATACAATTACAAAGAAATGTCAATATGACTATGGCCTCTTCATGCATTATTACGATGCAGCAGAAGTGGAAGAAGAAGAAGAAGAAGAAGAAGAAGATCAGCATGACAACAATAACTAATTTTCATGTCATCGTAGAAGAATAGCATGGACAACATTATCCACCAGTGTCATTGACAACAAGTGTAGCTTGTCAGAAACAAAATGGTCTGCATGTATTATGTACTTCCAAAGAGAATATAAGGGAGAAAAAAAAATTCTACTTTGAAGGCAGCCAAGAAAATTCATTTCTCAACACTTTTTTTTAGAACTAAATTTCATAGACCAGAAAGGGTCTCAAGGAAACGAATGAAATGTGAAACAGAGAATCGCCCCGAATACACAGACAGCATATAAACGTACAAATGGATGAACTTCGGGGGCTGTCTAACAAATCAGACACCCGCATTATGGAAAAGTATTCAAACACTTTGAAAGAAATGAAAAACATTAAGCCGTTTGATAAGTACCTAAATGGGCGATTTATTGCATATCCAAATAGATATTCATTCCATTCCTACTCTCTTCTTACGGAGTATCCCAGGGTTTAGGCTGAGGAACAGCGACGACCATACCTTGAAGGTCGTGGGTGAGGATGACCTGACATCCAAGCCGAGAGTGCTTATTCAAAGTCCTAGATCTCGAATTTCTCTTCAGCACATATTCCTCATCATATGAACGAGGAGGAAGCTTATCCAGCCACTCCTGAGCGATATTGACCTCGCACTCGGCCGAGCAAGCAGCAATCTCCTCCAGACGGTGCGACGCTGGATCAATCAGACCATGGTTTGTCAGAGCTTTTAAAAGCGTGTGCCCTGAAAGACCAATAATCTCCCGTTTCTGACCATCAGGATCAATCGCGGACAGCTTCACTATGCGATCGGCCACTTTCTTCGAAGAGGAAGAAGAAGAAGGAGGCGCAGATGCAGAGCATCTCGAAATTAGGGATTTGGAGTGGAAGGAGACGACAGCAAGACGATGGATTTGAGAGGTGAATCTCTGCAGATTGGCTGTAGCCATGGCGACGTTGGTAGAAGAGAAGCCCCCTTCAGCTAACAAATTATGTCTTTTACTTTTCCGTTCCCAACCCTATTTCCACTTCTCCTCACCAGACTGTTACTCTATCTTCTTTTTTTTTTATTCATAAAATAAATTAATTAATAAGGGTTTTAAATTTAATAAAAAAATGCCATTTAATAAATTACATAAAAATAAAGTAAAATAAATAAAAAAAGAGTGCCGGAAAAAGTGAATAAATCGTTACTTTCTATGCCGGCAAGAATTTCGTCATATAACACTAAAATTCTCGTAGTTAATAACATTGTTATGACATGTTTGAGAAACTCAAACTCGGTGTTAAGCTCGTTTCTTGTACTTGATGTTAGATAAATCGATATCATCTAATTAGCATATTGTGTCTTCGACGCATCACACTTTGTGTAAACTTACACGATCTATCTTTTATGCACACGAACAAAGGAAGTGTTTTTATGCAATTTATTCGAAAGCATCAAAGCAAGTTCATGAGATCATTCAAAATCTACTTTTGTGTTACATCCAAAGGGAAGATTACTCGAAATCAGCTAAGTCACCTGAAAATCGTTTTGGTGTAATTTACTCGAAGCCCTTTCGAGTAATCTATACGAGAGTAAAATAGCTTTCTTGAAACTTACTCGAATTCGTAATTATTATCTTCCCATTGTGCAAATTAATTGAAAAAAATTGATGATATATTTTTTTTCATTTTATCATATTCAATGCTATAAGATCTATGTCACAACATATCATTGCATTACTATATGTATGAGCAACATTTAGTAGAATCATATTCCAAAAAAAAAAAGAGGGTGTTCAATTTTTGTTTATATAACATAGACAATATTAGAAATCGAACGATAATCGAAAAAAAAAATAAGATGTGGAACACCAGATTTACGTGAAAAAATCTTTTTAAGGTGAAAATCATGGTCAAAAGATAATATCAATATTTGAAAATCGATCTAGTCCATATAGAATTCAAGTTATACCAAAATCTAGTTGAAACGGTATTCGAAAATTTGCTCAATGTTTTTCTTCGAATGCATACGAGAAAATTGCTCAAAAAGTTCTCCGCCAAATTGAAGAGGTGTAGAAAGATCCATCATTTACTTTTTCTCCGTTTTTTCTGCAAAAAAACAACTACTTATTATGTTCTTGAATTGAAAATTTAGTTTTCCAGCCAACTTCGTGGAGAGTTCGGATCATTTACGAGCATGAGATTTACAATGAGCATTTATTTTCTTGAACACTTGACAACTAAAAGCACAATCCTTTCAAAATCTAAACTCGTGATTAGTCGGGCATTCTCAAATGATTTTTCAACATAAATATGGCATATCTTAAATGGACAACCTTTTATGGTAGATCCCATCCATTACAGGTTCTTGTTTGATTACTAATATAACATGCTTTAAAATCATGAATTTTACAGTCGGATTTTCTAAATCAAAATTCAAACACATCATTCAAGGTGAATTAAGCAAGATCCAATTTTGCCGAAGTTTATCGAAGAGGGCATTGTGACTCCTCACTATCGTGTTGGACGAATTGAGATACTTTATGGTACGTTACATATATTGATGTGCAGATGGTAGTTTAGTGAATGCTTGATGTCTTCGTAAAACTAGGAGTTTTGCGAATGATTTATCGACAGCTCGAAAATAAACTTCATAATACGTTCATTCAACATGTTTAACGGGAGACTCTTTGATAAAAAGAATTTCTTCCGAGTCCTGAGTCAATACTCTCAAAGACTAGAAAACACCAGATAAATTACAGAGATCAAAGAAATAAAGATAGCATCAATTGGAGATATGTAAATTTATTCGACATTCAATCTAATTGCTTATTAAGTTTATAAATTATGTTTGATAGTCGATCCAGCACTTTTTTCGATTGTTACTTGTGCAAGAAAATTTGGCAGGCTAGAACACGAGTTTCAATTGTCAAAGACGGTGATTTCCCTAAGATAAAAAATTTCAAGTATTAAATCTAAATTGCATACGAGCAGTTCCATGACTAATATTTGGAGCATGAAATAGGAAAAGCGACAAACCGGGTAGATTTAAAAGTCGAAATTCAAGCCAATCCAAAGTGTGTTAAGTTAAAGCAGAACATTGGTCAGCACTTTACATGCTGAATGTTTAGTCCAACATCACATGCCTTGTGTTTGGCCAATTCCTTGAAACAAAACTCTGCCATATCAAAGATTGTCAACAAATGGAGATAACAACAAATGAAAACTACATTAATAAAGAACAAAACATTCACGAGGCTCGCAGCGTAACGACAAGACGACCCGACAATCAAGCTGCTGGAATCATAAAATCACGTTCTTCAAAAATATAATTCACTATCTAGTTCGAAAAAAACAAAACGAAGAAAGAAATTGAAAAGGAAAATATAGAGAACAGATAAATACAGACTCCATGAACATAAGAAGATTACAGAGTTACAAGTAAAATAAGTTAATTACGATGTAATAATGAAAAACGTCAGATGTATGCCTGTCATTTAAACCTTAATACAATAAAAAAACCTAAATATCTTCGTATTTTTACTGCAAGATTGTAAGCTTCCCTACAACAATATGCATTTATCTAGGTGTGATTATGTCAAAGAGCAGCAGATTCGTTCCTACTTAGAATAAGCATGTCACCCAGAAAAAGTAGACTTTATTATTCTCTCATTCTTTCTTTTGTCAGGCCATTTTTACGTTAAGCTTGTCATATAAGCTTGGCATCACATCATTCTTCCCTTTGCTATATTCCATGCTTTCTCACATTACCAGATCTTTTCTTTTTTACCTGAATTTGGTTCGTGGTTAAATGTAAGTATTTAGCTTCAATTCCCTCTCAATTCATCTGTTTGCTCAGTCCATCGTCTGTATATACCTTCTTTTTGATGGTTGGCGTTGATAATGTATTTCAAGAAGTGAACCTGCCATTGCTCAAATGAATAGGGCGTTATGTAAATATCGTTATCTTTAGATTGAATTCTACACGGATTTGTTACAATGATTAACCCAAAACACGTTTTACTAAATGGACATGAAAATTTTATTTATAAATTATTTATTTTTTAATTTCTCAAACGATGTAAAATTGTGCAACCTCACAAGTAATTACACCCTTATAATAGATTATCTTTATTTTCACATGACAAACTATTATAGTAACTAAATAAAATTTAAAAAATTAAAAGTATGTCGAGTTGACTTCGATAATTATAAAAATGAAATCAACATTAACTTTAGAGAATAAAATGACTAATCTCTCTTTTTTTGTTTGAAACATCTTTCACAATCTATAGACCAATATTCCAATCTATATATACCCTCGAACCCTATGTGAAATACAATTCATCTCTCTCTCTCTCTCTCTCTCTCTCTCTCTCTCTAGTTGAGGGGAGTGTCGTCTGGTTCAAGGTCCTTCGTATGAAAGCCAAAATAAGAAGATGATCATTCGAATGATTTCGGACCAGGCTTCATTCCCCTCAACATAATAGTCTGCAATCAATAAAGGGGCTTCCACCTAACTGCAGGTAAAGAGTTTTGTTATGTACCTTCTATTCTTACGTTGATTTGAACATATGGCCTTCTTTGCTTATCTTTTGGCGTCTTCATAGAGCAAAGAGCTTTATAGAAAGCTCATGAGTTCAAATCTAATGCAAAATATGAACTTTGAGCTGAGCTATATCAAACCCAAGTTCCAAAAACCTGACAGAAGAAGAGCCACCTTTAAAAAATAAACCCCATGGATAGAACCGGCAGGGAAGCATAAATAAGGTAAGAACAGATTATCAAAGGTTACGATGAAACCATATAGCATTTCAATAAGTACTTGGAGGTTTGATGGTAGATGAAATCCATAAGTATTAAGAACCCGAGACCCTTCAACTACGTAAAATTAGACTTAAGAACGCCTTTAAATCAAGTATGAAAAATTTAACCTGGAATCAAAGTTTGTATTGTGCTTGGGCTTGATTGCTCTTTGATTCGCATCAATAGTAGACCAGCCAGGTAGGTTTGGAGGTATGGCACTCGAAAAGGGAGCTAATACTCTCAAACTAAGACTAACTCGAATGTTGAAATATATGTAACAACAGCACTTCACTTTTACTTTCAAATAGACTTATTTCTACTAATCTAATATTCATGTTCTTCCTTCAAATAGAGCTTCTAAATCAGGCAATCAAATTATATATATATATATATATATATATATATTCAGCTTAAGAACTATTGTTTTACTGAAGCCATTTCAAAATATTCTGCAGATCAAGCTATACTTCATCAGAATCTAAGGAAATTTCAGTGATCTTAAAACTAAGATACCTCTTTGAATATTCTAAATACTTGGGCATAAGATTCTTCACAAGAAATGCATTAGCAGAACAGCTGCCAATTCCCAAAAGGTTGCTTAAAATGATACATTCCATGGCTGACTACTGCCTTTAGCTCACTGCCTCCAACCCTTGGCTTGGCTCTTGAGGCACCTTCTCCCAGTTAAATTACTTCCTGGGAAGAGCAAATACATATACAATCAAGGAATACAGATACGACGATGCATCATTTTAGGGAAAAAAGATGCATATGTTTGGATCCGTCATAGAATTAGTAATTTAGCATCATAAATATATACATATAGCAGGATGGATTAAGGATATATCATTCCTAGAATACGGATACTCGACCCAAAATTAAACCCATTATAGAATTTAGAAAGAAACGAAATTTCGGCATTGTAAAATCATGAACCTCCATGAAAATTCTTTACACACGACAACTGCAGCCAAGATAACACACGAAGGAAAAAATTCCATTAAAAATACAAAATGAAATGTGAGAAAAAAGAAGCTTAATCAAATGCTCTACTAAGCTAACAAAAGGGTCTTTCTACTTTCCATAATGGGTTTGGTTTCATCAGGAGCAAAATATTGCATAACTAGAACGTAGATGTTATTGGTTTCGTAGCTTCTACTCTAAATACACTGTATAAAATTATGCAGAGTATACTCGTAATCAAGTTGTTCTAATGATGAAAGTTTTGCTAGCTATGACTGATTATGAACAGAATATGTGGGAAACTAAAAGCTAGAAAATAAGAACTGATTAAACTGTAAAACTCATTAAATTTCTCAAGTTCTCTACAGTCAATGCATTAGCAGAAGAACAATAATTTCCATCGAACTGAGCAACAAAACTTCAATCTAAATAAACAATGTATGCATTACTACGCAATCACAATAACGTACCACATTGTTTTGCTGCCTAACCAGGCCAGAGAGTCATCAAACAAGTTCTTTTTATCCAAAAATGCTAAAGTCAGAATGTGCCAGCAATCATCCATTTCCATAGGCCATCTGTAAATAAGAAGTTTCTGCTTTGACGACCTCAATCTCCATGAGAACAGACAAACTATTACAGGCTGCACTCCATTTCCATTGGCAACTCCTAAGAAATGAACCATTAACAGTAATGAATTGAAGTAATCTTGCAAACATTTTTCTAAGTTAACACAGTTTTCAACTTCGCATCATCCCCTGATTAATATAAGAATGGCTAATGTTCGAGAGAGAAAAAACACATGAAGAATTCTAAGTCGAAAACAAATTTCAGAAAACATGGAATTGGACAAAAAACCTCCATATAGCTTTCATGGAACAAGACTAATGAACATGAGATATACAAGACTATCACTACGAACAATTTGTATTCTTCTGCAACTACATAACTCATTTCTTTCCCTTTCTAGCTGGAGCTTTCCTGGACGGAGATTTAACACTCTTTGGTTTCGGAGTCTTCGTTGTGGCCTTCTTGGTGGCCGGAGCTTTCTTCACTGCTGGTTTAGCAGGCGGCGCTTTCTTCCCTGGTGTTGTCCTGGTCGAAGTTCTAGCTACTTTCGCTGGCTTTTCTTTAGCCTTCGGCTTGGGAGATGCCGCTTTAGGCATCGCTGCAGGCTTTGACTTTGCAACAGCAGTGGTTTTAGGCTTGGCGGCCGTGGATTTAGCCTTGGCGGTTGCCTTGGGCTTGAGTTTCGCAACTGCCTTGGGTTTCGGCTTGGCAGCTGGTTTATGCTTGACAGGAGCTTTGGCCGGGGGCTTCGTCGTTTTAGCGGCTTTAGGCTTCGTTGCAACCTTGGATTTCGCCTTTACAGCCGGAATAGACTTCTTCTTCGCCGGAGAAGCTGGCTTCGATGGTCCAGTTCTTGTAGAAGGAAGCTTAAACGAGCTCTTCACTCTAGTAAGTTTTCCAGCAGCAACAAGCTTCTTCAAATGAAACAATAAGAGTTTCTTGAAGTTCGCAGGCAAATTCTTCTCCCTCTCCTCGATGTAGTGAGTGATTGCATACTGACTCGAACCTGTTTTCTCCTTCAACGCCACAATTGCATCCTTAATCATCTGCAATGAAACCGAGAAAACCGTATCTAAGAAAACCATTCACAGAAGTCCAATTCGAACCAGCAAAAGCAGTCTCAATTTCGAAGCACATTCAAACAAGAAAGTCATACTTGTTCGTAAGGAGGATGAGAAGGAGGACTTCTCGGCTTTCTGGGGGCAGCTGGTTTCTTAGCCTTAGTCTCCTTCGCCTTCTTCGGAGCTGGATTCTCTTCAACACGCTCAGCAACCACCGGCTCCGGAGCAGCCTCGACCTCCAAGGTTGGTTCATCAAGCGTCGCCATTTACGAGGCAGAGAAATCAAAACCCGGAAGACAAAACTAGGATTAGAAAAGAAAGAATTGGAAATCCGTAGGAACGGATGATATTTGGATCTGCAGCTCGTCTCTGCTCCGATCAATGCGACGTAGTTGATGACAATGCTGGTATTTAAAGAATCAGCGTATGAGACTATTATCCAAAAGCTGAGCTCCGATTGGCTAGAAAAGCAAGCACACGAATTGCTCCCTTTGCAAAATTTTAAATTTACGCCGTTGGATATACCGCCATCTACCGTTTAGGATTTAAGAGCTAGGGGACATTGTGAGTTGGATTTTGAACAGATGAAAGAGCTTAAGTTGGTTTGGGTGTGTTTTTAATCTTGATTAATCTTAACATAACTTTTGCTGCAATTAATATTTTTTAGTGATTTTTTTTTCATTCTTTAGCTTATTAGATAAGCTTTCTAATGAGTATAGTTTCATGGCCGGATGATAATTATTGAGGGAGAAATTTGATTTTGAACGTGTAATGATCATGGTTAGAGTTTCTTCTGATATTATTGTGTTTTTCTTCAAATTTAACGTAATGCTTAAAATAAAAGTATAAATTTTTGAGATCTTCTAAAATTAGTTTAACATAGAACTCCAATGAATTAAGAATTATGAAATTTGGACAAGATTTGAGTATAAAACGATTCAACAGAATGCAACTTAAGTTGCACACATTTTTTCCCGATGACAAACTAATACTAATTTGATTCAATGCTTTTACCAATGTGTCTAGTTTTATAGAATAGTTTAGGATTTGTAAAAATGTAATGAAATACGAGTTTATGTAAATTAAGAACTATTTATATATCACGTTAATTTTTTTAAGTTACAATTTTGTTCATCAGTGATTCTTATTATTATTTTTAAATGTCTTTGTTCTTGTAAAGCTAAATTTTTTAAAATTCAATGCAGGTGTGATTGTCGGCTATTTTATTATCGGCTATTGAAAATTTTGGTCAATCAAATAAAAGAGCGTGGGGGTGGGAAAATCAGAATAATATGATAACGAATAAAAGTGTAATCAGAATAATGTCCTTTAAAATAGAACATTATTTCATATGAGTAGTGACATTTTTTTGGGTAAATTCTTCTAAAAGTTGGGTCAAACGTCTTAATTTTGAACCATCTATGATTGTAATTCTATTTTTTTTTTCTAGTCTCATCCATGGGCATTAATGTTCTAAATGTCTCAATTGAGTTTATCGAGCTTAACCCGTTGAGCGTTGGACGCTTTTAAGATTTTTGTTAATAACAAGTTCGAGAAAGAATTGAATTGATCAAATTAACCACATGAAAAGTTACTTAAATCTAGCTTAGAACATTAGTAAAAGCTTAACATAATTTGTGGGTTGATAAGTTTCAACAAGTCAAGCTGATGAAAAAGTCTTGAGAAACAACAATTAGAACATAATCTATCTCAAAGTTATTTCTATTATTTAAAAAATTCAATTCAGGATGTTCTAGAAATTGTAGTGACTAAGGCACCGTGACATGTTACAAAAGCTAGATATTGTAAATCGACGGGATGCATTCATCATCTCAAATTAAGAAGAACAAATTGGAGGACAATCGAGCAATCTTTAATTTGTTCATAGTGTAAATTTTGAGATTCATCTTGTTAAAAAAGAATTGAAGCTTTAGTTTAACGAATTTCAAAATTCAAAATTTAGCCGCTCAAAACTAAACTGTTTAATTTTACTTGTATTTAGAACATATCTTCTTATCTTTCCTTTTTTAAGATTTATTTAGCTGGACTTTCAATTTCTTCGGCGACCTCACTTCTCTTCTCCCCCTGCGAACCATAACAATAAAGTTCGTTCCTTTCTCGCTTTGCTATTTTTTGTCACCATTGCTCTCGTGGAAACTAAGTTCACTCACTTCCTTAATCACAAACAATAATATTCATTTTAAATTTTACCAAAAAATAAAAGATTGAGAATTTGAAATATATAGCTTTTGAAGATACATGACATTGACTTTCATTTGCAATTTTTGAAAGATTTAAATAATTACATTAAACCACTCATTTTCTTTTTCACTCCTTATTTTTCTCTTTCAATTCTAATATATTTTCGTATACTTAATAGTTAAATAACATAATTTGTCCAATAATTAAAATTAATAAATTTCTTTTAAGAATTTAATTTACTAAAACTCATTGTTTTTTAACTCCCCGTAATTAAAAGATGTTCGATAATATTAAACCGAGCTTAGTCTATGAAAAAGTAGAATAAAAAAATACTAAATTTCTACACTCGAAAGAAATAAAAAATAAATAAACTCACACGAGGCAAATCAAATTCTCATCTTACCAAACTGATTTTCTACTAGATGAACCACGCTATACTCTTCTTTTGACATTTTTATATGGTAAACTTCTCGACTTGCAAGTAATTTTTTGAATAATTAATTTAAAAAAATATAAAATTATAAGTCATTAATAAACTCATTATTAAACTATATTCGTTAAAAAAATTACGGTTAAATTATTCAATGTTAATCTATCAACACTTATTGTCAGAATGGTCGTTAAATTCGTCAGGCAATGACAGTTTAAGTGAGGGTGCCGCTTTAGACACCCACACAGCGTCGTGAAAATCCACATTCGAAAGGATATTCGACTAAATATAAGTGTAAGAATCCGTTTAAATTTATTGAAGTCCGTTGTTAAAAAAATATTCAATTTAACGTAGAAGCAGTTATCAGCTCTAAACATACGTAAGTATGATTGTTTAGTTAATGAAATATAATTTAAAAATAATTTTATTAATAAATTTAATTTAATAACGAATTTATTAATTATTTCACGTACTAAAGGTTAGTTTTGAGGTAATATATTTTTTTGGATTATGATTTTTAATTTTCAACTTCTTAACACTAAATTTATAGGGTTAGGATTTTCTCATTATTACAAAACACGTGGCAGTCTATGGTTTCTCCCTCGTTATTTAACCCTCGAGTCTTAAGCAGTCTACCTGCACCGAAGAATCTCAGAATCCCCCCCCCCCCCCCCCCCCCCCCCCGGGTAAAATTCATTCTCTCTCTCTCTCTCTCTCTCTCTCTACCAGGGGATCTGGTTCGAGTTTGCTTCCCGCTGGTCGTCCTGCGATGTCTTCGTCTTCGCAACCTTACTACGCCTACAGCTCCTTACCTTACTCCACCACTGTTCTCTCCCGAGCCAGAGCCGCCTCCGATTCAATCTACGCCACAATCCGGCCATGGTCGCGGCTCTTCCAGCCTTTTTCTTCCTTCTCCCGTCCTTACTCTCTCGGTGAAGCCACTATTCGAATCAAACGCAATGTTAACTATTTTCGTGTCAACTACGCCCTTATCGTCCTCGTCGTTCTCTTTCTCAGCCTCTTATGGCACCCAATCTCCATGATCGTCTACCTCGCCATATTCGTCGCCTGGTTCTTCCTCTATTTCTTCCGAAATGATCCTCTGATGGTGTTTAATCGCGTTATTGATGACCGCGTGGTTTTGGTTGTGCTCGGATTGATCACGATTGTTGCGCTAGTTCTGACTCATGTGTGGCTTAATGTGTTAGTTTCGATTGTAATCGGAGTTTTCATCGTTCTATTACACGCTGTGTTTAGAGGACCGGAGGATTTGTACGTTGACGAGCAAGAAGCAGCTGAGGGTGGATTGCTTTCGGTTGTGGGAAGTCAAGCTCGGATTGGAAATGACCGCGTTCAGTTGAATTGAGCTTTTTTCTAACTTTCCCCATCAATGGTTATTATAGCTCAGGTAGATCATACGTTGAGGTTTGGAGATGGTGTTTCTCCGCAGCTTTTTGATAAAATGGTATCAGATTCTTTTATCAATTTTAACTAGCTGCATTTGTTGAAAATCATGTCAGATAGTTATCATTCTTTTCGTTATTTTGAACTATTGTTTATTGTAATTTAGGATTTTCAGGTTATTGGCTTTTTTTTTTTCATGTTGTACTTATTGTTTTTTCAATTAACATTATACAAGGTTTCACTTTAAGAAATTGCTAAAATCGCTGATTCTATGATGGTGATGGTATAATAACTTAGCTTGGCGTGATGTATTGAGTACCAATCTGAATTTAAATTCATATAGTGGATCTTGAATTTGGATTCAATACTACTTAATGCTTGTTTGCTGCCGCATTTAATTTTTTTGTGTTTCAAATAAGCTAGTCCGCGGTAGCAGAATATTTAAAAGCCAGTTTATTCATTGTCTAAGTCATTCATTGTTTCCTATGGTGACCTCCTTTTTTTTTTTCCCGGATTTTATTTCACTTGGCTTATACTTTATCCTTTTCAAGTTTTGGTTCATCTGGATGGAAATTTTGTCTTTTTTTCTTTCTTCAGTTTTATGTTGAGCCATTATCTGTTCACGTTGTGGGTGGATCTCAAATCAATCATTAATATTTTATTAGTATCCCCTGTAATCTGTGTACCTTTTTTAATTGAATGCTTCAGCTACTTGCATCCACTGAATGGATCGTGAAACTAAGTTTTGTAAATTTGGGATCCTATGCCTGTGACTTCCGTTTATTCAAAATAGAAATGAGAAGTGAGAAATATTGTTATCGAGTTTGAAAACCTATACTTTTATTCAAAAACTCATATGTAGCCACCAAAAATAAATCTTCATCCTCTTCTATCCATCAAATGGTGTTTTCTGATCCAAAATTTAGCGTTTTTATTTCTAATTGCAGTACTTTGGTGACTTAGAGCGTAGTCTCTACTTGTGAAATGGCTGCTCAATGGCCATTTTTTTCATTCATTTGCTAATGACAATGATAAGGATATGTTTTTTTTTGTGGTTCTTGAGCTTTTTTCATGCTTGCAAGTTGCAAATTCCGCTTTTGTATCCTTTCTTAAGAAAATATTTACAACTTTGGGTTTGATAATTTGTATCTCCTAAATGCATGGTCTCATATTCATCGTAGTTTTGATTGATAAAATGTCTAAACTCCCTTGAGATTATTGGAATACAACTTATCTGCAATAGGTACTTTCTTAGCCTATGCTGTTCTCTGATTTTGACCACCTTGGTGTTTTTTGTTGGTGAAGTAACTTGCATTAAGGCACGAAATGTTCATAAATAGGAAAGAGCTAAAAGAAAATTTTAAGTCCAAATAAAGGAAAACTTGTACTATCGACCAACTATTTTCCCACAGAAAAAGTAACTTACAGAAACATAAAGACTTAAAAGTCTCAACTCTCAGATTTTCTACCGTTTGGTTTCATTTGTTTCTCAATTTTTTTTTGTGCTTACCAGCAATTTCTTAAAGATGATTTTCTACATGGTCCAGGAGCTGCAATTTTTGTAAGTAATCACAAAACAAAGATAAAATTTGCTCTGCTTTTGGGTATACAAACAATTTGTTAAAAATTGGAAATGTACGACTTGTGGTTATCATTTGTTCCAATATTATTTTAGGTAAACTTTCTTCTTTCTAGTCGATGTGTAAAGCTCAGCCTTGCGCTACCATTATTCCAGATACCATATTTGCTTTCTTCTGATAATCATGGTAGCACGAGTCCATGTGCCTTGTCTTAGTTTTCGTTTTCTTACATTTTTATTTGGACTTAAAAATTTGTTGATTTTTCAATTTCATGCTCGAGTATTTAGCAATAAGAAGTTAAGAACATCCCATTGCCATTGATAGTTAAGTGTGCATCATCTATTTTTCCCCATTGCATCTGCACTTAGATTTGGGTTTCACTACTCGAGTTTAAGTCTAAGCGCATTAAAATTTATTTGACAGTCGTTGCAATTGTGGTTTAGAAGTCCCCTGCTGAAACCTGGTAATAGGTGATGTTCTTTCTTCACATCTTTTTTAGATCAATTTCCTCCTATTCATTTGAAAACTGACAAGTTTCCAGACGCCTCATCTTACGAAGCAGCCATATCTTCCTTCGTTTCCATGCTTGATTTCTCTATCCTTTTGGTAGTGCTTATAGGGCCTTCCAGTGATTGTTAATGTTTGGATCAAAACTAAGTTGATAATCTCTTGCAACTTGTGTTGTTAATTGCCTTAGCTACGAGCAGCTGACTGGTTGCTCGATTGCAATGACTATGTGCAAGATATCGTATCCATCATTAACACTGTATCTGATTACAACACGGCTGCCAGCAGAGATCACCAAGGTGAAGCACAATTGGGACAGTTTGGCATTAACATTTACAAGAGATGAATTGCTCGATTGACATCAATTATGAATTCTTAAACTTTCAGTCCAATTAATATGAAATAATAATGACAGTAACCAATAACAGAAAAAATTTGAGATTTGCTTTGACGTAGATAATTATTTTGTGCAGACAATTACAGTTTAAGTAGGAAAAAAGAAGAAACAAACGAAACATATTGAAGTAAACACTGAGATTATGCTCAAAGATTGTTTCACACTTTCAATCAATAATTTAGATGAGAATTAAGGAAAGCTCAAGAAAATGACAAGTTCTTGATTGGCACCTAAAGATGTAGCCCCAAAGATACTAAGCAAAGAGTTGAAAACATGCATAAAATATTGAAAAAAAAAATGTCAACCAAAGACGGTAAAATAAAACACTTTGCTTCAAAATTATGGATAAAATAGAACTAAAACCATTCATAAGATACAACAAAACGAGTGATAATTCTCTGCGGGCTCAAACTAACAAAGGAAGCTTCAAAATTATGGCATTATTCCCCTAATTTAATGGAGTATATGACAGACCAATAAAATCTAAAAAGGAATTCAGGAGAGAACGGGACTCACTCTGTCAAAAACAGCCGCCTCTTTCATCTTGCTCATATTGTTTCAACCTCGTTAAATTGGCCGCAAAGGGAAGAATGCCCGGAGATTTAATTTGCGGTAATTATAGCAAATAAAGTTCTAAGCATGATGATAGTGATGAAACTTGTATAGCAGCACTTTACCAGCAGCATTTCCCATAGCCATAAACCCCCCACCAGGACTGAAGTCCAAACATCGTGGATAATGCAGGATTTGCTTAGGTGGAGGCCAGTTTGAAAACACAGTAAAAGAGGGGATGTGGATCAACTTCAAACTATTCTTCTTCATGCTCGAACCAAGTGCTAATATTTGAGAATCACTGTTAAATTTCATGAAATCTACCTTGGTTGTTAGATTGTCGATGACTTTTATGGGTTTTCTCTTGCCACCTAAAAACTCCTCTCTGTTGTATATATTGACAATCCCACTGTCTGAACCAGCTGCAAATAATGTGCCCTGGGGGGATGTACAAATTGATGTACCATTAATGCAACCTTCATCGATACCCTTGTGAAAACAAGTCATGGTTCGCAGATCCCAATGGTAGATCATGCCATCACCGCCAGAACTCAATAATTGCTCTCCATTCTTTGCAAATGCCAAAGAACGGGCCGTGCCATTCATCTTAAGCGTCCCAATTACTTCTTTTGTTTTGGCCGAAACCAAAAGGATATAACCTTCATTACCTACAAAGGCAATTGTTCTTGAGTCGGGAGAAACCTCAAAATTTTCCAGGCTTTTCTCCTCTCTACCAACAAGGGGCCCAATTTTATCAATACTTGCCTTAATCAGATCAAAACTATAAAAAAATTTTCTCCTTCCTGATATGATAACCTGAGATCCATCAGGCATAAAAGAAGCCTTCCTTATTGGACAGTCATCAAGAAAAATGCTTTGAATTTTTGTGTTCCTTTTGCCATCAACTTGGAAGAATCTAATCCTTCGATCCAGTCCTGCAGTAAGTAATAACTGGGCATTTTGATGGAACTGCACTGAATTGATAGGACCATCAGAAGGTTCCTCAGAGTTAGCATCTATGAGTCTTGAGTGCTCTAAAAGGCCAGGCAACAATTTAACATTGTTTTTTAAGACAAGATCCTCATTTGTTCGAAGAATGTCATCAATACCTTCAACATCTTCATAACCATGAGACATGACACGCCCATTTTCTTCATCTGATGATCCGTCATAAATTCCTTTCTCGGACTGTAAATCAAGCTGAGCCCACTCTGTTCCTCGGTTTAGCTTAGCATGTTGAGCTCTCAGTCTGGACACATACTCATAACCAGTAACTATTTTCTCATCTTCTTCTTTCCTCAATTTCCGCAATCTATTAACCTTGGCAATATTTACATTAGTTGTCTCCTCTTCTTCATCCACCCATACTCTTTTCCTTTGCCAAATTTGCTCCTCCCCGTCACTGCCTTCCTCAAAATTAGCATTGTCTTCATAAACAGAGATCATATTATTTGCAGATCGATCCATGATGAACAAAGGTGTATCATTGGCGGGTGCATTAAGAACATCATCTTTTCCAAATTCCACAGGAGAATAAAGTGACCCAAACAAAATGTTTTCTAGCTTCTTCATCTCTATTTGTTGATCAGCAACCAAATTTTCATCTTCTTCCTTGCGTTGTTTCTTTCTCTTCTTGGTCCTCGTAACATCCAAAGAAGAGTCTTCCTCAACCACACCTACATTTCCATCAAGGATTTTATCCTCTTCAATCACATCCTTTTTAGACTTCTTATTACTCATTTTAGAATAGACATTTTGAGATATTAGACTCATCTTCACAAGAATGTTGAAGTTGAAAACCAATGAGGATTTCCCAAAAGATTTCTCAGCTTCCAAAAATCTGCAAAACAATTACGTTTTCAGGCATAAAATCATTATAGTAGACCAGCAAAGAGCAGTTTCAACTGATCATTAAAAACCAGATGTGAAAAAGAGAGCAGGAATTTGAGTAGCCAAAATCTACAAACAAATAGAGTGAATGACGGGGACTTCACATAAATACTAAGAATCAATTTCAAAGGTAGTATCTACAAAGAAAGCACAAAAGCAAGGCCTAGATATTTCTGCATAACATATTCAACTATATATACATACATCAACTATTAATACATATCCAAGCAGTAGGTACAAAAAGGATAGTTTACATTGAAATTGAAAATGGCACATCATAGAAATTATCGGGGAAGTAGCCAGTGATGGGCGGATCATGTGAAAAAAAAAAAAAAAAAACAAGCTACTATAAATTCAGGCTCGGATTTACCAAGTAGCGTACCTAGAAAAATACGCAAATAAGATGAATGAAAATGCAGCTTAAGGCCGGAATATTAATCAGGCAGTTCAGGCAGCTATGAAGCTTCGAGACGACGATTTCGTGCGAATAAGACAGGGATAACTTCACAACGTGCGAACAGTAAGAGCCGGAGAAGAGCCGCGAACGTCGTTACAGAGAGGGAGAGATAACAGTCTGAGTGCAAAGTGGATGGAAGGAGAAGAATAGAGGCGTAAAGGGCTAGGGTTTTTTTTAATCAGTTATCTAATTGGGCTTTAAGCCCAATAGTAGTTTAGTGTAAGGCTGATCGCTATTGTTACAAATTATAAATAAATAATGGAAAAAACACACATTTATTGTCTCGGTGAAGAGCGAATATCTCATTAAACTTTATTTTTAGGCAAAATAATCTCGTGAACTAGAAACGTTAGCAATTAATTTTTTGTCGTTAGATTATCATAAAAGAAACTAAATTTTTATCACGTGATATTCTCTGTAGACGACTTTAGTAATTCTTAAAGAGAATTAAATAGAAAAACTTAAACATGTTGTTAATTGTGCCGAAGCGTACTATCGAGAGGTTGTTTTTCTTTACAAATCGACCAACAAAGAAACTCACGGGACAAATGAGTGATGTCTTAGACAGTACTACTACGGAGATGTCGCTAAATTTATGGAATTATATATTTTTAGAATAAAGTGTAAAAAAAGCTCGCTTATTTTAACCCATAAGCCATAGATTTGAAAAAAAAAAAATAGAAATATTCAAGAACCAAATAGGAAATCAAAAGAAATATGAAGGGTTGGTGGAAGTCACATCCAAATCTTCAAAGACAAGAGATACCAAGATGTGTTCTCAATATGCTTTTCTCTCAACAACAATCTTTGCATAGTCTTCACCTAACAAGCCAATACAGGGTTACTTTTATTATTGTTCCATAATCTAATTAAAATCAACTGATGCAGCATCATCAATCATTTATAGTTTTAAACTATCTACAATTTTGTTACTACTTTTTTGTGTCCACTTTTCAAGCGTTAAGATCGAGCAAGAATACAAAACCGAACACTGAAATTTTACGTGCAATTCAATATCGATGGACTGATTTTTATTAATATAGATTTCGACCCACCTAAAATGAGTTATGACTTTGATTTTGATTAAAACTTTAACTAAAATTTGAGTTGAACAATCAGATCTTTTGACTCGACGTTTCTATTTAGTCTCTCCTATAATTCATGTCACAACGTATTTGACAAATAGAAAATAAATGGGTAGAGCATGAATGGCCCATCCATTAATGTGCACATGATCTTGTTCCCCTCGTTTGTCCAATTAATTCCGTCTCTTCGCTTCACAAAAACAAAATATTTAATACACTTTAAGAAAATACATGATTAAATTATTTCTGACCAAATTCAAATCTCGACAAAGTTGAAAAAAACATTCGCATATAAGGATCAATAAAGAAATATGAACGTGTAAGGAAAAATGTGAAGAAATGTATAAAAATTAAACATTTCTCAACCCGCGAATTTGAACTTAGGAGATTCAAACATATTTTTGCAAATCCTTCCTTTAATTGTCATCTTAATCTTGAAATAATAAAACCAATCAATTTCTAAAGAATGACAATCACACGTACATGGAGTATGGTACAAAAAAAGAGATATTATGAACGCAGATTTATTAGTAAGCAAGCTGTTTAGAACTGAAAATAAGCAAAAGTAGAAGCTGTCTTGAAACATAAAGTAGGTTTTGTCAATTTAATTTTCACAAAAATTACTAAAAAAACTATATTATTTTCACATTCAAACCCAGGATCCCACACCAGCAAGAAGCAGAACCTGCTCAATCCATCTATCTGTTAACTTATATTAATAGATCAAAGGAGCAGGCTGCGTTTGGCTCCTTCAGCTTCAGTTTCTGTTCTTGCATTTTTCCATGGCTCTTGGAGCTGAAATTCCGGCAGAAAAAAACTAAATATTTAGTTGTTTTTTATATAATCAATCACTCCCCGATAATTGATCAAGAATTAATTAGAATAGTGAAAAAAGAAATCAAGGCATAATAATTTACGTGATTTGAATTAAATCATCCACGACACAAAAGTCGAACAACGAATTTTATTAAAGAATCATGAAAATAATTATTTTTGTAATGTTAAAACATCATATACAGAATTATCAGAGATTATAAGTAAAGTAATATTTCTCGAGAAATCTCTCAATCATTTTCTCTCTTTCTTGTTTTTTCTTTGACTTTTCTCACACTGTGTCTGATTCTTTCTCTTCTTTCTCCTTCATTTATTTGAAATTAAATATAAAAAAATAATCGTTAATTTAATTCAAAAAATTATCGAAACAAACCAAAACGCTAAAATAATAATTTAGATTGGTATTTAACAAGAAAATGGAAAGATAAAAGAAAAAATAAAAAAAAAGACTTTTAAGAAAATTAAAGATCATTTTAACTATAAGATAACAGAAGATAATACGAACCAAGTCCAATGGCCTCCTTTCCTTTCATTATGCGCAAACGCTTACATGATTCAACAAACATCCTGAATGTAGTGAAAAGAAGAATTAGAAAATAGGACTAACTCTTAGCCCGATCGCGATCGAGTTTCGATGATTTTAAGCAATTCAATGATCTGAAATTTATTCGTTCTTTCGATACTTTGCTAAAATATTGACATCTTCTTAAAATTAAGAGTTAAAATTGTGATTTGGATAAGCATGTGTAAAAGGTTAACTCACTCCCATGGTACATCTCCAACAAGCATCCAATCACCATCTTTGTCTTCATAAGTTGAAACATATTCAGATCCATTTAGTAGATCCATTAACTTGCTCTCATTCATGAAGTCCTTGATCCCTTGGGATCCGCAATTACCTTGCACATAAACAAGATTAGCATGGTCAAAAAATTATGTCCCATGATTTTAATTCTAGTCACGAGAAATATCATAATAGCCTCTTTGATTGATTGAACTAGAATCTTGTAATTAATTTAAGACAAGTCTGGGTGAGGTCATATAAAGTACTCTCGGTACTCTCAATATAATATTATTCACTTTAAATCAGAACACACGTAAATTTATTATTCAGGTTAACTAAAAATAAATTGTATTAAGTACAGGGAGAAATTTTTTTATATATCACTTAATTTTTACTTTCTCAATTGATGTGAAATTGTGCACTTTTAATTAATATTAGTTACACTTTCACGATCAAATAGAATCTTTAGTCAGTATTACCTACACGCTGCTGCAGATTGCAGCAGTTCAACTGAAAAACACAAAATTTGGTGTTTACAAAAATAAAATACATTAATAAATAAATTATACTGATCATTGTTGAAGGGAGTCTTACCTACGGTGAAGGAGCTGAACATGTGGCCAAGAGAATCAGAGAGATCTTTGTAACTTGAGTACAGTCGGAGGTCTACTTTACGAAGATAGGGAGCACCATCCATGCTGACTTTGATGAAAGTTGCAGAGCTGTTCGTGTTATTTCCATTGATTTTCTCTTCGCTTTCCTCTGTGCTGCTCTTTTGTATGGCTAGCATGTTCTTCCTGAATGATCGAACTGGCGGCCAACCCACCACCTGCGCCCTGAAAATTCACCATTTCTCTCCTCATTTTTGTTCCATCTTCATCTTTCTTTCTTTCTTTTTTTACTCCGAAAACCAAGCTGTTTTCAGAATTTGGCATGGAAAAGATAGAGTGGGTTTTAAAAAGAAAAGTAAACTAGACCTAATTCATCGCATCCACCTTGATTGCAGATTTCCATGGCTTCCGTTTTCCAAAGCTTAGAATCAAGAACGTCTCTCTCTCTCTCTCTCTCTCTCTCTCTCTCTCTCTCTCTCTCTCT
>CM039519.1:28700655-28954223 GCA_022433055.1 Begonia peltatifolia
TCTCTCTCTCTCTCTCTCTCTCTCTCTCTCTCTCTCTCTCTCTCTCTCTCTCAATTTGAACATATAAGAAATATGGAAGATTAAAAAGGGAGTTACTTAGCTGGAGGCTTGGCTGGATCGGAGAGATGGGTGGTCTCTTTCTTCAAATTCTTAGCCATGTCGATTGGATCAGATCCGTTTGCTTCGAAGGTAGAAATATTAAGCTTCAAATCCATCGCTTTTTTCTCAGCCACAGTCTCAGTCTGAGCAAAACCTCTCTTCCTCACCACCTCCCCTTCAGTCCCACCTCCGTTGCCTGGCAAACCCAGCCTTAGCTCTGTCTCCTCGAACTGCATTTTCTCTCTCTTTTTTTTTTCCTCTTTTTATCTGTCTATATTTTACTAGCTTTGAGTGGCAATAATAATATAAGAGGACGAAGAATGCAGTTTTAGAGAGAAAGAGGAGACATAGAGTATATCTATAGAGAGAGAGAGAGAGAGAGAGAGTTTTGCTAGTGAGAGAAGGAGAGGAGAGAGATGAATACTTCCAAGATTACAGGGAAAGGATGACGAAAGAATGGCGTCATCTTCCATGGCTTAAAGCAGAGAAGTTAGTGTCAAAGTGGACACCGCCATAATTCCCATGCTGCCTTGTTCCAGTTGGTCCTTTTTCAAATAATTCTAATTTATTATATATATTATTCAAAGATAGAAATCTCTAAATATTCTCATTAATTTTGTATTAAACATTTAATAATTAGTCACGACAAAGAACAAATATTTTTCCAAACAAGTTTTTATATATAATGATTCCAAAAAAAAAAAAAACAAGCATTTCCTTGACTATGCATATATTTACTTATTATTTTTTCTTTTATAGTTAAACTAAACTAATTAAAAAATTAATTTATTTGAGAAATAACTGAACTGTAACGTCTATCGGTGTTCTCAGTACAATATTATTCATTTTGAGATAGAGTTTGAATAAATTTATTTTTTAAATTAGACCAAAACGCGTTATACTAAATATAAAAAAGAACTCTACTTATAAACAATACAATTTTTTTTATTTTCTAAAACTTGTGTATCACTACTTAGTTTGGCTGAGCTAGACCTTTACCTAGGTCATTCTAGCTTTCACGTGACAGACTGTGACACAAATTGAACAAAACATTTTAATTGAAGTGTTCACATAAAAAAAAAATTGATTTTTCCTCCATTTAATTGACAAAAATAAATAAGAGAATTACATAAAAATAATTTTTTTAATAAAAAAAAGAAAAAAAATAAATATAGTATTTTACAATTTTGTTTATCATAATACAATAAATTGGCTAGGGTACACATAAAATCTCATATCCACCTGAGTAGGTTTGCATTTATCATGACCTGCTATCTCCTCACACTGTTCATGATAACTCCCTATTAAATTCTCGAATATTTTATTTAATATATAGTTTTATTTTTAGAAAATAAATAAACCAACTTAAGAGTTTCTAATGTTGCCATTGGAGTGAGTTGTCACGAAATTAATTGAATTTGATATGCAATTTATTACAAGAATTTCAAAAATTGAAAGGTGACAATTCCTTTTGTTCTTCTCTTTCTATACACATGGGTCCCACCTTACACTACACACGTGCATGTATGTGTGTGTATATATACACACGTGCATGTCAATGTGAATAAAAATATTCACCGTGTTAACGTAATTGTAAACTTTGTCAATTCGGTTCTTAACAATAATTAAAACAAACCGACTTGTTTAAGTGAGCCGAATTCATTACTTAGGTTGGATCATTTAGCTAGTTTTAAGTATATTTTTGTTGAAATTTATAATTTAATAATTGTATATTTTACCATGGTAAAATTATAATTAAAAAAAAAGCATTATAAATATAATAGAAACATTATCTCTCTCTTAATCCTTTTCGAGAAAGAAAAAGAAAATATTTTAATCTATTTTTTGAAAATAATAAGTAAAAATGTTATTGGGACGTGTCATAGTTTGATAGGCTGTGAATAACAAAATATAATTTGTAATTTTTTTAGTTCATTTTATTTACAAGTCTATCACACTGTTATGATATTATTTAAAATCTCAAATAAAGTAAACATGACACACTCCTCTCTATAATTTAGTCATTTTGACTTCCAATAGTTCTATTATTTATTATTATTATTATTATTACTTTATTATAACACAAAATTAAGAAAAAATAAATAAAAATGGCTAATCTTAATCAATTCAATGTGACACATGAAATGTTGGTAGTGTACAAGAAATTATACCCACTATCCTTATCTAAATGTTACTCCAAACAATCAATGGAACAAAGATATTATATTTTTTAGGCCTACAAAGATTTTCTCTCTCTACCCACTAAAGGGCTTCAAAGAGAGATAGAATCTAGGGTTTGCTTTGCATTGGAAAGTGGTATTAAAGATTGATCCCCAAAGAGATTGTTGGGAGCAAAAGGAGAAAAGATTGCTCCCTGAATGCTTTGCTACTCACATGCTCACTATGTTCACGTGATGCTCCTTGTTCCCTATCTTGGTGTTTTTTGGTCACTCGTGGATAATGTTTTATTAGGTGTTTAATGTTTCAATTATATTGTTTTAGAGGTCAAGGACCTAAATTCCATTTTGGCTTGATTTGAAAAGTCTGAGATGATCGAAGAATTAAATAATTGATATTTTAGGAGATCTATGTTGAGAGAAGATGAATCGGTTTTTTCTTTTTAATGTTTTGGTAGTGTGTTTAGGTTTTCATTTTATACGAGAAATTCTTATATGTAATTTGGATTTCATTGTGAATTCTCTCGTATTGTTGATGGGTTTTTACGATAAATTTTTCTTATAAATCTCAATGATGATTATCTTCTTTTCTCTTTTTGTATAATGCATAGAATGCGCAATTGCAATATTTTAAATAAATTATGTCTTATGATTTTTTTAATTGAAAATATAAAAAAAAAATGACAATTCTTTGTTTTTCTTTTCTTAATACAAACAAACAAATATAAATAAGATTTTCTATTTGTATAAATTCTTTAATTTTCCATTACATAATATTTTTAGAAAATATAGAATTATATATATATATATATATAAGAAAATAAATAGAATTGTTTAGTTGACTAATTTATTAGTTGGGAAAGCACTAAAAAGTAAAAATACTATGATTGCACCCACTTCTCTCATATTGAAGCTTATCTTCTTGAGATTATTCATAGTATGTATGTATGTATGTATGTATGTATGTATGTATGTATGTATGTAGAGGAGGATGAATAGCATGGTGATGGAATTTTATTAATCAATTTCTAAAATTCTTAATTCTTCTTGTAAATATATATAATTTAATATTCAAAACATTTACAAAAAAAAAAAAAAAAAACACACATGCAGATAAAAATTTTATTACGTCGAATACTAATCACAAGAATCAAGATTTTTACTGGTACAATGAAACATGGTAACAATACTAACCCAAAATTACCAAATAAATAATAATTGTTCATCTATCATTACAAATCTCTCAAAATATTTATCTAGCATTGCATATTCATCTAATTGTACAATCATCTTATATTTCCGTATCATTTATTTATTAATATAAATAATTTATTATTTTAATTATTTATAACGACGCATAATTCCGTGTCATTACAATAATGAACATTTATGTTTGAATTATTACATAAATAGTAACCTCAATAATTCCATTAGTGGGTTGAGATAACAAATCTCAAATAATGCTATTTTATTTTATTTTATTTATCTCCTAAATTTTTTCAAATTATAAAACGTATTACAAAAAAGGAAGATAATGCTACTGATAATGTTTTAAACAAAAAAAAAAAAAAAAAACTAAAAAATGAAAATTATTCGACTCGGTTTTCCAATCATTACCGACCCAATTGAACCGCGAGTTGAACTTTGCTTTGAAAATGTGCTTCCAGTCTGCACGTAATTCCCAAATCAAGTCAGAATCCAAAATGGAAAAGGACAGACTAAAAGAGAAATCTGAAGCACAGGACCTGGTTGCACATTTGTAGTAGATGGTCTCCGGAGAATTATAGGTGCGGGCGTTGCCAAACATCCTTTTCACATCAGCGTCAAACATCTCAAATGTCACGTAATATTGCTCTGATTCTACCCTCTTTGACATTGTTTTCAAATCTGTCGCACCCATTTAATCAAAGTTTCGATCAAGAAATATTCAGTGAGCAAGATTATTGATTTCATGATATCTATCAATTATTAATGATTCTTCTACTCTACTTGTCTTAATAAGACAGATGCTTGAACGCCAGTTTGTAAACCAAGCCTTGAAAAGGTTCAAAACAAAGATTTTGGGAGTTGACAAAAAGTAATTTGTGTTCTTACCCACGGGATTTTTGATGACTTCGTAGTAATCAGGAACATCGCGTGGATCAACCGGTTCCTTGAATGGCCAAGAGTCTACATGGTCGTGCATTGACTGCTAAAAGAAAAATTCATTTGTAAGATTGATAAAGGACGAAGAACAAGGAAAGTGAAGATATTAGGGAGCATGGGATCATCTCTCAGGATCAGACCAAAGGTTATCTTATGTTTCGACTGAGTCGGGAATTGCTTGAGATTGACAAATTCAAAGAAAGAGAGCTGTCGAGAGCAGACAGAGACTGAATCCAACATACAGATCCATAAAAACTATACAGCTAAAGTACACAGACAAGGATAGATTTGCTAGAGCAGCTGCAACAAGAACTTTTTTCAGCATATTGTCTTCCTCTTTCAATGTCAAATGGGAAATATGTCAATCATCATATTCGTTTTAATTCTACTAGAAAAGCCACTTGAAAAGGGAAACTAGATGCATTTAACTTGCCTTTAGAAGTGAGCGTAATAGTGCAGTCAAATGTCTCTGATTTGAGACTCTGTCCGGAGAATTTAAAGCTCCAATGCAGGAACGGGACCACTGATCAGAAGTCCATCCTGCCTCCCCTATATTTGTTCATATGATCAAATCCAGAAAGCAAAATTTGAAAGAGTCGACAATGTATGGGAAAAAAATCTACACACGTTCACTGCTTCACGTACAGGTTCAAGGCCTAGCTTCTTGATTGACAATTAACATATGGATTTGAATAAATAAAGGTGTGTGAAGATTTCACAGTTCAGGCGTCAATTTTTGAGAAACTTGTAAAACACATGGGGCATATAATATGTAATATATAAGATCGTAAGTATTTAGCTACGGATTACAAATTGGCATTTAAACTAAGCTCGATTCAATAATATTTTTCTCATCGTGCAAATTCTATTTTACGTCCTCTGAAGAACAGATGCTTGATAGAATTGGAAAGAAAAGGATTTATAAGTGTCATCTTGACCAAACAGATGAAGAATCAAGAAAAATGCATCCAAGTCACACACCGAAAGTCAACTCTTACCAATAAAATGAAACATGTCACTAAAAAGTATTTAGGATTTCAAAAAAATGACCCAGATAAAATATTAATAAATGAAATAGAAGGAAAATTGAGTGTTATCTTCCCCTTGTTTGGATACCGAGAAGCAACAATAAACTGGTGAAGACATGTTTGGCTAGATGAGGATTTAGAGAAATGAAACATTCAAGTTATTGAGACCATTGGACATGTCGGAAAACCAAAGACATCTCAAAGAAGGTATTTTACCCTTATTGAGACTTAGCTTCCCACTAAACTCAGTTTCCTTCTCTCTTGAAAATAAATGATAAATATTATCCTTTCTTCAATTGCTTCTCTTTCAATTCCTCCCCACTCAATTAGAGGTTTTTTTTGTAGCTTCTTGAGGCGTGGAACCTTTTTTTAGCTACCATACTTGTGTATATGTCTTTTTGGATCAACATACAACTATTACAAATAAAAAAAAATATACTCCACAAGCTATTTTCCAACCATTGACCCTAAATTCTTTATAGAAACGATACGGGAAAGATTAGGGACAATATGAATCTAGCATAGAAATGAAAAAATATGATATCAATTCCTTCAAAACATAAATAGGATAGATAATTTGGCCAATGTACGATGAACATTTTCTAGAGGTTACATTAAATGAATGACTTAGCTATCAATTAGAAGAATCAAAGCTGCATTACATGAAAAAGAATAGGGAAGCTCATAACTTACTCAAGCCAGGGATATCGTCAACTTTGATCAACCTCGTAGGAATTCCAGCTTCTTTCTGTATAAAAAGATCTTAATCAGAAAAAATCTTTAAACTTCGCTTTGCTTTGTTTTTCCATGAGAACACGGGATATAGTAAGTCTAAATATGCAAAAAGAAAAATATATCCAGTTATCACTAATTGTAAATGTCCAGAGATATGTTATTGATATCGCGTCCCAATGAAATGTCTTGATTATTAGTATTTCAGCATATCAAAACAGTAAAAAGCTAAGAATTATAACAAGTGAAGATTAATATTATATCCTTCATTTCCCAGCACTCCTATAGTGCAGGCTTTTTCTTTCAGCTACTTCTGCAGCAAAGCTATCAACCTCTTTCGAGCAACTCATCCAATGGAGACACATAATATTCAATTGATTTTGGTATTCCCTACACCTAAACTGTCAACCTATTCCCAAATTAAGTTTTTTTTTTTTTTTTAACAAAGAAGAAAAATGGTCTCTGTCCTTTTTTTAGTAAGCTCTTTTTGGCAAGATTTGACTTCATTAAATAGGTTAACTTATTTATTAGCAGACTGCACTTCAATAATTGAATAAGGTACTGGGACCTCTGTCCTTGATCCTAAAAGATTGCTTTCTAAATTCGGAATCCTTGAATCCTGACAGAATTGACAATATCTGGAATTAAAGTTGAAGTTTCCCAAGGAATTTCTTTCTCTTTTTCGCTATGGTAAAACTTGCCATAATAAATTAGAAGGTGAATTTATAATGTGGGGGCAAGATGGTATGATTCAGCCATACAATCAAATAATTTATGGAAAATTTCAAAACTATAAGCAGTTTCAATTATTTTAGGACGCACAAAATGCAAACACAAACACAAAAAATACTAAATTAATACTTATCAATTATGGTTGAGGCTTGGTAATACTCTAAGGCTGTAACATATGTAATAGCAAGGAAACAACTTAATGAGCTTTAATTATGACCAAGGCTACAACGCTAGAAGCAATTGATTATTCAATTCAAAAGTAAAATTTTCTAGAAGACATCGTCAGACTTGAACAAAAATAGAAAACAGCATACCTTTTGAAAATCAATTCCAGGATAAACAATGTGACAGTTTGATAGTTCTCTTATCTTTTCATCAATTGCCTGGCCAAATAACAATATAATAAAGAAATATCAACATTCAAAGATTGGAGGACTAGGTTACTCATATGACAAACTAACAGTTCGTATCTTAAAGCCAATTGGAAGTTTGTGGGCCCAAGTTCCAATTTTTCTTTAAGTAATGACAATGTCTCATTACACTCAAAAAAGTTCATCAATATACATTTCAACTTCCAGTATTTGGCTTTATTAAACTGTGTACTTTTTTTCTCAAGGTGACTGTTAACATTTGTGCATAAATTCACATATAGTCATAGATCACCTCGTATCTTGATATATTCGATTGCACTCCAAATTACTAAGATCAAACTTTTTTACAACTTAAAAGGAAGTCAAATTGTCAGTATAACACATATTTATTGATTCATATCTTTGAAGTTATCAAAACCCACGCCACCTAAAATGTTCTTGACAACACTTTATTACTCGTATAAGCTTGCTTAATTCGGTACCAAGTAATTTTCACTATATACTACATCAAAGAAACGTGCGTATAACATCACAACTTTGAAGCAACATATATATGCATCTGAAAAACAATAGAGTTATCATCATTCAAATGTAACGTAAAGGGAAAAAACACATAAATACCCTGGATAAAGGGCATGGGTACAGTAAATCTAAAACTACTTATTTGAACAGAAAGAATTCGACTCACCTACACCATTTTGTTCAAAAAAACAAATTTAGAATAATAACTTTGGTCCAAAGTTTTTAGTATACTTCAATTATTTTTTTTTTGATTTTGAAGTAAATCTATATTAAACGAGTATAGTTTAAAAATTTTGATTAGTAAGTAAACCATGGGTTCCATATATTTTTATTTCCCAGCACACAAAATTAACGTAATTAAGGACATAAATAAAAACCCAGGAAATCAATCGAGCAATAGCTATCTCACCTCCCTCTGGCGACGAAGCATGGTTGATAAATCAGTGTATGCCAACTTTGGATCAATTTTGCATTCCATAAGGAGTCCTCCATCATAGTCCTTTATGTATCTGAGAAGGAAAACTTTTGAATTATCTGCAAAGACTTTTTCCTTCTTGTGAAAAATAGTTAGCATTGTACTCTATATGAGAATGTTACAGCATTCGGTCATAACATAATAGCAAGGAAGTAGTTGAAGTAGTAGCAGCTCATGAATAAGTGCTTGAATTTTGTTTTTGACCCAAAGAGTTAATGATACGAAAAGTTTAGTAGACTTTATATGAAACACTCTGTTTTTTTCTATGCCAAAACACCGCAGATTAGGAAAGGGAGAAGGTCTCCCTTCTTTTTCCGAGTGGCAATGGTTTAAGACTGACAGACAAATAGATTATAGATGCAAAAGAATGAATACATTTTTATCTTTGGTTTGGAAGGATGGTCATGAAAATGTGAAGCCAGCTAATATTTGTAGGGCTTTCACATGACTTCAAAGTAAATAAATAACTAATTCAATCATGAAACAGGTTTTCCATGCAAGAAACTCTAGATATGGTTTTCATTGATCTAACTCTAGCCGTCTGCACATAAAAATAAATGTTTTCTGAAGTATACCCTTGCCATCGACCTTTTTCTATTTGAATATCTGCGGTGAAACCCTGAAATAAAAAAAAAGAAGAAAATCACACAATTTAATTTACTAATTAACACCACAACTATGATTAAAGACTAAATTAGATAAAGAGTAAATTAGAAACCTGAAAATAACATTTGAACAAACATCAAAAGAATGCCAAAAGATAATTTATCACAATATTTTTCTCATAAAAACAAGCAGGCCCACAGGTAGCTAAACTTTTATTTATACGAAAAAAATTCAAATTTCTGCAAAGATAGAGTCCCAAAACGTTAATGTGAGGACTAAAATGTCTCTTCTATGAAAATAAGTTTCTATTACATTGTAACAGACCCACGAATTATAAGATGGGAAAAAGCTCGAGGGAAATTCAAACACGAATGCAATGGCTGGTAAGTGAGATCACTCTAACAGCCTTGGTCAAGTAATTTAAACCATTATCAGTTTTTTTTTACTTCTAGTAATAATACGAAATCAGAAATTTATAACGAAAGAAATATAAAATTAATTTTGGTGAACTTTTTTAATTCAATATAATTTTGTAGCCTGCGCGAATCTTGCACTTAAACCATCAGAATTATGCAAACAAGAAAACATCAAATACTAAAGTAAAAGACCTCTTCGTTAATGATCCCACATTCGCATTTACCTGACTGCTAAAATAGAAAATAAAGGATGGTAAAAAAATGATTACAGTTCAGAATTCATAAATGCCCAAATAGAGGTAAAAAACACTACCCATTGTTGCACCATCCCATCCCACCCTGAAGAATGAACAAGAACAAGCTAAGGAAAGAGATAAAGCCACAATTATCTTTGGTTAAAGCAACAAATAAACACGCTCTCTCAAATGGAGAAAGCATCACTCAAGGAATTATCTTCAAATAAGCAACCTCAGAATTCATAAATGCTACAATATAAGTGAGCACTATTCCCATCCCCTTCACTTCAACGAGTAAACAAGAACAAGATAAAGAAGGAGATTAGCTTCTCTCCTAACAAAATCAACCACACTCTCTCAAAAGGCAGAAATTATCAGCTTGGTTGCAACTTGTAATTTATCCTCTCCAAAAGAATAAAAATGTCATAATAACAGTTAAGCAAACCAAATATTGTTTGACCTGCTTCTTAAAGTAGCCAACGGCGTTGTTGTCGGCATATGTCAAAAAGTGTGTTAGCCCATCAATATCCCGTGCATAGTTTTTCAAGTGATTCATAAGTCTGGTTCCATAACCTTTCACTTGTTCATCAGATGTAATAGCGCAAAAGGCTATTTCTCCAAACTTTTGGCTGAAATCCCAGGAAAGTGAGTTAATAATAGTCCTCTGTGGTTCATAATCAAAATATCAATAAATTCCACAAAGGATAAAGATTGAGCTCAAAAAATAATTTAATAATAATGCATATAAATGAAGAGAACATTACGCCCAAGATTATAATTTTTATGTTCAAATGTCCAAATACAAAATCTTTACTCTAATAATGACATTTTAAATGGATAATCAGTTCCACAAACATACAGTTATCCTTATAGCAATATTTAGAAGTCACTAAAATGATGAAAGCGCTTTAAGTACGCAGCACTAAGTGCAAGCGAAAGAAAAATTATGACGCTAAATTCCTTTTTACAACTATTGACTTTTCATTTTAAAAATGTGGGGCAGAAAAGAAGGCAAGGACAAAAAAGGCATACCTGATATATGGACGATAAGTGATACCACCAACAACTCGATTAGATCGAATGACCATCACTGATTTATGGCTTCTGTAAATCATATTATAATCAGCCTTAAAACATATCCACTAGAATATCAAACTCAACTTCTAAAATCTAGTCTGCCTAACATAGACATGAGATGAAACTTATAGGAGATAACTAGCTAGTTATCTTCACCTAAAGTATACCACTACTTAAGCCTAGGTTTCTAGTCTAGCCATTATAACTTTCTGAGTAAAACACAACAATTTTTAAAAAAAGAAGATTATGCAAATCCACAAAGAAAGAAATTTGCTTTTCTTATTTTCTATAGAATATCAATATTTTATAGAAGTACCTATCCATGACAAGGCGGACAATATACTCCTTGGGCATGTTTGGAAGTTGCCTAGCAAAAATGTTCTTTAATCCTATTAACCTGAAAAAATAAAAGAAAGGCCACAAACAAACACATCAACGTCTTCACTCAAAACAGAGGAACTGAATGGCAGGTAATACTTCCACAGAATCCATAAATCCTTGGCTTAAATCGGATCATGTATAACTCTTACGCTTGACAATGCATAAACAACAGTTATGAGGAATAATCACTAAATAAATTTAAAAAAAGAAATAAACAATTCACACATAAATGCAAAGAACAATACCAAACCATGTGCTCATCAATACCATCATTTGAAAGGCAGACAAATTTGAGAAATCCTGCTTCCTCCTGTATCATTACAAAAGCAATACAAGAATCACAGTGAGACAATATTCATCAGAGTCCTGAAAATAACACTTTCATAGCTCAACAAAATGATTCTCAGAACCATTTGTAGAGTGTTTTCAAAAATTCAGTTCTGGATGCAATATAATTCATAGCAACTTCATCAATAATTACTCTGGCTCGAGTCTCCATCATATTGGCCAATAAATTAACATTTAGGATGATCAAAACATAAAAAAATTAAAACTTAACTCTCTCTTCAAGCTCTCTTCTCTAGCTATATAAGCCCCACTAGTATGAACAGTCTCTGTGGCAATCTTCGTAGTGTCATCCTTCGAGATGATTCTCGAAACAGAGCTTCCCGTAGCGCCTAAGGCCAGACCCACCACACCAGTCCTCCCGGAATTAAGTCCGTCGTTTCCGCTCTCAGAATTCTCAATCTTGACCGTCTGATTCTCGGTGGAGGCACTTGCACCACTGTTGTTGAGCCTAGCCGCTGTGAAAGAGCGTATAGAAGAGTCATTATCCAAGTAATCCTCCTTTCCCTCGACAACATCATCGGCGGAGCCCTCATCGGATTGGTCTATATGGTACCCAGAACGGCTGACTCGGGAGTTGGAGGTCAATGGACCCGAAGAGGAGGCGGGAGGAGGAGGCAGATGATTTTCCGACGCCAACTTTAGACTATGAGTAGAAGATGCTGGGGCAGAATCAGAATGCGAGGACGATGGCGACGGAGAGTTTCGCGAACGTTTTCTTCCGGCGAGGTACGTCGAGCGCAAGTCCATGGTCGAGTTGACTCAGAGGAAGACTGACTAGGCGCAATTTGGAATGACTCATTGACTGGTTTAGACTAGTTCTGTTCACAGGCCGGTCTATTCGGGTTTGACGCCTACTGAACCGAACCGGCCAACCAAGTTTTGTCATAAAAACCAAAACCAAACCATTTTAGGTATTAGAACCAAAAAGGAATAGGATGGCAATTCTGTTTCGGTTTCGTGTGGATCCAATAGCAATCATAACAAAGAAGAAACTAGGTTGGTTTGGTCGAACCATTTGGGCTAGGTTAATGTATGATTTTACTAATTTTAGGTCGGGTTAACCATGGTTTTGATAATTAGATAAAATATATGGTAAATCTTTAGCTTAAGAACTTCAGCATAACTTAAATTCAAAATTATTTTTTTATACTAAATAAATTTTAAATTCACAGTGATCAATTTAGACATTGTCGTTAAAATTCCGTTAAAAAAACATGTGCATTGCAGGTGATATTATAATCAAATCTAGGTCGTAATTGTTCTAAGTATATTTGGTAATGACACTAAATGTTCTCCATAGAATGTTCCACTCATTTTAATAAAACCATTAAGCAATTAAGCCTGCAAGAAAAAGAAAACAACTGTGTTTAGTATTTGAAAATCTTGTGAATATCAGTAGCCTCAATGGAAAAGGACTAAATAATAAGGGCATTTGTAATGATCAGTTAGCTGTAGAAATGGAGCTATAGAATTACAGACACTATGCTTGAAACTTACATATATCTCCATGAATGAGGAGCTCCTATGTCAAAAATGTGAAGAGCTCGCCTAAGAGGATCGATATCTTGCAAAGAATTGGACTCTCTACATCCATCCCTCCTCAAAAGCACTATAGTGTGCGCACCTGTTTAATCTGATCTCGGTCGATTTGGACCACTTTTCGGATTATTGTATAGAGGTAATATCCCGCGCGAACCGTATTTTCTTCTTCCATAACATCTCCAATATAACACTAATATGGAGACTATAACGCCAAGTGGAATCGCCCATCTGGGTCACAATAAAAACATCAAATGAAACGCAAAACAACATGATTAGACAAGAAAGTGTTCGTAACATGCCCGAATCCGTCCAAACAGTCAATAGATTTATTATTATTATTCTTTTTGAAACTTTATTCACAAAAATTGCCATTTTTGTAAATTTATTCAACAAATGTCATCACAATGTTATTTATTTTCTACCCTACAGAGCAAATTATTCATATCTAGGACGATATTAATTTCATTAATGTTAAGTAGACTTACCATTTTGAGTTTTTTAGAATTTATACTTCTAGTTTAATATTTTCTAATCATACAAAATTATTTTAAATTAAATGTTTGTTTTTTCAAGAGTAACGACTGTCTTTATCTTCTATTATATGTTTTTTCTATCAATATATTATGTTTTTTATGTAAAAAAATAAATTTATCCAGTAAATGTTAAGATTTGGACAAAGATGCATAAATATTCATCCAATCGAAGTGAATACCTGTCCAAATCAATAATAGGGCTGTAGACGATTGTTTCCCAGGTCGCAACGATTACGTGCCAAACAGGGTTGTAGTAAAGAGATTCTGCAGTCCAGAACATCCTCGTATATGTCTCCAAGAAGATAAACATAATCCATGCCGCAACTTCAATCAAAATGAACTTGATAATAAACCTTCCAACAACCACCATGACGAGAGAGAAGGCTACCAACCAATTGAAAAGCCTATGATTATATTCTTTGATAAAAAGTGATCTTGATTTACCCATCATCTGTTCATCCACAATCAAGAATTCAAAGAATGGCACATAATGCCTCGATCAAATCTGGAAAAAGGAGTAATATCTCGAATGTACCTTCACCATTCGTTGCACGTAGTTTGTCTTTGAAGGTCCAACGCATTCTCGCTCAAAACTTTGATTGCATTGCAGGAAACCTGCATTAAATTTTGCCATTGATGGAAGCCGAAGAACTTGAAGTTGGTCCATTTGATCCTCACACTTGATATACAATGACTCACAAAGCTTGGAGGATTGATATTCATTTGACATTACGACATTCTTAAAAACCTACACCAACAATAAAGAGAGGAACAAGCTTTTCAATTGTTCACAACAAAATCTAAGTAAGGTTCGTAAGCACCAAGATTACAGTTCTTAACAATAGATTTACGGCATCTTATTACTAAGTTTACCTTTCAAAATAACTTGTTCAAACGTATGAATACGCATAAAAATTCAAAGGAGATACATATATGACATTTTTACCTGTCCTTGTTTGCAAACTGAAGAAAAGTAATCTGTTTTCATTTAACGAATCAGAATGATTTTTCAATGAAAATCATGAACTTTGTCTAGCTAAACAAAGAATTTTCTAGCCTACGAAATTAAATAAGCATATCTCTAATCTAAGAAAGAAATTCCACACGCTATATATCTAATGCTACAAGGAAAATTCGATATTCATCTGCATCTATTAATAAGATTGCTGTAGGAAATATTTGCATATTTATGCACCGAATCATAATTCACTCTAACAAATTGAGGCAAGTATTTCAGGCAATCTTCAACACAAACTAGCAGAGAAAGAAGAGCTTAAAAAAAATAAACCATCACTTCTATATTTTAGTCATAAGACAATAAAAATATCAATAAAACCAAGCGACCTCCTGAAACAATATCAACAACAGGAAATAATGTTTTTTTCTTGACCATTAAATTGCAATTGGATATTATTTTGCCAATTTATTTCTTTCAAGAATTATGTGATATGACGGTAGAAACAGGAATTTCAAACCTTCTCAATTTCTTCATTTAGTTGGTTAACTGATTTCTTCGCATGGTGTCGCCCAAAATGCTGCTGCTCAAAAACCTTCATGGTTTCATCTTTGAACTTTGCATGGGAATTTTGCAAATTTTGCTCAGAGATAGGTAATCTCAATGATTTCATCCTTTCCGTGTATAGTTTTAGACACCGGTCAAGTATACCCTTATTGAAAATCTCCACCAGGGAACCTGTTGATGGAATCTCTCCTTTATTCAAGGCTTCCAATATCTATAGACAAGAGAATACTAAAATAAATAAATTTTAGTAGAACAAGCTCAAAAAGCCTATTCAACTACTCTAATAAAGATAAATAAACTATGACACCTCTACCCGGATCCTTTAAAACTTAATCCTTGTGTCATGTATTTAGTGATGTAATTGATTATTTTCGTTTTAACTATTAATAATTTAAATAGTTATAAAAAATGAACGAATGATATAAATTTCAGAACACGAGATTAGAAAAGTAGTTTTAGCACCGCCCTAAATAAAGATAAAATGCATATTCCTCCCCTATTTGTGCAAAAGTACTTGAAAGGAAGTTTCCTTGGGTAATAAATTATGGGATTTAAGAGACCTTAACAATTTAAGTCAAAATAATTACTGAAAATGCTTTAAAGAAGATACCTCATCTCTATAAAGCGGGTCTGTGTCCAAAATTAAAATTTCTCACAAACATTAAACAAATTGAAAATTAAATGAAAAACAAAGAGGATAGAATAACCCTAGAGCCACTTAAACCAAAAATAATTTGTCACTGAATGATATAAATCATTTTTCATGATTAAACTTCTTTACAAAAAGAGTTTTGTTTCAATTCCACCTGGCGAGACCATTTAGTAATTTCATATATTAAAAATAAATAAAATCACCTGCTTTAAGAAATATACAAACTCTTTTCCGTTTAGTGTTTTTCCCCGCACAATTTTTGGACGGATAATGCTAGCAACGAGCTCTTTCAATAACTCCCTTTTCTTAACATAGGCTGGTTCAAGCTCCTCATCCTTCATATCACAAAGTTTCGTTCTTTGGATATGAGGCTGTCAAACCAACATAATTTTACACCATTTCAATTTTTTGGCAGTTAATATCCCATACATGCAAAACAAACAAGCATTGTGGCCCCAATATACATATGTGCTAGTCATAGGAATTGAATGTCATTGGCAATTACAAAATAAGAATTTCACTGACAAGTACACAATAAAGAACACGTCACTTTTTCCAAAAACAATTTGTATTCAGAAAAGGAAAAAAGCACATTATACATTATCCTTTCATGTAACTTATAAAAGTAGGTATGGAATTGGGTACTAATTCAGATCAGTTAAGATTACCTTCACTAATTTTTATGCAAGCTTTTGATTGCCAAAATTTATATTCGGTGATAAGACGATTAATTCATCTAGGTTTTCTTCAATCAGTAAAATAAACTATATTTAAAAAAATGGGGAAGGTATACACAGAATCCCAAAGTTTACACAGTGAAATTATCAATAAAATTTCTTTTTCCTATAACACTAGGCAGTTTATTGCAGATGATTGGAATTATCATCAGTGCCTAAGGGTGTCTTTCTTGGATGCAATATCATCCTACTAAGCAGGAACCAAATAGAAAACGTGGTGATAAATGATTGAACGCAGATGGGAAGAAATGAGAAGTATCATTTACAGAAGCTTTTAAGAACTAGAAATAGTCATACTTGTGGAAGACTGAAGGCAGTGCTATTGTCTCCCATAATTGCCAAGGAGTCTCGGATCTGGTTAACCTGAAAAAGCTCAAGAACTATCTTCTAATACCATGATAAAATAGCTTGCAAATGACAATTGAAATGCAGGTCGATAGAGAAAGTACCAGATCAATATTTCTGTCTCCTGCATTTGTGATAAGCAGAGATCAGAACCAAGGTCTAAAAGTACAGAAGCATGCTATAAACAGAACCCACGCTGGACAGAGTTCAAGGTGTCAAACATGAAACTAACCATCTTTATTAGGAACATGTTGGAGAGCTTCGTTCACCATTTCTTGCACAGATTTTCCTTCTGTATAATTTAAACAATGTCAATACCATTAGTTAGAAATTTTACGAGATAGAAAAAGGAGATATCTCAACAGATTTATTTTTTCCTTTAAAATTATATATGCATACATTAATCCAATTGGTATTGTGCATAATCATCACAAAACCATCTGGAATACTTTAACAGAATTAAACTTACGCAGAAAATCACGCTGAATAAGCCACAATAGTTTAGCAGGCTCAAAGGCTATATCTTGCCCCTGTAAAAATACTAACATTGATAAGAAAATGATTTATTTCATTCGCAAAATAATAACCTTGACTATTAATGAAATATTAAGAAAAGTACCTTCACTCTAATGGCACAGGGCGTTTGTAAGAAGGAAAAATGTAAGTCCAATGATCACAAAAAATATTAAATTAATAACACGGCCAAAAAGCGTGATAATACAAATTTTCGGTTGCAAAGAGAAAGTTCACAAACCTCCCATAAAACTCTTCAGCAAGCTCAACAGCAAATGACAGTCGAGAGATGTCAGCTTCGCGAATCTATAATGTAGCATCAGTATGAAGTCAAATAAAGTGCTCAGATAAATCAACTTCTTGCCAAGGAGGACATGCTGGCCCAGAAATTAATATTTGCTTGCAGTTCTAATCCAGAACATCCAACAATAACAAAAATAAACCATATATCAATTTCAAACGCACTTTTCTTTTTTCTCTTGTTCTCATTTCTTTCCGATGGCAGTGAATGTCTTCGTCCTTTTCTTTGAGACCAAAGAGGCAGTGCCCAAAATTCATCACATTTATAGCTGGCTTCACTTTTTTGTTCAATTAAATTTTGGAGTTCCAAAGTTTTTAAATTTTCAGCAAGCACCAAATCAACGTTTGTTCAACATTGTGTTCTTGCCTTTCAGACACTGATATAATAAAATTAATTAAATATGTGTTTGACACCAAATTTGCTTAAATTATAAGGAAACAACAAATTCTAAATTGAACTACTTTTGTCTTCTGATCAATACATGCAATAAATGGTGATTCATGGCAAAATTGAGGTTAAAAACTTTTAACGCTATTTTATTATCTACCAGAGTCAATGAAAAAAAAAACTCCTGCACTACCTCCGAAACCAGCTTTTTTCATCAAACATTAAGATTGAACTTTACAAATTTTTTTGGAGTATATTAAAAGTCAGGAGAGAAAAGAAAAGGTCAAAGAACTCACAGTCTCAGGTAGATTATAAATAAGCACAGAACTTAAAACAGTTGCCAAAGCAAATATCCTGCAAAACCATTAATTGCAAAAGACTAATAAGTTAATTAACCGCAAGTTAAAATCATACACCATTAACCACAATGAAATTAATAAATGACTAGAGTATTACCTGTCATCATACACATTTGACTTCCCGACACTTTCAAATCCCTCAGTGTCAAGATAAAACACAGAAGTTTTTACTCCATCAATTTCCATTTCAAGTGGAGTGCCCCATACCCATATACCTTACAAACATAATCAGCACAAGCATAAGAAGCAATCAAGCAAGGAAAGTCTCCGATATTGAATACACAATTGTAATTACCTTTTGTATTAGTCTCACGCATATGTCCCACCCCAAATCCTGAGATGAAAAACATTTAACTACAGTTGAACTTCAAATTGTTCATGATCACTGGTAGAAAGACATAAGACAATAAGAAACAGTGACGACACCTTTATAGCAAGAAAGAGACAGAAGTTGGTTAAGCAAAAAGGACTTCCCAGAACGGTAAGGCCCAATAACCTGAGATGAAACCAACATATAGTATTAAAAAGGACAAAAACCAGACGATAAATCATATATCAAAAAAGTTCTTGACAACGGTTGCAATAAATAGTTAAAAAGGTTGAAATTAAAATAATTGTAGGCTTAAAACAAATTACATAAAGTTAATCAAGCTTCTTGGGAATCACTAATCTCACACAAAAGTCAGAGTGAAATTCAAGCACCTCTGTCCTTAGAACATACAAAAAGCATTAGATTCATTACAAAGGAGAGATGCGGACAGATGCAAGATTTGAATCCCTCCCTATTGAAATTATCAGGGACCGAACCCTATTGTTGGGGGGTATGGGACCCAACCATGTTGGAGCTTCCTGGTCGAAGGTTCTGATCGGCGAGAGGGCTGAGTGTTCTCAATCTAGCACTTCACTTGGCCCTGTCGCGGATCAGAACCCTCGACCGGAAAGCCAGAACATGGCAAGTCTCATACTCCATCAATAACAGAATTTAGTCCCCAATAATTTCACCATAGTAGGATTAAAACCTTTCATCTCTCCCTTACGGGAAGAGATCCTTTAATCGAGTCAAAACTCTCGACCAAAAAGCCACAACATGGTGGGTCTCACAACCCACCATCAAGAGGATTCGGTCCCCAATAATTCCACCATGGGAGAATTTGAATTTTGCATCTCTTCTTTGTAAGGAAAAATCCTTTAACCAAGTGACCTTGTACGTTATGATTTCTCACTTCGCACTTCACTTTGACATTTCACTCAACCCTCTCGCCAATAAGGACCCTTAATTGGTCAGATCGAAGAGCCACAATATGGGTGGATCTCATACCCCTAGTAACATGGTTATGGAACACTTGGTTAAAGGATCTCTCCTCACAAAAGAGAGATGCAGGGTTCGAATCTCTCCATGCTGAAATTATTGGAAATCAAACTTTGTTGCTGGGGGTAACGGGTCGAGGGTTTTGACTGGCATGAAAGCTAAATGAAGTTAAAACGAGTAAAAGTGCAAAGTAGAGAATCATAACAATTCGATGAAGATTTTTTGAGAGTTTAATGGGCAAACAAAGAGACAAAAGTGTCGAGTAACATAAATATAGATGGGATTTTTGAAGGGCACAAAAATATTGTGTTGATTCTAAGATGTTGCATGAAATAGGAAAAAACAAAATTTTGCAGATTGCAATCATAAAACATTAGCATTCTCATCCTGTTAAAATTACATCTCGCTGTTAACTTCATTTAAACAAATAAGTAAAGTAAATATGAGAGAGAGAGAGAGAGAGTATTCTCTTTGTATCTGTCATGGAGACGTTTTTCAGTTCACAATACTATTCCATAACAAGAATTCGTCAAAATGTATCACAATTTCTTTTTTTAAAACAAAGTGGTTGCTAACAACACACATACCCTCTAATAGAACTGTCAACCTCTACCATTTTCTATGCAAAATATTGATATTACAATCACTAAACAAAAAAAAATATTTAACTAGTGGAGAAACCAACAATTAAACAAAAAACAATGGTCCCACTAGAACAGGGGGTATTTAATATCCTTTTCACTATGTGGGTCCCCCTTTCGTCATATCCATGCTAAGGATTTTCAGCCTTTTGACAAATGGTTAAATACCCTTTGAATAAATATTGCAATTACAATCCCTTAGTGTTACAACGAAGTCCCTCCACATTAATCACAAAGGAAATAAAATTATGACTACTAAGTAAGAGGACAATAAATAGCTTACTGCAACAGCTGCAATTGGGTTAGTGATTTTCTCAATGGCCTCCAAACCTTCCCTTGAAAGTCGAAGTTTTGTATGACCAGAGTCTGGTTCCACAATAGGAAACCTGCATTAACAAAAATTTGCAAGAGCAATGCCTTTGAGTGATTACTTGTAATCCAGAAAGAAAGAAAACGATGAAGTAATAAGAAGAAATCTCTCTTAATTACAGAGCATGTAAAGCATGACAAGCGTAGTAATAATCACTGATTCTACAGTAAAATTCATTGGCTAAAATCAAAACTAAACTTAAAAACTGCAGCAGGTAATCAGCAAAGATCAACTGAGCCAGATAAAACTGGATTTCATCCTTTATTAGCGACAATAAAACTAATACATTCCACAACAATGCATATCTTCCATCTGATCCTCCATGTAGTGTCAAAATCATATACAAAAACAATAAATGTCCAAAAATCCTTTTCTCAAGAACACCAAGGTGGATCTATGACCATTGCAAGGTCTTCGTGAAAGTGAAATGGATTACTCTTTCAATCATTGCAAATTAATTTTGGCTCTCTTTCCATATACAATTTTAACTAGCTAAGCTAGCATGACGTTAATTAAATTCTTAAATAACACCTACTTCAATCTTTACGCCTTTCTTCTTCAACGAATTGAAACTACTAGAACTTTTTCTCAAACAAAAATGTAACACTGAATAAATTAGCTTGGAATCACAACGATCATAAACAAGCTGACAAAACATAAATTTCAACATTCTACATGTCATTTCATTTAAGGACGTTCCAATCAATGCTAATTTTGAAGAACAATCAAGAAAAATAAAATAAACCATTTGAATGACTTACGCCTGGTCAAAATTCTCAATTGAAGTCGACCCAGATGCAAAAAGGCAGAGCGCTAACGATAAAACACAAACCCGGAAAGGAATCTCCATTTCTGAATGATTCCAAGATGACAAATCCGGAATGTTACAGAACAACGGCAATTATAGGAAGCTTGAGGAGAAGAAAAACCATTAAATATTATTGTAGAAGAGGGGCAACAAAACTGGAATCTAAGAAATCCACATAAATGGGTACAGTTAGGAATCGATCATTAACATTCAGCTGGATTTCACGTAGACGAGACCAAACGAAGGCAATTTTCAACCGCGAGAACTCGACGATTCGTACCCTGCGAAGGAGGGAGATTCACTCTGACGGTTCCTGGAGAGAGGAAGTTCGAAGGACGAAGAAAGAGGTCAAAACACCGGGAGTTGTGTAGTGATTTTACTATTTAGCTCCTCGGATCGCAAAACTCGACATGCGTTAATCATCAGAGAAGGAAGGGCCAAATAGTAAATTGCTCAAAGGAGAGAGACGAACGTTAACGTTGTATTGCTCACTGGATCTGTGTCTGGAAGTTGAATATACGGCAAGTTTCGACCGACCACTCAGACCAAAAACCATATTAACGTTATTAATCTCCAATTTATTTACTGTGATAATTATTGTTATTATTTTGATTGAATGATATAACGGTGACTCGAGTTGTGATAATGACCTTAAACAAATGAAAGTTAATATGGTGTTTTGTTTTGATTAGATGAAAAATTAGATTTAGGAAACGAAGAACGACGTGTCGGATACGTATTTGTTCGATAAATGTAATAAATTATTACAAGTTTCACCAATGACCAAACAATGGGTATGATTTTTTTTCACTACTACTCCTAGGACAAATGTGCAAATAGTATACTGGAGTCTACCCAAGCCAAAATTGGAACAATCTCGTTAAATCATACTATAAATCGACAACGGGAATTATGTTCTTGTTAGGCTAAAAAATCCTAGTGCAACAAAGGTCATGATTATTCTCAAAGCAACTGTTCCAAACGAAGTTCCATGGATGAAGTTCCATTGTTTCGTCGATTGAGATAGCACCAGTCACATCAATGGCAAGAAAAGTCTATCGATGGGGGTCTTTCTTCAAAGCGGGATCTCGCTTAGGCTATGGTCATGGAGTTTTTCTCTCCTATCCCGGGAATCGGAGCCTTTATTGTCGTTCTCTCGTGGATATGGTGGATGACGCAGAAATCCAAAATCACGCTCAAATTACCTCCGGAACCCTCCGGTGCTTTGCCGATTATAGGTCACCTCCACCAGTTAGGCGGCAAAGTTCCTCTGGCTCGAACAATAGCAGCCATGGCCGACAAATACGGACCCATCTTTACAATCCGCCTCGGAACCCACCGCGCGCTGGTGATCAGTAGCCAAGAAGCCATGAAAGAGTGCTTGAGCACGAATGATCGAATCTTCGCCTCTCGCCCAACCTCTAGCCAAGGTAAGTATCTAGGTTTCAATAACGCTGCGTTTGGATTCGCTCCTTACGGGAAATATTGGCGTTCTCAGAGGAAAATAGCGACAATCGAACTCCTTTCTGCTCGGCGACTCGATTCGTTGAAGCACGTCCGAATCGCCGAGGTAGAAAGCATGATTAGGGATTTACATTCGCTATGTGCGGCCAACGCAAATTGGCCGACCAAAGTCCCGATAGGCGAGTGGATCGAGCAGCTCACTCTGAACATTATCACCAGAGTAATCGCCGGAAAGAAGTATTTCTACAGCTCCGGTGGAGAAATTGACGAAGAGGCAAAGAGAATTAACAAAATCATAAAGACATTCATGTTTGTTTCAGGCGCACCTGTTGCTTCAGATATAATTCCGATTTTCGGCCACTTTCTAGATTATTTCGCTGGTCAATTGAAGACGATGAAACGTTGCGCAAACGAACTGGGAAGTGTGGTAGAAAGTTGGATCGAAGAACATTGCGTCAAGGTAAAGACCGATGCAAGTAAATCAGTCTGCCATGAGAGAGTCGACTTCATCGATATTATGCTCTCAGTCGTTGAAGACGATGAGACTCCGTTTGGCCACAGTCGAGAAGCTGTCATCAAAGGAATGGTGTCGGTAAGTCAAGAAATAACCCTTGATTACAGATATTATAGACTGAAACCTTGTAAACTCACAAAATATTTCTTCGGCAGACTGTAATGGTGGCGGCGTCAGACTCGACCGCAATTACCATGGTGTGGGCGCTTTCATTATTACTCAACAACAAGCATGTATTGGCGAGAGCTCAAACAGAAATAGACTCCACAGTTGGAAAGGAAAGATGGGTAGAAGATGACGACGTAAAAGACCTAATCTATCTTCAAGCCATTGTCAAAGAATCACTGCGATTATACCCACCAGCTCCATTATCAGTTCCTCACGAAGCAACTGAAGATTGCCAAGTCTGTGGCTACCACGTTCCAAAGGGGACGCGCTTGTTCATGAATCTGTGGAAGCTGCATAGAGACCCAACAGTCTGGGCTAACCCAGATGAGTTTTCCCCGGAGAGGTTCATGGAAAGAGGAGAAGAATTCGAGCCTTCTGGTCATAACTATGAGTTTCTGCCGTTTGGGTCAGGAAGAAGGCGTTGCCCTGGCATGACACTGGCTTTGCAGGTTCTGCATTTGTTGCTTGCTCGTTTGATTCAGGGTTTTGAAATGGAGAGTGAGATTGGAGTGGATATGAGTGAAGGGTCTGGAATTACTTTGCCTAAAATTACTCCACTTGAGCTTCTTCTCACTCCTCGCCTTCCATCGTCACTGTATGCAATCTCAGGGGATCATGGAGGATCTACACATATAAGTGGCAACTAAGAGAATGTCCTGCTGATTATGAAGAACATAGTTCGAATGATATCTTTAGAGACAAGGCTAGGAACTATTGGGTTTGGGACTTGGACTTCTAGTAGAGCCCAACAGTCTCAGTTTGGCAAAAAAAGAAATGGAGTCCAAACCATGTGAAAGTAGGAACCAAACGAACCAAATCAAATCTTGAGTTTGATTCTAAAACTAATCTAGTTCAGTTTTGTTAAAAATATATGAATTTGGGTTGAATATAGATCGGAATTTGTTAGGTACGGGTCGTATTTGAACCCGACTACATATTGAATTTGGATTTCGGCTAAAACGTTTCATCGATTTAGGTCCTTAAAAACGAGAGCCAAACTATAGTAATTGCTTCAATCAAAACAATGAATTAACTCATACAATCACGCACAAGCAAATAAATTATTAGATTAAAGTCCAAACAATACATTAATATAAATATGATAAATTATATATAATATATAGTAATTATTATTTTATTCAACAAAATGACTTGTACGTCAAACTGAGAATGATGGGTTAATATAATTTTTTTAGGATTAATTGTTAATTTGAATATTTTAAGTTTGGTCGTTAATTACTAAATCCCTTTGACTGTCTTCTGATTGCACGGGTCGGCGACCATTTTCTCGCTCACTTTCTTCTCCTCCCAAGCTGACTGATTTACCGATCATGGAGTCTCTCTCTCATTTCATAGGAATGGCGGCCTTATTTCTTGTCGTCTTGTGGCTATGGAGGATGAAGAAGACTTCCCAAATCATGCTCAAATCACCACCTGAGCCACCTGGTGCGTTCCCCATTATTGGCCACCTCCATCTATTAGGCGGTAGAGCTCCTCTCGCTCGAACTTTGGGCGCCATGGCGGACAGATATGGACCTATTTTTACCCTACGACTGGGATTTGACTGTGCGCTGGTGATCAGTAGTCCGGAAGCCATGAAAGACTGCTTGAGCACGAACGATCGAATCTTCGCCTCTCGCCCAACCTCTAGCCAAGGGAAATACTTGGGTTTCAACTACGCCAGTTTTGCAGTCGCTCCTTACGGGAAATACTGGCGCCATCAGAGAAAGATCGCGACGGTCGAACTCCTCTCCGCTCGTCGGCTCGATTCGTTGAAGCAATTCCGAGTCGCAGAAATAGAAAGGATGATTAGGGATTTGTATTCCCTTTGCTCGAGCAATGCGTACCGGCCGATCAAGGTTCCGATGGGAGAGTGGATCGAACAACTAACGCTTAACATAATCACTCAGATGATCGCCGGAAAAAGGTATTTCTGCAGCCCAACGGGGGAGACTGACGCAGAGGCACAGAGAATCAAAGCAATCATAAAGAAATTCATGGCTGTCTCCGGAATGCCAGTTGCTTCGGATCTGATTCCGATCCTAGGCCACGTGATAGATTATTTTACCGGGGAATTGAAAACGATCAAACAAAGCGCAGATGAAATGGGGAGCGTGATAGAAAGTTGGATTGAAGAACATTCTATCAAATCAAATCATGGATCAAGGAAATCAGTAGACGACGGGAGAGGCGATATCATTGACGTAATGCTTTCAGCGATCAAAGACGACGACTATCTATTTGGCCACACTCGTGAAGCTGTTATCAAAGGAATGGTATCAGTAAGTGATGGTCTAACCCCAAATCTAGAATTCATTTAGACGTTTTCATACGAACAAATCTGAAAATTTTGAAACAAATTACAATAAAGTTTGGAAATATGGAGACGAAGATGTTGCATAGAATTTCCCATAAGAGTTAATTCTCGTGCAGACTGCCATGGCGGGCGCTTCAGATACGACCGCCATCAGCATGGTATGGACGTTATCATTATTACTGAACAACAAGCATGAACTGCAGAGAGCTCAGGAAGAAATAGACGAGAAAGTAGGAAAACAAAGATGGGTAGGAGACGGCGACATTAAAGACCTGCTGTACCTGCAAGCCATTGTCAAAGAATCACTCCGACTATACCCACCAGCGCCGTTATCGATCCCCCACGAAGCCGCAGAAGATTGCCAAGTCTGTGGCTACCACGTTCCAAAGGGTACCCGATTGTTCATCAATCTATGGAAGCTGCACAGAGATCCATCCGTTTGGGCAAGCCCAGATGAGTTCCGGCCAGAGAGGTTCGTTGAAAGAGGGGAAGATTGGGAGATTTCCGGTCAGAATTTCGAGTTCTTGCCGTTTGGGTCAGGAAGAAGATCGTGCCCAGGTATGACGCTGGCTTTTCAGATTCTCCATCTTTTGCTCGCTCGTTTGATTCAGGGATTTGAAATGGAGAGTGAGATTTCGGTAGATATGAGTGAAGGGTGTGGAATTACTTTGCCTAAGATTGCTCCTCTTGAGCTTCTCCTCGTCCCTCGCCAGGAGATGGTTTCATTGTTTAACTTGTAATTCTCCGATGTAAGTCAAAGGTCTTGTATGATATGACTATTTCTTTAAAAGTTTTTGCGTTTTTTGATTGAAAAATATGATTTCAGGCCTTAAATTCAAAATCATTGCGTACAAATTTAGTGGAAGGGTCGTGACAGGCCTATCATGGTGTTTGGAATCAAAGACAAAATTGAGATGCTTTTTTACAAAATGGAAGCCAAAAACCCAATCAATACCGGGGCACCAAGGATTTACTTAGCTAGGCCATGCAATATTCATGCGCAGGTGGAGGAGGCAATGCCGGACTATTTATTGGGCTCAGCCCATATTTTGAGTTGAGATTATAGAAGACTTTTATGCCTAAAGAAACACTAGAGTGAAAAGCAAAAATAAAAAGGAGAGACAATAGAAGCAAAGAGATTTTTCCAATTTTCATGAGAAGTTGTATGATAATTTCATTGTCTTGAGTTTTAACCCTTTGAACATTTTGAAATTGTGACGGTAAGTTTACAATATGTAGAATTGCATTCTGAAAAGTGAAAATAGTTGTTCGTGCTTTCTAAGGATGTCTGGGGGAGTAAAAAAGGAACTGCAGTTTTGTACTATTTTATTTATCTTCTATTACTTTTTTATTATTTTTCAAAATTATTATTTGGTCTTAATAAAATTTTTTTATACTTATAGTTTGGTTATCTAGAAAGAATTTTAGTAATACCTATTATTTGTGATACAGTAATAAGTTTGATTAAATGGTGTACGGTCCGTGGTTTTTTATTTTCTATTTTGAGAGTTTTTCACGCTACAAATTGATGATGTAAATCTTGTTTTTTTTAGATAATCTGTTATCACTTATTGTGTTTTTGTTGGTTTGCTTTACCTATTGGACTACACAAAAAAGGAGAAAAATATATTCTATTCAATTGTGTGTTCTTGGTGTCGAGAATTAGTATTAGTGTTTTTCTCAACAACTGTAACAGGATCACGGTTCTTCCATTGTCGTGAGTAAAATTGTTGTTCGACGGAGAAAATGAAGAATATCCATGGAGGAAAGAGACGGGATAGGTTCTGATAATCCATTTCATTGACGTCAATCTATAAAAATCTATAATGAAATGTTACCCGGGTTATGTTTCATAATTTTACCCCACAAACCCCTGTTTTTTTTTTTTTTTTTTTTTTTGCAGTGAATTTTACTAATTATTATAATTTTTGTCAGTACAAATTAAAGTATATATTTCCTATTAAAATAGAATGGGTTACTTAAAGACAAAAGAGAATTAAATTGAAGGTCACAAAGATACCTCTTTGATGAAGAAATTCGTGTTAAAATTTAAGTTTTCGACAAGATACGAGTACTTTTAGATTAATCTGAATACAAAATTCATGTTATAATTATAAATAAAAAAAGAAATAGAGTAATACCTAAATTAATATGTCATTTAGGCTGAGCAAATAACCATGATAATCAATTAATTAATATGTATAAGCTCATTAATCACCGTTTTTTTAATTTATTTTAAACCATTTTCAATTTATTTTCATTATTGAATTTATAAAAAAAATAATTTTTTAGCTGTCATTTATTATTAAATCACATAAAGCACTCAATTAGTGTAAAATAATCGAGACCACTTTTGTTATTCTTAAACAACTATTTTTTTTAACTAATTTAATTTAGTAAATACTTCAAACAATAATTGATTTACAATTAAAATAATGTTATCTCAACGTACTCAAACAATTATTTGTTACAATTAGTTGTCATTGATAGGTGAACAATAGCTTAAAACGACTACTAATACCCCGTGGGATGAGATGCAAAATGTTGAAGTATCGAACGCGAAATCAAAAAAAAAAAACGAAAAATAATGGACATCAAAATTTTATGTTGAATTTCAAATTCGATACAATGAGTTTTGCGACTCAAAAATTAATATATAGAGAAAGCGTAAAACCTTAATATTGATATACGGTTCCAACCCGGCTCAACTAGAATTCGGATTATGCAAAATTCTAACAATTTTCACCTTAACACGAATTTCACATGAGAGATCTAACGGGCTACTCGACCCAACCAAAGCGAATCCAGTTCACTGAACTCTGACAATCTCCACCTTTAAAAAAATTCCAATGTAAAAAAAACAAATCTGCAAAACTTCATTAAAAATAACATCCTCTATCACAAAAGTCCCTTTTGGGCTGGCTCAGGTTGTAGGCTCCAATAAGTCCGTTTTTCGCCGACAAGTTTTGAGCTTCTCCTTCGGCAAAGCTTTCCTCGACATATCTGAATCATTCTCACAGGTATGCACTTTCGACCCATAATCCTCAATTTCATCACATTGTCCTAGAGCTTTAACTTTCCACACGGTTCTACTTTTGACGATACCACTCTGACGTGAAACTGAAACTGGTGATTGAACATCTGTAATAAGCTGACTTACTGTCTCTGATGTACCCTTAGATCCCAACCTGAACTTCACCGGAAAACATGACTTCTTCCTAGTCTTCTCAACTTCTCTCAGACGGTGAATTCGCAAATTTTGCAGCCTTATTATCCACTACATTGACTGTGAAATCCGCGATTTTTGTGTGCATCACATATAATGAGGAGCATTTTTCTCCTCTCGCCACGATCAATGAACCTCTAACTTTCCTTTTCCATCATGAAAGGTGTTGTCAAACCTTTCGTCGTCGAGCTTGCTGATCGATATCAAATTCTTGTAGATGTCAAGGATGTGCTTCACAACTCTCAAAACCAGGGTGTTGCCGATGTCGGTCTCCAAGCACACCTCTCCCATACCAATGATATTTGCAACGCCACTATTTCACATCCTCACACTTCCAAAGTCACCTGAAGGGTAAAATGTGAAAAAATCTCTCTGCGAAGTAGCATGTGTCGTAGCGTCACTATCAATCACCTAACTCATATCTTGGTAAGAGAAATTTACGACATCTCCGTCGTACACAGTAAAGAACTCCTCGATGGCTGTGGCTACTTATTTGCTTGTGTCACCCTCTTCGAAATTTTTTTCCTTTCCCTTAGCATTTGGATTCTCCTTAATAAGTTTTTGACAAAATCTCTTGATATGTTTCTTCTTGCCACAATAATAACACTCCAAGTTGACGTATTTTCCCAACTTGCTCTTGCTTTTGTTTTTGTTGTCCGGACCTTTGCTTTGACTTCTCCTAATGTTTTTAGTAAAATAGGATGTCTAACTTTGAAGAATAATCTATTGACTTTCTTCTCATCTTCTCATTCAGAATATTGCTCTTGACTACATTCATAACTAAAATACTATCCGTGGTAGAGTTAGACAACGACTGAATGTCTCTCACGAGTCCGATAAAGTACCAAAAAGTATCAACACCTGAACCTCTTTATCAAACTTGATTTTCATTTTAGGTAGTTGATTTATAATCTCCTGAAATGTATTCAAGTGGTTTGTCATTGCTTTTATATTATGGTATTGCAACCTTAGAAGCTGTTTGATCAAAAATAATTTGTTATTGTCTTTCTTCTGAGCATATAACTTCTCAAGTTTTTTTCACAAGTTCTGAGCATTCTTTTCCTCACTCACATGGTTGAGAACGTTATCATCTATCTACTTTCAAAATATAATCACACACTTAGCAATAACACAACTCTCTTTCAGCATTAGATTTGGCTGCTGACTTCACTGCAGCAAATATTAGTAGATAATAGTTTTTCAGATAGAGAAGATCATTCATCTTCTCTTTTCACGTATGATAATTTGAGCCGTTCAACATGACTATTCTGCTCGGGTTACTTTTTATAATCTAAAAACAACTCTTAAAATTTTAAAATTTCACCTCAAAAATATTACGAAGAAATCCGCCCACGGTGCTGTTAATTTCCAATCAATTTAGCGGAATCAATCTGCCCACCATATGACCAAAATGTCACCCAAAATAATTTCGGCCGCAGTAATCAAACAAATCTTTGGCACAGTCCCACAAAGCAGCAAAACTAGTTCAGCTTCTTTTCTTCTTCACGCGGACCAAGGAGAATTCTCCACGGTCAGGGCAGCAAGCAATTGAAAAAATTAAAAAAGACTTTTTCTTTTCTTTCACTGGTTACTGTTCTTCTTCCTGGACAGGCAGCAGAGAGATGGCGACTTCTTCGATGGGCGACAGACGCCGGCCACGGGGCTGCTCTTCTCCGAATTTCTTCTCCTCTGCGCTTGGCAACGGCACGGCAAACGGCAGCGGCACGGATAGAGGAGTGGCGACTATCCCTCTCCTCTTTCTCTGTCGTGAACGGTGGGTCTCTTCAGCGGCGGCGCGCGATCTCCACTCTCGGCGCAGCGTCGGCAGCTTCCCTCTCCTAGAGTTGCTGCTTCTGTTCTTCGCGGCGAGAATAACAGAACCAAAAGAGAAAAATAGTTCCTTTTTTTTTTTTTTTTTTAATTTCCTAATTATCTTTCCCCCAAAAATTGTAAATTTCACGCACATACATTACAAATCCGAAAATTCTTTTGATACCTTCCAAAAAATCTAAACTTATTTTTGAAAACTTTCGATCTGCTTTGACACCTAGAGTTGAAATATCAAACGCCAAATAAAAAAATAATAGATATTAAAATTTTAAGTAAAAAGTTTAAAAAGAAAAAATTACAAAACATAAAAAAAAAAAATCACTAATATTGAAATTTGATATAATAAATTTTACTATTCCAACATTAATATATAAAAAAAATATAAAATTTTAATATTAATATATAATTCTGACTCGATTTAATTAAAATTTAAATGACATTAAATTTTAACATAAAAAAAAATATAGAAATACGTAAAAAAAAAAAAAAAAAAAATCATTTTAGATTACACGTATTTCTAATTTTAGATAGAATATAAGGTGGCAAAATCTATATGTAAATATAATATTTGTTTAAATTCGCTGAAATGACTTATTTTTATAATTAGAACTTATAGAATAGAATATAATACATCGACGCTAAACTGAAAGCCAAGTTGCAAAATTAAGACATAACAAGTTTAAGACAACTGCGAAGCTAATATATTTTCAAAAAATCAAAAACTAATAAAATAATTTTATTATTTTAATTACCCCAATAATTATTGAAGAGTAAAATTGGAATATTTGAAAAACTATTTAAATAAATATAAAAGGGAGGTTATTAAGACTTAAATGATTGAAGTTTCTAAGAGTCTAAATGTATAATTATAAAGTTGTAAAAAACTTTCATTTACAATTTACGGCAGAAGCGTGCTTATCTTCCATTGATGCTCTCAGGCGAAAGCGAAAGGAGTTACTGTGATTTGTCTCAAAGGGTTCGACTCTTCCTTTCCTCCGGCATGTTTGACGAACTCCGCCGGCGAGAAACTCTTCCCATGGCAGACGCAGACGATCCTCACCTCGGATTTCGTGTATCTGTATAGAAAACCGGTGATTTTCTTGCTGTTTGGCCCATCTCCCATTGCTGACACGCATGGCATTGATGATAGAGAAGGCGAACCGTCGATATGAGTTCGAGGTTTAAGAAACTTATCGTTCTTGATATTGCTTCTTGATTTGAGGACTTTTCGGTTACCGGGAACGGCATCTTTGTCGAAACTTTCCGCCACGTTGTGATCGTCCAGCGGCCGTGAGGAAGCAGCGTGATCCAGATGGTTAATGGTGTCATCGTTTCCGGTGGAACCATTTGATTCCAGGTCCGGTGAAGGCTGGGTGGAACGGCTTCTGCTGCATAAACCTGAAAGGTTAACAAAGTTTTGAGAATCAGATAAAATTCTTCCCAAAGAGCAGACCATCTACACCTCATCGAAAACAGAAAAATCGACTAGACTTCAAAATGAATGAATCCGAGGAGTGAGAGAGAGTACCTTCGTTAGAACAACTTTGATTATCAGCGGCGAAGGGGGAACTACAAGTCAACGACCCGTCGGAACTCTTCTCCGTACCTCCATTGTTGAATTTACACTCGCCCGATTGATTAACAGTCTGATTAACCTCATATGGCTCAAAGCTTCCGGCACCGGAACCAGGACACCACCACGGCATTACGCAAGGAAACGCGAATCCGTTCATGTGCGCTGCGGGAAGATACTGCACCGGTGGATATGAATACTGCATTGGGGTAATCGAAAAGAGCTTGCATGGAAGAAACGATCGATTGCTCAGATTAAGATCCACAATGTCATCGGTTTTTCGTTTTTTCTCTCTCTTGCCTCTTCGTTCTTCATTCTTATCTTCTCCCTCGGTGCCGGAATCCAAACGGCCGATCTCCCTCTTCTTCCGATTCTCTCTCTGCTTTCTTTTAGCATCTTGTCTCCCCAAAGACTGAATCCCATCCGTCACTGAACTTTCATTTTCCACATCACTCATCGTAGAATCACACCCCCTGATTTCTCTCAGAGATAAGCCGGATTCTTCAGCCATTGACATCGGCCTTCCTGACCTTCTGAAACTCCGGCCTAAAGACAAGCTCAAATCCAACTCAATGTCTTCCCCCTTTTCTCCAATCTCTGACAATTCCGCCATTTATTAACGCTCGATATTCGCAGAAGAAGTCTGGCCGTCGTCTTGCTCTGGGGTTTCTTCTCTGATCTTTCCTTGCAGAGAGACGGAGAATATATAGGGGAAGGAAACGTGGCGAACTCCGGAGCCGTTATGACAAGTGACAGATTAACAATTCAATTAGCGGTTAATCGTAATTAAGAACTGCGATTAGAAGGTAATAAAGACTAACAACCTACCATCTATGGCGTCGGTAACGTTCCACGTGTTCGACCTGCTTGAATGATACGAGGTTGACACCTGTCCAACCCGACCTTTCCTGTCAGAACCTGCAATGAAGAAACTATCGTCCTTTTATGGAAACGGAATGGACTGATAGATGACACGTGGCTCATGGTTATTTTGACGTGAACGTATGTAACACGGACACGTGTACAGTGTGGTTAGTGAAATGACCTCCGCTGGACAAGTTTTGACAGGAAGGGAACTTGATGTTGACGTATCACCTGACTCTCAGACTTCGATACGTGTACTTGACACGTGTTGGGAAACTAAGCAAATATCCAATTCCAGCTGGCCAAATTTAATTACTTATAAGAAAAGAATTTTGTTTTTGTTAAATTTGAAACTAATATAATAAATTATTGATTTTAAAATTAAAAAAATAAATTAAATAATAAATTACATAAATAATTATTAGTTACAAAAATTGTTGGCAACTAAACAATGAAAATTCAATGTACCAAAATTAAAAGTTAAATTTTAAATGATAGGGTCTAAATTAGACTTGCACAATATATTTGCATGACTTGTTAATAACTATATATATATATACGAAACTGTCTCGTTATTTCCAATTAGTATAATAAGAAACTTTGTATTATCCTTAATAAATACTTGTTTGAACATCCTCTTCACAATTAGTTTTTAGAAAAGAATAAAGGTTGGGATTATATTTACGGCCAATAATGTGTCAACTTTGATGCATCCCCGCAGTGTCCAGTCGAAGCCCATGATCCTCCTTTGGGATGTACAATAATGTATTGGAGTTGCGTGATCTTTTGCCCAACCAATCATGCGAGGGAATACTAGTTTACCCAATTCTTTTTTTTATTGAAGTTTCTGCCTTAACTTCTTGGAACCTAGATCTAAAATGCATATTTATCAGCTATGATACTGGAGTGCAAACTATCGTGTCGAAAATCTAGTTAAGTCGTGGTAACTAAGAATATTATTTTTGAAGAAATTATTATACGAGACGTTACATCTGTTTTCATTTTTTAAAATCTTATTCGCGGTGTTAAACTATAAAGATGAAACAAAATACTAACCGAGATCCATCGGAGATTATCAATTTAGTTGTGTGCATATCTTGTGATTCTTAGTAACGCAAATGATCTTTTTCAATGAAAAATAAAGAAAATCATAATGATTTAATGACAATTGCTATTATCTCGATAACAAAATACGTAAATGATCATTGAGAGTACGAAACTACACGTTGAGCCCATTGGTTCCAATTTCATAGTATTCTCTGTACTTGATAATTATTACAAAATGATAATTATAAAAATTAATATTAGATATGATAATAACTTTTAATCACAACATTAATATAAACAAAACTATTATATTATTTAACTTTTAATCAATTTTGTATAATTAAATAGAATTACGATTAAATGAGCTTATTGTAGTATTTGTTTTTAGTAAAATAATTAGAAGAACTAATCAAGTGACTATGATGAGGTATTTTGTCTTAGTAGGTTTCACATTTTATTTTTATTTTATTGCGTCACGTGCACTTACATAATATAATGATTTTGCACAACAGTACTCTAAATACAAAATATCAAATCCATACATTATTATTTTTAACGAGTTTAATAAAATAATAATAATAATAATATACAGTCGCATATGTCCACACGATATATTAAATTAGATATAACGAGTCTAATTATGTTGTCATCTCTGCACAATCACCCGTCTTCACGGGTCGCCGTAAGGTATGGATGATCGCAAAGGAGGAAGAGATTGCCCATGTAAAGTCGAAATTAATTGAAATTTACCATATGATTTAATTACGTGAATACTTCAATTAAATTAGTTTAAATTAAATCTGGAAAAACAATAAGAGAAATATGTGGATAAGCGAGCCACATGTTGACCTGGGTTTCTCGGTCGTTTTCTCCTAATAAATAAAAAAACTCCATCCTCTCTTATCATCATCCACTCCACTCCGTCAGAGACTCGCAGAGAGGAAGAGACATGGCGTTACGCAGTTTGGCCACCCACGATTCTGATAATATTTAGATTATGGAAGTCCGGAGGCTGGCTGTTCTCCGCAAGCATCTTCATCCCGCTGCCTCGTGTTCCACCTCGATCAGATCCCCCAGTCTTTCCGTTTCGAGTTGTAATTCTCCTACCGACGGAGAGAGCGATTCTCGCGACGGGAGTCTGCAAGGGGGCTGTGTTTTCTGCCGGATTATTCAGGGGGAATCACCTGCTTTTAAAGTCTCTGTTTTTTTTTTGATAAAATTTTACTTTCTGCAAGCTTATTAACAAATTTGAGAGCTATGAATCCTTAAATTCCACTTGAATGTTCAAAATTAAGCTGAAGAATTTATTAATGTTTGTTGAAATCTGGCGCGTCCGATTCTTTTACCCTTTTCTTACAGTGAAAGCTGTGCATTACCTTGTTGGTTGAGCTTCCATTTGATGATTTGTTAATTTACGTCTACAAATTTCCAACAATATGATTCAACTTCAGCCTCCAATGACACAAGTCCACTTTTACTCTCAACCCCGTTGCATTTAGTTTTAATGATAATAAAAGAGAACAAAAATTGCAAGATTCGTTATCTCTGACGATGAAAAGTTTACTTTGTTACGGAGAGTTATCAGGTGGATGGAATGTCTAATAAAGTATGCGATTTTTCTTGTTTTTTCCCCTATCATTGAGTGCATTTCATATTTGCAGCTTTATGAAGACGAAAGGTGTCTCTGTATATTGGATACAAGGCCATTGACTCATGGGTAAGGTATTGTTCATTCAAAATTATTGGTTGGCTTTTAATGAACCTCCCTAGTCTACTACTTTCTTTTTCTATCCATGTAATGCTCTACAAATTCAAATTTCTATACTGAAAACATCATAGTCTTGTGTTGAAATATCTCATAATCCTTCTGAGAGACCACTTCGTCTGAGATGCTTTATCATTGTTCCATTGACAACGAAAATGCTGCCTATGAAATTATGGGCTACTTAGATGATGATGGGTGGTTCCAATACTTACAAGGTTACTGGAGTACTGATGTTTTTGTCTGTAATGTGTTGAGAACTCACTCAAGTTCTTAATGCCTTCAAATGTAACCTGTGGTAGTTACTACTTCAACCCAATAATTGGATACCGGATTTAATGTTTACAACATGCAGCATCTTGTTGATATAAAATTGACTATATGTATCTTTCAGGCACTCACTTATTATACCGAAATCTCATTTTTCTTCACTCGAAGCGACTCCTCCATCTGTAAGTCATCCTCCTTGCAATCGCTTCTCGAAGACTTGACAATTTTTTGTCATCAATGATAACTAAGTTCTAGCGCTCTGTATTTTCCGATCGTATAGGTGATAGCTGCAATGTGTTCAAAAGTCCCCTTTATCAGTAATGCAATTATGAAGGCTACTGGTTCTGGTAGGGATCGAAATCTTGTTATGGATGCGTTTAACATGTGGCCAGTTGTGTATGCTGTGATACTAAGTGACATTATAATTTGCAGATTCATTCAACTTGTTAGTTAACTGTGGTGCAGCTGCTGGCCAAGTCATATTTCATGTAAGTCAGTTTTGTTCATGGCAGTTTATGAAGAACTCTTTTGTTTATATTACTCGGAAAATGTTGAATGTGCAACTTTCACATTTGACTCCAAAAATTAAGCCCCATTTAGGTTCATGACTTGACGTTACTTTCGTCTAAATCGTTCGTGACCATGAAATTGCAGACCCACATTCACATTATTCCTCGCAAGGCACATGATTGCTTATGGGCTTCTGAGGTAGGCAGTTTATGAATGTAGAAATCCATACTTTTCAAACAATTTGGTAAGCTGTTTTAAGCTGTGCAGACTTTTCGGAGGCATTCCCTTACTTCAGACAAGGAAGCTTCGCAACTCGTGGATTGCGTGCGAGAGCAGTTAAACGTAGCAGAGAGCGGCTAGGATCAAGAATCTAATCACGCAGGAAATGAGTGAGTAATAGCCCGATATGTTGTAAATTTATCAGTTTTTCGATACTGTACTAGCCATACACTGCTTCATATTCCAAGTATAAAATGATTGTTTTACTGTTGGACCGACCGGCCTAATCCCGGGAAAAATGCAGGATTTTTTTTCTGTCAAACTTTCCAGATTGAAATCGAGAAGCTTAATCAACAACCCTTTGTGAATACTCTCGTATGTTGGTTGACTCTCACATCAGCTTATTATCATTCTTGTTTATACATCTTTGCCACTGGCCTTTATTGGCTTTAAAAAAAAAAGATCTTGAATACATTAAACAGTAGTTTTTTTTAGGTACAATGTAAATCTTATCATTTGAATTTACTGGCAATTTGAACTTAGTTTATTTTTTGTTCTACTAAACAAATCTTAACACATAACCTGTTATCGATTTAAATTTATCATTACTCTATCGATAATGGGTGTCTGGATTACTTCTTAGGCTCTTCGGGGGCGTTCGTTGTTGGTGTCTGCGCGTGTTTTCATGTTTTCGCAATTTAAACTTCAAAAAACAACATCGGCGGGTGTTTTCATGTTTTTCGCAATTTGAATTTTGAAAAACAGTATTTCGAGATTGCACTTTTGCAAATTCTTCTGGACATTCGATACGGAAGTCTGCTCTTTAAATCCGGGCATCTGGAAGTTAAGTGCGAAGAACAATCATCGGGTTTATGCTTTTGCTAGTTTAAGGATATTCAAAGGATAGGTATATTAGTGGTGCTAATGGGAAGTTTTTAATTAAGGATACTCAAATAACAAATGTAGTTTAATTAAGTCTACTGTTATTAAATGATCCTCCATATATATGATTTGATTCATCTATTTAATTTAAGTTATGAATTAATAGTTTCAATGTTTTGTTTAATTATTTTCCCTATAAAAATAATTATGAGTATATTAAATAAAATTAAGTTGAAGTGACGTGTGGGAATAAAAGTACTAAATTTATTTTATAATTTTTTTTATTTATTACATTAATATAAATTATAAATAATAAAATTAAGATATTAATTACGTTAATGAATGATTTTAATTTAGAATTTAAAATTAAGGAATAAATTTAGTATTAGTATTAAATAAAATTTTGTTTAAGATGATTTAAAAAATGAAATTGAAATTAAAATTAAATTAAATAAAAGTAGAAATTTAAATTATGTATAAATTAAAGTATTCTCTCTCAGTTCCCGTCCGGAGTATGCACGGGGTTTTGACCAAAAAAGGTATGAGCACTGTCCAAGAAATCCCCCAATTTTCCAAGAAAACGCTTTCTCCTCGCTTATCTCTCCGATCTTTGCTTTTGGTAGGTGCTGCTCATCTTTAATCATTCACATTTTTGTGGAATTTATTCGATTTGATTTAGGGAGAGAGCCGGAACAGTAAGACAGAGAGGCGTGCAGAAAGACTAAAGAGGGTGAGAGAGATCCAAATTGGTAAATGGGGCCGGGGGTGGCATTTTCCAGCGCAGAAAAGCAGGCGGAACGACTGAGAAAAGATGGCAACAATTGCTTCACAAAGGGTCGTCTTGGCGCTGCCATCGATGCCTATACGGAGGTTATCTTTCGTTGCTCTGTTAACTGTTCAAGGGTTTAATTTATAGGATCGAGATTAATGTTTTTTTGCGTGTAATAGGATGGATATGGATTAGGTTCCTGTGTGTTTTGATTTGCAGGCAATCACATTATGCCCTACTGTTCCTGTTTATTGGACAAACAGAGCCATGTGCCATCGCAAGCGGAAGTATGTACGGCACTGATCCTTTTCTGTTTCATAGGAAAAAGAGAGATGAAGTTAAGTTATTTTAGCATGGATTTTGCTGTGTTTCTTATTATCTTTCTGTAATGGTCGAATGCAGTGACTGGACGAAGGCGGAGGAGGATTGTAGGAGAGCAATTCAGCTAGATAACAGTTCCGTTAAGGTCACTAATTTGCTTCTTTCCTTATTACCATTTTATTATTATTTTGAACTAGTTTGTGCATAGTCTTAACTAAGCCAAGAGAATCGTAAATTTAATGATGTGGTTACCTCTCTTAGCCTTGAGAGGACTTGAATGAGATTTTATTTTATGAATGTCTAGTAAAAAACTGGCAAGGCTACGGCGATAATTGACCTTGACTGAGAAAGCAGGGCAAGCAAATGGAAGAAGCTCAAAGAGTAATTGGTGTATTTTAGTAGATCAAGATTTTAGCGATTAGGTGATGCTTTAGCGAGTGATTGGTCAAATATTTAATCACATGGTTTATAACTGTTTGCAAAGATCGGCAATTGATCTTCACTTCTAATGGTTGGGGTTCTGATGATTTCTGCAATTACCTTTTCCCTGGGAAAAATGCCCTACCTAAGCAAGGCAACTTCTACATGCTTTGTATTTTTCCTTGAAAGTTTAGAATTACCAAAAGTCTTTAAGTTGTGTCATTCTTGAGTTACTCAAGCACACCTACTTGTTAAGTGAGATAAAGTTAGATGTCAGAAGTTGCCTGGTGGTTTTACACATGAAATACTGTTGTCATTGTACATTCTCCGTTCTTTAATAAATATTTTATGAACATGCTTCCTGTAATTGGTTCATGTGTAATTTTGCAATCTTTTGATAACTAATTTATAAGAAGAATATTACATAAGAATAAATAGTATAACAGTTGAATCATGTTCGTTATTAATTTTTTGATTCGTGAACTCCGTTTTTTTGGGTTTAAGGAAGGGAGATAATAATTGTGAAAACAAACACTAGCACTCAAATTTTAATTCAAATTTCTGATAATTTTAAAAATGAAATCAGTGATTAGATCTTCCAGTCATTACTTTCTTTTGTTTCAGAAAACGAAAATGGTTGTTGTAATACAGACCAAACTGCCCTTAATACATATATCCTGGCTTTGGTTAAGTTATAAGTGGTGCTGTATTATTATGCGAGATTTTAGGAGGGTAAAATAGTGTTTATTTCATTATGTTTGAAAAAGTTAAGTGTGTATACAATTTTCTTGTGGTAGAGAATTAATCATACATTCAGATTTTGAAGTCACTGTGACCAGGTTATATGACTTATATATGTGCCTTAATTTCTGCTTTTTAACTGACTTTGCTTGAATACACTAAGTTTTTAAATTTTCGATGGATCACGCTCTTTAGTGTTGTCTTGTTGATTACTTTCCCAAATCATGTGGTGCAATTTTCTCATCTCTGGTCAATGGCCTCTTGTTAGTTTTCAGGGCAATAGCAACTTCTCTTCTAATTTTATTGTAAGATTTTCAACTTGTAGGCCCATTATATACTTGGACTAGCATTATTAAAGAAAGAAGAATATCCTGAAGGAATCAAGCAGTTAGAGAAGGTGCGATGTGATTTTTCTTTTACTTATTTTTGTAAGAGTATGAATGGTATTGCACTTTTGTTAATAATTTGAGAGTTTCCAAGTGTCTCAGTTTCAGCATAAGAAACAATCTCGGAGGTTTCTTTAATCCACTCATTTATTGAGCTTTCATGAATGACTGCCAGTTAATGAAACATTAATATTGAATCTTTTGTGATATTATAAATATAATTTAGTTGTGTTGGCTGAAGCCTTTGTTAGTAATATTGTTTTTATTGTCTCTGCGACTTAATTATTATACTAATTTGTATCCAATACCTTGATTCGGTCTATTATTTTCAGTTGACCTATAAATTTTGAAGTTAAGATTATGTTTTCAATTCTTAATGGCTTATTTAAGTTGATTCATGATTTGATGTTAATGTTATATTTGATAATTTGCTTTTTAAGCATCTCACAATTCAAAGGTTGACAAAGAGTATGAAATCAAGCTTGCGGATCCAATTTTGATTGATTAATTTATTTGACGCTTGTAGTTGGATACTTCCACTGAGGCATTGTGGTTTTTGATACTCTGGTGAGAGAGTTAGTGAACTAAAGTCTATGTTGAGTTGAAATAAAATAAATTAAGATATCAATGTAACTGAGGAAAATGTTTCCATAAAAGTCATAAAAATAGAACTCTTAAAATGTGACAACATGCGAAGATATCATTGCAGAGATTCTTTATAGGTTATCCCTGAATTAACTTTATTTTAACTTGTGTATACTATTCCTTATGAGAATTGCACAAGTATCTTTTCTCTGGAGATAAGGCTTATATTCTAGGGACCAAAAATTGTGCCGGTTGAATGGTAATTGGTTAGATTGATGCACCATGAAATTGTTTATTTGATTGCTTTTGTTCTTTAATGTCTCAAGTAGCTTACAAACGTGTGTGATAGAGATTATTTTCATCTGGCTTAGAATATCTATTTTCTTGTGTTATTTTTTTTTGTTTTGAAATTGTTATTGTATCTGAAGCAAATGGTATTTGTTTGACTTGGAGCAAATATTACTAACTCTACCTTATAAACGTGTTTTCAAACGGGGAAGATGTGAAAAGTGGATGAGCTAGAACATTTATTTTTTGCATATAAATCCATAAAGAGCTTCAAGATGATTGTGCGATTTTAATTTGAATTCTTATCCAACTTCCCCTGGTAGGCTTTGGAGGTCGGTAGAGGTGGAAACCGGAAGAGCTACATGGTAGAAGACATTTGGAAAGAACTTGCTAAAGCAAAGTATGCAGAGTGGGAACTAGCATCCACCTCGAAATCATGGGAATTGCAAAGCTTGAAGTATGTACCCTTTGTGAGTTTGGGCTGTTTATGCTTCAAAAATCACCTTTTAGTCCATAACTGTTTGAACAACCCTTTCTTTTGGGCTTCTATTAACAAGATTTATCCCTGTTTCAGGGAGACGTGTGAGACGGCCCTTGCACAAATGCATTTCTTAGAAAATTCTGAGACCGAAGGGTCCTTGAACGAAGCCTCTCTTTCCCATAGAAAACAATTAGAGGCTTTAGAGGCTGTATTTAGGAAAGCTTCTGAGGGCGATATTCCCACTGAGGTGCAAAACTAAATCTCACACCGTATTGTACTTGATGTTCCTTGCAGATTATCTTGATTTGAGACAGATTTCATAATTTCAGGTGCCGGATTATTTATGTTGTAAAATAACGCTCGATATTCTCCGTGATCCCGTCATTACTCCTAGCGGTGTTACATACGAGAGGGCAGTTATTATCGACCATATTCAAAAGGTAATCTTTGGATGGTTATTGTCAGCTCATTTCATATGTTGCCCACGAATCGAGTCAGTCCATTGCGTGTTTTTGAAACAGGTGGGGAAGTTCGATCCAGTCACGAGGGAAGTACTTCACGAATCACAGCTCGTGCCGAACTTAGGTATTAAAGAAGCCGTGCAGGCTTTCCTAGATAAACACGGATGGGCATATCAGACAGATTGAGAGTTTGCAAGGAACTGGAATTAAGTACGTGCTTCCTCTGTTTGTTATCCTTGATCAAATATACAATATAGTCGCACACTTAGGGTTATGCTGCGCTTTGTGGGTCTTCTAGCATTTGAGCTGTACAGTTAATTTAACTACGGTTTGTACAGTGAGCTCCATTTGCCCCAGTGAAATTTCGTCACGGCTACGGCTATAATCCCATTTTAAAATAGTCTTGCCCCCTCTTAATATTTTGCCCCTTTGAAATTTCTCTGGGGTTACTACCACTCTAGCCTACGGGGTGTACCAAAAATTTGGTCTTTGAAATAATGACAAATCATATATAATAATTTGTAAGTCTGTATGGTTGATTGTATTAAAGTTTTGCATGTCACACCAAAGACATTAATGATAAGGATGTAAAGTGAGACGTACGTATGGAACAATCTTACAAAATTGAGATAAAACCCGAAATGATACTATGTCTTTAGTGATTATTTAAATTCTATGGTAACGTATTTTGGCAAACTATTGAGGAAGTGACATTGCTAAAGTTCATTAAATGGTAACTAATAATAGTGTATGTATGTTTTATTCCGTACTGTTATTAATAGAAGCAACGAAAAACCCTACATACTGGGTCCCACTGATCCCATCCTGCGTACGTATTTTCAATTATATATATCCCCTTCTCTGTTTCCTTCTCCGGGGACCGAGCTCAAGGGATAGGCGGTCGGAGCATCAATGGTGGCGCCGTCCGTTTTTGTTCTCCTTACCATGTGTCTCTTCGTTTCTGTGTCTGGTACCTTTCTTTATCGAGTTCGTCTGAATATGCTTTTTGTTTTTGTTTTTGTTTTCTCATTGTTTTCTCCTTCTTCAGGCGCGGAGTTTTCACAGAGAGTTGGAGTAAATGTCGGTCAGCTGGGGAACGATCTGCCTCTTCCGGCTAAATCTGTGGAGCTTGTGAAAACCCTAAAAGCAAAACGCGTCAAAATCTACGACGCCAATCCGGAAATCCTCAAATCTCTCAGAAACACGGACCTGCAAGTCTCGATAATGTTGCCTAATCAGCTCATCGTTAACATTTCCTCCAGCCAAGCACTTGCAGACCAGTGGGTCCGAGACAAAGTCGTCCCTTTCTACCCCGAAACCATGATCCGATACCTCCTCGTCGGGAACGAGATACTCTCCGTCGCCGACAACGAAACCCAGTTGAATCTTGTCCAAGCCATGCGAAAAATCAAATATTCCCTCAAAACTTACCGAATTCACAAAGTCAAAGTCGGAACTCCGTTGGCAATGGACGTTTTGGAATCTTCGTTTCCGCCGTCAAGTGGAGCGTTTCGAGCCGATATCTCGGATCGCATTATGAAGCCAATGTTGCAGTTTTTGAACCGGACAAAGTCCTTTTTCTTCCTGGATGTTTACCCGTATTTCTCATGGGCATCAGATCCCACCCATATCAATCTAGACTATGCTTTATTCGAAGCTAAAAACACTACTTACACGGATCCGGGTACGGGCTTGACTTATACAAATCTCTTCGATCAAATGGTGGATTCGATAATTTTCGCAATGACCCGTCTGGGATATCCCGATATCCGAATCTTCATTGCCGAAACTGGATGGCCGAACGGCGGAGATTTCGACCAGATTGGATGCAATATTTACAACGCTGCCACCTACAATCGAAACGTCGTAAAGAAAGTCACAAAAAAACCACCGGTGGGAACGCCAGCGAGGCCGGGAAGAGTCTTACCGACGATCCTCTTCGCCTTATACAACGAGAACCAGAAACCAGGTCCGGGTACGGAGAGGCATTTCGGGTTATTATATCCGAACGGGTCAAACGTGTACCAGATCGACCTCAGCGGGAAGACGCGGAACTCAGAGTTCAAGCCCTTACCGGCGCCCGAAAATAACGAGCCGTACAAGGGAAAGATATGGTGCGTGGTGGCCAAGGGAGCTAACAGCAGTCAAGTAGCGGCGGCGCTGTCGTACGCCTGCTCGCAGGGGAATAAAACCTGTGACCCGATTCAACCCGGAGGTTCTTGTTACAAACCGGATTCATTGACCCGACACGCTAGCTATGCGTTTAGCTCATATTGGGCCCAGTTTAGAAAGGCTGGCGGGAGCTGCTATTTTAATGGGATTGCCACTCAAACCATAAACGACCCAAGTAAGCACTTGTAGAATTTGGATTACGCCTTAATTTACATTAATAAGTTAATATAGTTTAGAGTTAACACTTGGAATTAGAAAAATAACACACTAATTTAGACATTATTAATGACTTGTCACCGTCACACGTTATTTAATTGGGTCCGTTTTGAATATTATAATTTGATTCGAACAAACGGGTGTGTTTTGTTTCAGGTCATGGAGGCTGCAAATTCCCAAGTATTAGATTATGACGAGCCTGTATTTATTTATTAGGGTTTTGTCTTTGTGTTGCTCTGTCTGTAGATCTCAACGGCTATATTTCTGGGACAACGGCTACTCTCTTTTCTCTCTCTAGGTTTAGGAATCTGATTCTGTCTTGTTTTAGATAACTTTGTTGTTCCTCGTCTACTTTTTTGATTTATGATTTAAGCTTTGTGATCATGTGTTTAATTTATTCCTTTCTCTTCTTTTATTATGCAATTAAGTAAATTATAATTGTTAAAATGTAGGTGGATAAATATTTTATTGTCAATTATTTAATTTAATTCATATTTCAAATTTACAGGAAATTTATTTAATTGTTTGAGTGATAATTATTACTTTAATTGTTTCTTTGCTTATTATTACAATTAAAGCCAATATGTCATATTTTAGAAAGATCAAAGAGAGAGACTCGAAGGCCCGCTAGCATGCTCGCCTTCTTGGACGAGCAGGCTGTGGGCTCGGTCCATCTCCTCGGTCCATCTCCTCGGATTGAGTTAGACTCGGGCCGCATTGTAGCAAGAGGAGGGGTAGGTTGGATAATAACGTAATTGAAAACAACAATAAATGATTCATTTTCAGATTTCATTGCCATGCCATGAAAGGCTGAAACCATACTTGGTAAAGCATGAGGCCAAAAAATGGCATGCAACCAAATGGGAGGGCACTGGAGAGAAAGAACAGTTGTATATTAGCGTTCGTCTTACAATTCTTGTTTTTGGGTAGCAATCAGAACGACGTTTGTTAGCAAGAGAGTGCCGTCTCTGTCGTTCTTCCTGGTATTAGCGTTGATTCTTGGAGTGTCTGCCATGGGAGGAGAAGGAAGAAAGCTCGTAGAAGAGACCGAACCTGAAGAAATAATCGCAAAGACGGAGATGATTCATATCGGAGAATATCCAGTTCCTTCGACCGAGCCCAATCCAAGAGGTTCTCCACATCCTTCATCTCTTGAATATTATTCAGATGCCGCGGTAAATAATAATAATAATAATAATAACAATTAGCTAATCTATTAATAAAGTTTGGAAGTTGTTTATGTTAGTGTTGTTTTTGCCTCTCCTCAATAAGAACCTCCAAATATTTCTTTTAATTATCAATAAACTAGTATAAGTATCTAAAGATACATTCATTTTTTTAGTTGATTTAATTTAAAAAGAAAATGTTATTATAATATTTTGAGAAGAACTTGAGCCTCGTTGTGGGGTCTCTCCGTTGTAGAGAAAATTTTTTTCTTCAGCAACCCACCTTCCTCATTAAATGAAGAAGATCTTTAGTTAAGACGCTGCCTCTTAACGAAAATTGTCTGATTGATGCCTTTATAAATAGGGCTTCAAGCAAACGATGTCCTGAAAAATGTAAATACTCTAGGATCTGAAGAGAAGAGAAGAGAGAAAACTTCTCTCAGAAGAAGGTGAGAAATAGTGAGGATTTTTTGGATGGAAAGAAAAGAAAGAATGTGGGAAAAATAATTGATGGTAAATTCTATGAGTGATAGATTTCTCTTAGTGAATATTTTAAAAAATATTCGATATCTAGAATAATATTGTAAAATCTTATTTTTCATAATGATATCTTTCTGGATTCGGTATCTGTAGTTTTTTCCTGATTTGAGTTTTTACGTAAAATTCTCGGTATTTATTTCCGGTATTATTTCTCTTATTTATTGACCGTTATAATACTACGGTGTGAGAAAATATTCATGGTATTTTTCAGATCGTATTTACTATCGTTTATCGAGCCGTTTGCCGTGGTATTGTTATTATCGTTATCGCTGAATTTCATTATTTTTTCAAACATTAATGACCAGGGCTATTTTAATAATAATTATTATTGTTAAAATAAATCCACTGGGAACAAAAATTATGTCATTGTTTGATGAGATATTCAAAAATTTATATATTTCAAAAGTAAAATACTCATCGGAACGCATGGGATATTTTCCATCTTCATCTTATCTTTTTGGTGATGGCTACCAAGTGTTTTTTTTCTAATAACTCAATTTGACGTAAATAATATTAAGTTTATGATGGGTTAAATCCACCTCGCGATTGTTTTTTTTCTAATAACTCCATTCAGATCTATTTTAGATCTCCTTCACTACTTTTCTCATATTTGTGTTGATCATTTTTCAAGTTGGGATACAATTTTCTCTGAAAACTGTTATAGATTCATTACTCGTTTTGAAAATCGTACAAAAAACATTGTTATACGCAATATCGAATACCCGAATGGAGTCTGATTAATACAATCTGGCTCTTCTGCATACACCTCCAGATTGATTCTACGTTCATTACTTCACTTTGAAAACAAAATACGAGCTTGAAATAGTTAATCTAACGGAGAGTTATTGCTATCATATGGCTTTGTTCCAAGGGAGGGAGGTAACCCCACTGACTCCGTCCAGTTGCAAGCGTCGCTAAATAAATCTGATAAATGTTACAAACAGAAGTTAGCAGGTCTCAGAGAGTAAGGATTAACAAATTTAAAGAGGTCTGATTGATGATGTTATCTGCTGTGAATGGATGTTTTATTCTTTGTCTAATTGCATTTTTCATTCAGATGGTGGCTGTTGCGTCAAATAAATCAAACACGAAACAAAACATGTACTACTCGGAGATCGAAGAAGAAGCATTACAGTTCATATTGGATTGTTGTGAATCCAGCCTATCAGAGTATAACAAATTTCTGCAGATGAAATGCCATCTAGAATCTCATCTTTGCCACAAGTAGATTCAAGCTATACAGTTTAAGCACTACAAAAATGCACATGGATGATTTGGGTTTGCAAACAAATGATAAATGACTGCTTTTACGTCGCTTAAACATGATTACACTAATGATTTCAGATACTTCGAAGACGAACTACAATAATCTTATCTTACGCCGCAACGCTCCCTGGTTATACCCGAGCATAATTGTAATAATACTAAAGTTCGTCTAAGCTAATGGTTCTATCTCTCAGAAACAATCTTGAGTACAGAATAAAAGTGAGAATATAGACGGAAACCCAAACTACCATAAAACGGATGATTCTCATTGTCATTTGTCAATGTCATATCACCTGCTTCTAACATCAAGTAAGAAAAAATAAACAAAATATTTCATTATTCATAATATTTTTGCTTACATAAGAGGGATATGGGGGTACATAATTATGTTACATGCACACAGAGTATACTTATTTAAAATTCCATTAGAAGAGCGTAACCTCCTTATTCAGCTTCTTCCTAAGGTGGGGTTGGATCTCGTATAGAAATATCAGTCCCAAAAAGTCCAGAAATTCCCTTCTCAGCGTCACTTTGTTTAACTATGGACTCTCCAACCAGTACCTGCAAAACCAAGTTTAACAGTTTTATCTACGTGGATATTGAATGAATTCCATGATACATTAACATTATTGGGTAATCACGTCTATTGAGAATGACATAATGCAAGGCTTTAGAACTTACTGCTCTGACACCGGCCTTCTGAACATACGCTATATCATCTGGAGTAAATAGTCCTGATTCCCCCACTATCTGCAAATACAAAACAATTATGAGTATTACTGCAAACAATTGAGAGAGAAATGTTTGCAACTTACAATTATGTCTTTTTCCCGTATCTTTTTCCCACGCTCTCCTTCCAGAAGCTTTTTTGTATTACTAATGTCAACCTCAAATGTTTCTACAGCAGAACAGGAATATCAAAAAACTGACTTCATCATTTGGTGTTCACAGAGAGGATGAATTTCAATAAAAGTCCAAAAAGATTTAGAGACACCAGAGGACGATGACGCAAGTTGAAAATACCAAGATTTCGATTGTTGATGCCAATAAGATCAATGCCCTCTATGCCAAGCATGCGATCCATTTCCATCTCGTCATGCACCTTATGATGAAAGGTAGATTTTCATAGATAAAACATTTTTCAACAAATGAAAATGAAAGATAAGATAGTAATGATAAAGATTAATTTCTAATAATAAATAAGAAGTCATTGGGAGTTAATTGAAGTTAGTGGAGGTTAATAAGAGTTAATAGACGTTAAAGAATGTTAGTCAAATAAGAGAGTATAAATAGAATAAGATAAAAATTTAAATAAGTAGAAAATTACATGTGTAATAGGAGAAATTCTAAATGAGTCGGTCTAGGGAGAGATTACTTAGAGTCCCGAAATTCCGAGACATTGTGGTTTTGAATAGTATAAGTATTGATAGTTGTTATTCAGATTTCTATCACAATCTTAAGCATTCCTTTCAAAACCTCAATGAGAAAAAAATTCAATATCCATACCTCTACAAGCGCAGTCAAACCAAGAATCTTGCAGATTTTAACCATATATTTGATGTCAAGATCAGGTAAAACAGCAGCTATCAAAAGAATGGCATCTGCACCTTTAGTTCGAGCATAATATATCTGCCAGGCATCTACAACAAACTCTTTGCACAACAGAGGGCACTGCAATTTTTAAAAACATTAGAGGCAAAATCTATAAAGCTGTATTTTGTCAATCTCCGCACTCTATGCACATTTCATGCATTAATACAATTTGCTTTACCCATACAACAAATAAAGTTGTATCAGCCTGTAGTGATTAGGAAAAAAAAGAACTAACCTTTACTCCTGCATTCCTTATTTTCTCCAAATTTTCAAAACTTCCCTGCCGAATAGAAAGTTAGACGCACTAAGAAAATCAGAATAGTTTCAATATTTCCACAAATTAGAGAAGCAACCAACAAGCCATAAAAAACAAAGATAGGGAGGAAATTAACAAAATCCAAACCTGAAAATATTTTTCATCTGTCAGAACGCTAAGACATGCTGCTCCACCCTTCTCATAAGCTCGAGCAATTTCAACCTATCCTCAAGATATGAAAAAAAGAGTTAAGGCTAAAAAAGGGTAGCATAGCTCGTCACTTTGATGTAAGAAATTATATTCGATTAGGACACTAATAGAACAAAAATTTCAATCTACTAAGAAACTGGTAAATGAGTTTTACTGACTGGATCAAAATTTTCCCTCAATACTCCTCTACTAGGAGATGCCTTTTTTACTTCAGCAATCAAAGCAGGTAGGTCAGTTCTTGAGTAAGCTGCCTTAAGAGCTCCAAGGAAATCTCTAGCAGGGGGGGCTTTGTCCATATCTTTCTTCAGCGTTGAGAGAGGCTTTCTTCCTTTTAGCTGAAAGAAAGAATAATCAGCATCCAAGCAATTCTCAATTGAGAACTAGATGCTAGCTTCGGTTTTGAAACGGGAATGTATGACGTGTGAAGCCAGCAAATTACCAGTGAAACTTCCTTGTCCTTATTCCAAACGATCTCCTCTAAAATGTTCCGGGGGGTATTTCCTTCATTCTGCAATCGAAACTCAAATGGTCCTACATAATGCAATGGGGGTCCGGTAAGTGGCCTCCTTCTAATTCTTATACCCTGGGTTGCAGCTATTTCATCTTGAAGCATTTCAACTTCCCATTCCTTGACTTTTAGAGCCTGATCATCAGATTCCTTAACTTCAGAGCTTGTCGCTGTTTCATCCGTTGATTCTATCTATACGAACAAGCAACATAGTAAGACTGGCACAGTTGCAACCCATTCAAAATCTCTTCATTTATCAATTTTTAAAATAGAAATTGAAAAAATGAGACAAAATATTTTTCATGTTCTTGAGACTATGTTAGAACCATCATACCAACCATAAAGCAAATCAAGTCCATGTTCAGTAGCAACATAAAATGTGAAAGCATAACTAAGATAACCATCAGGGATTGTAGGTAATTTGTCACTGACATATTTCATTGATTTATAACTCAAAATAACCATCAGGCGTGCATATAATTCTCATAGGAGTGTTAGTAGCACTTGTAACATTTATAATTGTAATAATACAAAAGTTCGTCTTGGCTAATGGTTTTATCTCTCAGAAACAATGCGAGTACAGAATAAAAGCGAGAATATTGACAGAAACCCAAACTAAAATAACATCCGCATGGCCAAAGACAACTCCGAATAGAAGAAGATGAGAGACCTCCACAGACAAATTAAAAAATAAAAAAAAGAAAGAAACCTGTTGAGCTCGAGCAGCAACAGGAGACAACGAATAGCGAACATGTTGAGGAGGAGAAGAAAGAGAGAGCGAACTCCAAGAAGACAGCTCAAATGGCGACCCTGGACTCAACCTTCCGAAGGAGAATCTGGGTTTTTCAGCAAAAGACGAAATTGTTGGATGGAAGGCGACCTTTGGAATTGTTCTCATAACCAGACCCTCCATTGTTCTCCCTCTGGATCGAGTTGCAGATAAATTCTTAACTAACGTTAAAGGTATAAAATTGGCAAATTGCCATCACAGTCACCTACTCTCTCTCTCTCAAAGTTCCCATTATTTTATAATTTAGTTTTACATTTTTATGCGGATTATTCTCGAGGATCCTCCGAGACTCAACAGCAACAGCAGTGCCCCTGCCCACCCAACCAATCGTCGGCCCAAGTAACGGGTTCACATCCCAAATCTTCTTCTTCTGCAATCAACGAATTAACACAATTAAATAATTTAGTCCTGTCTCACTCTGATTGTTGGATTAGTTGATTATTTGCTTAACAAAGAATTAATCCAAAATAAATTCCATTTATTTAATTGTATGACTGATAATTATTACTTTCATTGTTTCTTTCCTTATTATTACAATTAAAGCCAATATGTCAATCACGTATATAGAAAGACTGAAGAGAGAGAGAGACTCAAAGGGGCGCGATTATTAAAAATTTAATTAAAATATATGATGAATAATGACGTAAATTAAGGCCGTCTAGCATGCTCGCCTTCTTGGACGAAAAGACTCTGGGCTCGGTCCATCTCCTCATATCAGGTCAGACTCGAACAGCTATCTAGCAGGCCGAGGGGTAGGTTGGATTATCACGTAATTGTGATCGTATATACACGTCATTCTAGAAATCAACAATAATAAATGATTCAGTTTCAAAATTTATTTCCATGGCATGAAAGGCTGAAACCATATTTGGTAAAGCATGAGGCCAAAAATGGCATGCAACCAACGGGAGGGCCCCAGAGAGGAAGAACAGTTGTATATAAGAAGTGGGCACGAAGAAAGATTTGTCTTGCAGTTCGTGTTTTTGGGTAGCAATCAGAATGACTTTTGTTAGTAAGAGAGTGCCGTCTCTGTCGTTCTTCCTGGTGTTAGCGTTGATTCTGGGAGTGTCCGCCATGGGAGGAGAAGGAAGAAAGCTCACAGAAGAGAGAACCCAAAGAAATAATCATAAAGACGGAGATGATCCATATCGGAGAATATCCAAGGGGTCCAGTTCCTCCTGCTGGGCCCAATCCAAGAGGTTCTCCACCTCCACCATTTGAATATCATTCACAGGCTTCCATAGATGACTTTCGTAATTAAATAATAATAATATTAATAATAGGAGCTATCTATAACCTAATCTTGGAATAAAGTTTGGAAGTTGTTTATGTTAGTGTTGTTTTCGCCTCTGCTCGATATGAAGCTACATTTCTTTTAATTGTCAATCGATTAGTTATAAATATCGAAAGATGATATTTTTGTATAATATTTACGGACAATCGCCGATGCTAATTAGTAACTTAAAAAGGGTATGCATATTTTTCGATTAATTCTTTCGAAAAAATAATTTCCAATGCAATGAAATGTCGAGTGAGTAATTTTCTTATATTATAGCAATTTAAAAAGAAAAACAATGTTTTTCACCGTAAAATTTGTTTAGTTGCGTAATCTTTTTACGTGTGAAAAAATGATCCGACGAAATACTGAATCACGCTCGGAGATTGGCATATATGCTATTATTAGATATTCCAAAAAAAAAAAAAAAAAAAATTCATTTTTTTAGTTGATTTAATTTAAAAAGAAAATAGGTTGTCATTATATATGGAGAAGAAATTGAGGCTTAATGAGTATTGCTATTTTAATAGTAATTTCATTGTTGTTTTGTTAAAATAATCCACTGTCATTGTTTGCTGAGATTTATAAAAATTATACATTTGAAAAATAAAATACTCAATTCTTAACGTAGTCAAAGTATATAATAATAATTTTGGTTTTCTTCTGAGCACCTCCGAAAAAAACCTAGCAAAATCTCGGCTCTTTCTTCTCCGATCTGATTTTGGTTCTGGGATTTAAGAACCCGAATCGGTTGTTTACCTAAAATGCGATTTAAATTTTAACGATTAGTGGAGAGATGGGCGTGAGGGATGTTGCTCGAGGATGGTGACGTTGGCCGAACAGGCTTGCTTTATCCCATACTCTCTTCTTTCACCAAAACATTCACTTTCTCAGCACTTCTTCCTCTCCTCTTACGCCCTTTTTTAGTGACCTAATCCAACCTTATCTCTCATATTTAGAGAGAGAGAGAGAGAGAGACGACGGATGTCCAAGTTTCATTTATCTCCTCTTTTCTTCTGACCAAAATTATGAGTTTTCCAGGAAGACAGACTTATCCTTCCAGAATCCAGGAGAGAAAGATCGCGTGTTATTTTGTTGCATTTGGGTTTTTTTTCCCGACATGTTTATCTTGTTATTATGATTTTATCAGCAAAGAAGAATCATCCACAGCCCACAGACTTAGAGAGAGAGAGAGAGAGAGAGAGAGAGAGAGAGAGAGAGATTGTTATTTAACTGGTTTTGAGACTGCAGAGACCAAAACAAATAGTTTCCAAGAAAGGAAAGGGCATCATGATCAAATGTACGAAACGTTTGTGGGGAACATGCAAGAACAGAGATTGGGAAACACACTATGCTAATTGCAGAGACCAAAAACATCTCTCTAAAACCAATTATTTGTTTACCTAATAGATAAATCACATAATAAGCAACGTTCAATTTAATCAACAAGAAACTCCTACTTGTTGGCCATTAATCTTATGTTTAGACACTTCTTAAGAAACTCTTTGAGCTAGAACTTGAGATTGATCAAAGTGAGTGAATAATCAAAATATCAGAAGTAAAGAATTAATAGTTTCTTGGAAAATAAAAAAAAAATTTCTGAGGAAAATGAAATACTGAGAAAAGAACAGCAGCCCAGTCTTGCATTTCCCAGAGAACAATCACAACAGAAATTAAATCATCCTTTTGAATTTGGACTGCTCTTCTCTAATTGAATTGCTTCAATAATAAATGATTGTATCTCCCCAACTCAAAATCTTTAATGATGTCAACAGTTTAACCTCAAAATTGAACTATCCCACCAGACTTAAACAAGGATTACAGCGATAGTTAATTATCTAATCCTTCTCTTTGTGCATAGCTTACTTTAAACAAGAGATATTGGTGATAATGTTATAGCATAAAGTGATTAAATTAATCTTTTTCTGCATTTCAAACTCAAAATAAACTTGTTTGCTTGCCGAGAAAATGGAAAGAAGATCTGGATAGAAAGTTGTACTTCCATTTTATTTCACCTAAACTTCATCGTTGATCAGCAGATTACAGATGCATAACTTGAAAGAAAAAAACAATTCAAATTTTGATTAAACATAACCGAGTCGAAGCTCCAAATCAACATCATCTTTTGGATCTTTAAGAAACCCCATTTTCAAATCTATGCTGACGATTTTCTCTTTCTTCAAAACCTGATCGAATTCAGTTTTCCGACCAAAACCCTTCGAATCTCCAATCGTACTTTTCCTTTTGGCTGGATCTCTTTCATGAGAGCCTGAAAAGCTAGCTAGTGAGTTCTTCTCTTCATCTGCAGAGGCCAAAAAAGGTGAAGACGGATAAGTGAGAGACGTGGAAGAAGAAAATGACTGGTGTTTGTAAGAGAAAGGTGAGAAATTTGGAGAAGAATAAGGGTTAGGGTTAGGGTTAGATGTCAGTTTAGGGCTAGAATAAGTGAAGGAATTTTCAGAGATCCAGGAAGGTAAGAGTCTCAATCTTGCTCTATCTCTTCTATGGACATTCATGTGGCCTCCAAGAGCTTGCGCAGACCTGAATTCTCTTCTACAAAAGCTGCATGAATAGTTTTTTGCAGGCCATGAAACTTCACAAGAATTCCTATCTTCTTCCTCTTCCAAGCATAATTTACTGCTAACCCATTTCGCTTTGACCTTTGCATTGCTCAAATAAGTTCTCTCCATGCCTTTTCTTGTCACCTTCAACCTAATAGATCGATGAAATAACAATAACGTGGTCAAAAAAAAGAACAGCAGCTTTAAGGGGAGAGGGAGAGAGAGAGAGAGAGAGAGAGAGTTAGTGAGATACATAGAGAGAGAGAGAGAGAGAGAGAGAGAGAGAGAGAGAGAGAGAGAGAACAAAAGAGAAGGTGCTTCTGAGTGAAGCTCTAGGGCATCTGAGAAGGTCAAAAGCCATAAAAAAAGTCTTTTTAGGTGTACTAACCAGGAGATATGTGGTTCTATATCTGGGATATTGCTTAGCTAATGGAGTTGAAACTTAAAGAGTGGCAATGGAGTTTCTTTTTTCCAAATCTAGGGAGCCCTAGCACAAATTATTGCTTGCATTCGTAAATGTTTGCATGTAAAGTAAGTTTAGACAGCATAAGATGTACCCTTTATCACTTGTTTATTTTTTGGGTTAAAACGTATTTCAAAGTATTAAATCCAACAAAACAAACCTTAAACTATAAAAAACTTAACAATTTAATCTTTTACGATCGACCGCTAGCCTTCCATTCTGCATTTTACACAAAGAATGGAGGAACGATCCTCCGTTGTGTCGGGGGCATTCTCCGCGTGCAATGCATGAGGAGAACGGGGGACTGATCTAAGAAGAACGGTCCCTCGTTCCACGCAAAGGTGAAATTGAGGGTGGAGAAACCTCCGCCCACGTGCGGGGTATGTTCTAAATGGACGGGTGGCCATTCATTTAGAATGATCTCCCGCTCTTCCCAGCGCAGCCTCTTATTGATCACAGGCAGGAGACTAAGGGACTGCGTGGGAGAGTGGTCCCCTGTTTCAAGAACACCTGCGATGAGTGTTCTTTACACGGGAGACTCTTCATTTAGAACGATCCTTCATTCTAAGACTACTCATCACGGGTGTTCTTAGAACGTGGGACCATTCTAAGAAGTTGCAATTCGTGTTTGAACAAGGTTTGTCGTCTTCATGAAACAGTTCCCCTTCTCAGAATACTCGAGGGGCGTCCACTCTCAAACGGGGGATCGATCGATCGAGGTTAGTATATAAGCCGACAACCTTTATTTCGGCCCTCACCCTTTAGAAAATCGAGTTTTCTCTTGGCCAAATTCCCAAATTCGAGCGTTTTGTCGCCGAAATCCTCAAATTATATCGTTTTTTGCCGAAATCTCCAAAAAAGCGAGGGGTTTTCTTCAAAAAATCCCAAAAAATGAGCCAAAAACCTAGATCGAGCCTCCTCATCGCCGAAATCACTAGATTTGGGTTTTTTTGCTCTGAAAATCTTCAAATCTAAACTTTATTGTCGCCGAAAATCTCAAAAGCCTGAAAATCTAAAAATTTAAAAAAACCTGAAAACTCCTCCTTCTTTTGATGAGCTTTAGTTAGAATGAGATTCTAGTCATATACACACGCGCGCGCGCGAGCATTTGTATGTATGTCTCTATGTATGTTATGTAATGTGCGTGATAGAAAAAAAGTATAATTTTGAAATTGACGAAGCCATTGTTTGAAGGTTGAAATTCAAGTTAGAATGAATAAAAAACACGTAATTTAGACCCATAAAAAAGTTAAATAAAAGGAGGGATGAAGCGTTGACCAACACCAAATTATAACAAATTGGAGGAAAGCTTTTTTGAAAGATAGTGGGTTTGGAGTAATTTCTTAAATTATAAAAATATTATAAATAAATACGTAAAAATATGTTAGCTCATGACTAACAAATTCAAAGGTAATTTGTAATATAATCTTTGATCTAAGAAGTCCGAGACAATTGATGCAAGGAGAATTTTTGCAGAGTTATTTGATTCATATAATCTGGATTTTGTGTATTTTTTTAAATTTATTTGATTTAATAATAAAATAAATCAAAATGAAATCTGACAAAAAAAATGAAAATGTTTCCAAATTTTAACTATATTTGTGTGAATATTTTATAATAATATATGCAAAAAATAAAATAAAGAATTTCTTAGATAAATACAAATAATTAAAACATATTTTAACTAATTATTCAAATACATTTCAATACAATAATTTATTGGAAATGAAAACAATAATTTATGTGTCTTTCCTTTTCCTTGACAATTGCCAACAACCCTAAAAACTCCCGTGATTTGAGAAAAAATTAATAATTTATATTTTTTTAACATTTCTCGGTTAATTTTTTTTTATTGGTCTTTACTTGTAGAACTGAGATTAATTACTCTGATACCTTGACAAATCACCCTATCAACTCCTACTCTCGCAAACTCGATAAACTCACTGACCGTCTTCGGAGTAATTATAATCTCCATACCTAATATGTACGTTTTTATAATTCCTCAACAATTTCAAAAGCTCAGACTTATAGTTTGAAAATAATTTAATAATTTATATTGTTTTAATAGTGAGTTATGTTGACCAGTTTCTTATTTCTTTTATCATTTATGAACAAAACATAAAATTTAAATGTTAGAGATACACGAAACCAGCAATAAATAGAACTTGTTCTACATTCATTAATAACACGTTGTATTAATTGTTGAAGTTGATTTAAAAGATTTCTTCTCAAGAAATCGGTGAGTTGGCAATAAAGGAATGTTTTGCCAACGACCTACAATCCGAAGATCAAATTGCTCCAAAAAATTATTGGCCAGTCAGTTAGTCACATATTTCACACAGCTCTATAGGCGCAACCGAGGTGATCAAGAAACCCGATATAGTAATTACAAACTTTATTTTGCGTAGTTACTTAAACAATGTAACGACTTGGTAAGTTTTACGGACACACAATTCATATGATGTTGGAAGATGTCAAATGATTTTTTTTAATGACACGAGACATTATCTACGTGCAACATGGTGAAATTTGCTCGCAATCACGATAGTTTAAGCAACGAGATGCCAAGGAAATATCGAAAAATTTGTAGGTATTAATTGTTATTTAAAAGTAGGAATCATAAGAAAAGGTCATTACATTTATTCCACTAGATCATGGTCATCAAACCATGGTCAATAGTTCTTCGGTTGTATCTTCTCCGTAAAAATGGTTACAATCATTGGGTTTGAGCTAATTGCAGCGGCCGAAGCACAGGCTAGGGATGTTACCGGGCGGGTTGGGGCCAGCCGGTGGGACGGGGCCACGTTGGAGAGACTGAAGCGGAAGGCGAGGACCTTCATGGCTCGTCCATTGCTCATCCTTGATAAGTCGGACAGCTTCAAGCCTGGGGGAGACGGTGAGAATGATGAAGATGAAGAGAAGGGTTTTGTTCAGACAGAATGCCATGGTTTTTGTTTCTACTGCTTTTTTTCTCTCTCTTCTTTTTGAAGTCTGATCAGTGAGTGATTTATGTTGTCGGAGAGGGAAGCTATTTATAATATTACAGAACACAGGGTTCGCAGGTTTGATTTTGACTCTCATTCAAATGGTTTTTCTGAATTTGACGAAGCCATTGTTTGAAGGTTGAAAGAAATAAGGTCCTCCTGATGACTTTGAGCAATACAAATTTTTTATTTTCCGAAGAATCGTAAAATACTCGCTATCGTGTTAAATTTGTATTTATATATATAATTAACGTTATAAATTAATTATTTATAAATACACCGAAATTAACTCCAGTAATTACATGCCAAATAACATAAACTAAAGGAACAATATATGCATATACAATCTAAATTCCCGTAATATCTTAAATAATTTGATACATCAACAAGTATTTTAACGGAATAAATATAGTCCTTTTTTTAATTAGTCAATGTAAAAGAAAGCTTATCACTATTTTAGCATTTATGAAAAATATTACGCGGTTGGTTGGATTATATTCTTTTTTTCTTTTAGTTTCGAAAATATTCTTTAAAAAAAGAATAATACAATGTTCATTTTATTAAAACACTCTGCTAAAAAATTAGTGTGTAATTAAATTAATAAATTATAAATAAGTAATTAATTATATCAATAATTATTTGACATGTCAATAAATATTTCAAAAAAATAAATTTAACATTATAGTTATTATAAGTTTGAGTCACCAAACTATAATATTTCAATTAAGAGTAATGTTAAATTTATTTGCGGACGTGATAAATAATAATTGATAAAATAACGTAACGAATTATAAATAACTAATTTATAACATTCATTAAAGACTAATACAATGGCTTAAGGTGAAATTATTATTCAAGTAAAGTGGGCATTTAGGGAACATGTCAACGCATGAAGTCATCTGTATTGTTGTAAAAATTAAAGACCAATTAGGTCAAGTCAACATGTTTTACGATGACTTTTCTCGTCGGTTAAGTCAAAATTTGAGGAGCAATTGCACGCACCAGACTAAGTTCCACACCATAATTTGTCTCACGACTCTTTCAAATACACAAAGAATTGATTTTATTTCACTGGGGAAGAAATGAACTCCTAAGAACAAGAACATTCAAGGGTATCAACTGAAAACAAAATGGAAAATCGAATAATGATTAGAACATGTGAAGACGAATCACCACATGAATAAAAGAAGCAGCATTATCTTCATAAACTTGCTAACATTATCATTCATCAATTCTGGAGTTAAAATGATGAGTTACAGATATTAATGTTTTCGATTTACCTTTAAACATTCGAATACAGCTTTACATTTCTCGATCATTTCGAGAGGGAAGCAGACAGCTTTTCCTTCAACTGCTCAGCAGTGCCGGGTTCGGTTTGAATGGAAAACGTATGAACAACCATGCCTGATTCTGTAGTGGAAACATTACATTCTTTTGGGACAATCTGATGTTCTTCGAAGGTTTGAATGACTTTGGAAACAGGATGAGTGTCCAGGGGGCAACTCAATTGCACTACAGCATCCTCTTCTCTTGTCTGAAAATCAATTTCCGGAGCGAGAAGTGTCTTTTGTTTGTCGCTTCCCATATGTTTCTCGGTTTCCAACAGCTGAATTTTCATCTGGAGATCAGTGATGTAAGCAATAGCATCCCCAAGAAGCGAAGCCTTGTCCATTTTCGATATGTTAGGGACGACAGCTCTTAATGCGTAGAATCGTTGGTTGAGCTTCTCACGCCTCTGTCTCTCTGCTTCCACGTGATTTAATGGTTCTTCCCTCCCATTTGCAGGCTTTCTCCCTCTTTTTCTCGGTTTTCTCTCGTCGGCTTGAGCCGACTCATCGAGGGGAAAATCCAAACAAGAGACCCTCGGCTGAGCATTAAAACCCCCAACAATGTCTTGCCTTGCTTGAGGAAAATACTTTGTTTCATTGTCATCACTTCTATACCCATTCGAAGAATTTCCAAAAATATGATTACCAAGTGGTTGTACGTCATAAGCATCCGTAGTCATATCTGCATCGTCTTCTATCTTTGGCCAAAAATGAATGCCTAGTGTTGGAGATTTTGAGCTGCCTAGACTTAGTTCGTGTCCAAAAAGTTTTGGAAATGCCTTTGACTGCGGATAATCAGACTCCCCAAACACAGATTTCACCATATCCAAAACCTTCTGTTCCTCCGGAGTTGATTTAACCGAGCCAAGTTCTACAACACCACATTTCAAAGGTACATACACTACGGTCTGAAGCCCAGCTAATCTTGCTAGATACGATCTCGATTGATAGTAATGTAAACAGCTGCTCATATCTGATGCCCAAATTGAATTCTCGGACTTGAATGACTCTCCAAGACGACACTCTGAATCACATGGAAAAGAAAAATACCTTGACACGAGGAAGAACATGTCCATATTAGAGATCTCGTTGAGATGTGCAATTAATTTATCCTCGCAAGATCCTACGAAGCAATTCTGAAGCTTTTGGAGCACCCTTCTCTTTAGATCCTGGTTCTTGTCCCTTCCTCCTCCAAAATTTTCCTCCTTATTCAGGTCGTTTCCCACAGCGCCAATTGTATAATCACGGCACTTTCCATCCCCCCATTTCAAGCCCAAAGCTCCGGATTTCAAGTTCACTACTTGCCAAAAAAGAGCATAACTCCAACTTGAGCCTTCAACCAGTTGGCACAGAGCCTGATATACATCCAAATCAGCTGGGTAAGGCCTGGTGATCTCTGATACTAAATTGTTTGACGCCAATGCGATCAGCAAATTGCAAGCATCAGTTCCCACCATGGATTCCACCATAGCCTTGTCTTCTTCATTGAGCCAGAATTTCTCACCCATCATTTTCTTCAAATCACCACAGAAAACTCTCAAAATCTATATTTAAAATTCACCAACTTAGTACCACAAAATTCTCTCGAACTGTGACTCAAAAAATGATGATTAAATCACTCTCGACAAAGAATTTTCACCACCAAAATCGCAAACTTAAAACCATCGAAACATCAACAGAGAAAAACTCAAGTGAAATTTTAGACCCTTCCAAAGCTCCCGCGGCGACTTACATGCCACACGAACAAAAAAAAAAATCAATTTCGCACTGGATACTATATCATTTCGAGCTTAAATTCTTACAGCAGAACAGAACTCGTTTCTCCACCGAGAAACAAACAACAAAAATGCAATCAACCTGACACTTAACAATATTTCCGAACTTAAATCCTTAAAGAAACAGAACGAATAATTTTTACTTCACTGAAAAAACAAATTATAATCAAGCAAACTGAAAGAATACTCAAATTTTTACCTGAAATTAGAAAAGGCTTCAGATTTACATCAATATCCTCGTTACGTCTGAGTACCATAAGCTTAAAGTGAGAATTTCGTGGAAGATTGCCGGTTTCAGATAGCAGATCGGGATTTTAGGGTTCCTCCGACATCGACTCGGAGATGCCTGAAGTTTTATTTGGCACGTTTTACTTTTTAGCTAATGGCTTGGTTTCGCGGTTGAAAAAAAAACACAAAAATATATATGTGGTTTTACAAAAATCATTTTTTTTTTAAGTGTAATTATGGTCATCAACGTCAAATTATTAAAGTTTATATTCTTAAATCTTAAATATAAATTTTAACAACTCAAACTTTAATTTATTAAAAAATTAATAAAATAAATCTTGGTGTACGTTCTATCTTCGTCTGTTCTCAATTTTTGTAGTAAAACGAATGAACGGTTGATAATACAGTCCGTCCGTTCTGCAATTTTGCCATAGAACGGACGGACGGTTGGAAACAACATCCATCTGTTCTATAACAGACACACTTTCTACAGTATCGCCCGTCCGTTCTTCAAATTAGAGCTAAAACGGACGGTCAGGACCTATAAAAGTACGTCTATTCTGTCGATTATATCAGAACCTTAAATTTATTTTTCGCGAAAAATTATCGGCTACTCGCGATTTTCTCTCGACCCCTCACCATTTTTTTTTGCAGAAAATCGACCGAAAATTACTTCATCTTAGGTTACATTATCGATTATGAATGGTTTAGTTTAATTTTTAACTAGTTAATGTGTGAAATCTGAAAGTTTCACAGAGAGGACGGTCACCACCCTCAAAGGATGCGTCCGATCTCTGTGAATTTTACCGAGCGGGCGGTCACCACCTTCAGAGAATGCGTCAGATCTCTAGATTTTCAGAGAGCGGATGGTCACCACCCTCAGAGAGTGCATCCGATTTCTCAATTTTCAAAGAGCGGAGGGTCACTACCCTCCGATAGTACTTCTGATCGCTCAATTTTCAGAGGGCAGAGGGTGGTGACTCTTCGACAGTGCGTCTGATCTCTTTTTTTGCACAGAGAGCGGAGGGTCACCACTCTCCGACAGTGGGTCATATCTTTAAATTTGCTAATGCCATATTTTTCTTTTTGATCTTTGCAAATTATCTGAATCGGCATATACTGAAATGGTTGAGAGATCATATGCTAGGCGAAATGGTAGACCGTCGGAACGTCAGGGATCAATGTCTTCACAAGTCGGACCGTCAAACCGGCCTGTAGTGAGGCCGCCGCGGTCAAACCAACCGAAGTTTTGGTCTACAGAATTTCGCAGCCAAGGTTCTGATGAGCAGTATCAGCTGGATTTGTTGCACCGATCGGTTACACTTTTCAAGTACGTGGATTTTAGAGGTTGAGAATATTGAGAATACATGAGATGTTTGCTAGTATTGGCCTCGAAGGGGTGTTGGATTTGCGGGGTGATAGTTGTGACTGTATTGTTCTTCTATTCTATGCCAACATGAGCTTTTCCAGAAGATTGGGAACTATAAAGATGTACATATTGGGTATGGAGTTTGTGATTACTCCAGAGACTGTCAATCAGTTGATTGAGTTTGCCGGTGAAGAAGTTGAGAGATACTACCAAGCAGTATAGAATTGTCCTTTTATCGGAATAGCCGAGAGAAGAGAGTTCTTAACGCTAATTAATCGAAACCCTAACATTATGGGGTCTCCTAAGCCGACAGTTAAAGATTTGAACGCAAAAGCTCGCGTAATCCATAACTTGGTGTCACACACTCTTTTACCGTGACATGGACATAGAGATCTCGTTAACTTCATGGATCTCTACGTGATGGAGAAGTTGTACAACGGTCGGATGTTCGACCCCGACTTTCTGATTTTAAGTCATATGTGTGAGATCGGGCAAACACAAAACAAGAACCTGCCTTACCGCGTGTTGATTATGAAGATCGTCAAAAATTTTGGTATTCAGTTACCGCCTGGAGAGCAGATGAGATTACAACAAGCCAATGAGGTTTTTGGTAAGATTCATTTCGTTAGGATGAGCCTTGTTGAAACAGACGGGATATGGACGTCCAGGATAGATGAGGAGGCTTCCCAAGATGACTTTCATAGAGAGGCTCCTACGGCCACATCACTCTCGGGGACTAGTAGGTCGGACATAGATATTCTCTCAGACAGGGTTTTTCGGGTCGAGGAGAGGTTGACGGAGGTGGTGGACTCACTCAAACAGATGATGAACTACTAAAGAGATATGTTCGACTACCAGAGAGGTACGAGACAGATCATCTTGGATTGGATGGGGGACGATGACAAAGCGGCCAACCGACAAGGGGCGATAAGGACGACGACCAGACAATGGAGGGCAATGAGGACAACCCCTATGGAGGGCGCGGATGAGGACGATGGCGGGCGATGATGCAGGTGCATTTCAAACCATTTTATTATTTTTATTATAATTTTATTTGCTAATATAATTTTCATTGCGTGCAGATAGAGGATGATGGACTACATGTGAAGGAGAAGTCCAAGCGTAGTATATTTTGTTTTTGAATTTGATGTACATTATTTTGATATATATTACTTTGATATATAGTAGTTTGATGTACTTTAGTTAGATGATGTAGTTTATTATACTTTAGTTTCATGCACTTTATTTGATGTACTATAGTTTTGATGAACTTTTTTTTTAATTTGATGTACTTTAGTTTGATGCATTTTATTTTGATGTAATGTAGTTTGATGGATTTAATTTTGATACAAAATTCTGGAACTGTTTGGATAATTGAATATACAGATTCATACTAGTTTTAGAGGATTCAAAAAACAAAGAAAACTTCGCCTAAATTTCTAATTTTTTCACATTATTTTCCTTTGTTTTATCAGTTTACATAGCTAGCAACAAACAGTTCCTGCATATTCAAATAACCAAGCAGTTCCATAAATTACTATGATCATAAAATACAATTACAATTCTTTAAAGTAAGATATCCATAAATTACAAGTACAATTTCAATTATAAAATACAATGTCCGTGTATAGTTTTACATTATAAACTATAATATATATTAATGCATAAAATAAAACTATTACATAATCTCCTCGTCATCGCCTGGTAGTTCATCAGTCTCTTCCATGACCGCGTGTTTTAGATTCCTGCACGAAATGACAGATATATTAGAAAATATAATGATGAAAGTTTGTTAATGAGAACAATGGGTAAAAATGTACTTGCGTCCTGTCAAATGTTTGGAAACTCATAAATGTGTCGTGCGAAATAGAAGCGTCTGAAATCGATCTCATCTCAGTACATATGCGTTTGTTATGCCCCTGATGCCAACATTTACTACACAACATCATAGATTTCTTCTTAGAAACTCTCGAAGTCGACGGTTTATTGACATCGTGCACTCTTTTTTTTTTCGGCCTAACAGGTTGGCGCCTTCTCTAGGGCAGAACAACTGGAATCCGATCATTTGGTTTTGGCCACATTTATTGGCCATTAATGGACCGAATGAAGTTTGAGTACATCGCCAAATAAGTAGCACGGTGATAGTATCGATGTATGAACTGTTCCAGTGGCCATCTCATGAAATTAATGCATAGAATGGTATGAACATATAAGATTCCAATAATCTCTCACCTCCGACATTTGCACTAGCCTACATTCAGGTCAACGGTATATTGTTCGTTGTTGTTGCTGATCTCAAAGCATGCATCTCCCGCTACATCAACACTCTAATTTTTAACTGCCTCTTTTAGCTTCTCCAGCTGTTTTCTAATCTTATGACACATGACATCAGTTAACTTAAGTATTTCGTCGTATTTTTTTACAATGCGAGTCATCAATTTTTTTCGAATCATCTCGAACATGGTCAGGATCGATTTGCTTCTAGCTGACAATATAGCTGTATTGAAAGATTTGCACAAATTATTCAGGCCCAAGTCACACTTGGAAATTGGAAAAAACGCATGAGTAGCTCAATGAGATATCGGTACTCATCGAAGCCATACGTAGACATCCTTGTCTAGATCATAAAATTTCTGCATTGCTATCTCGAAATATCCCTCGTGATTGCCCTTGCTGCAGACCACATCGAATCTTTATATGCTTTGTCTTGAAATTATTCTTTGAAGTTTGCATACATATGCCGGAAGTAGAAGCGGTGTTCGGCTAAACCAAATGTCTCATTCACAGCAATCAACTATGTATTATTATTATTTTTATTTTTATTCGAATCTTTGTATGTTTTGCATCGAAATCATTCTTTGAAATTTGCATACATATGCCGGAAGTAGAAGCGGTGTTCGGCTAAACCAAATGTCTCCTCCACAGCAATCGACAACCCCTGAAATTTTAAGAAAAAACAAACTCAGTATAAAACAATATATATCTACAACGCCCGAATAAAAATAAAAATAATAATAATACATACATTTTGTCGATCAAACGCAATTGTTCATGCTTGTCCATCGTTAGTGCTTAGATTGTCCTGCAATAACTCCAAAAACCACTTCCACGAGTTTTTTACATTCTGACTCCACATTGGCTACGACAATGAGATATATATCATTGACAACCGTGAGTAATTGGATAGGGCAGGAGCTCTTGAGATGACATCCATCTAACAAATAATAGGTCTGCTCCGCTCCAGCAATTCTGTCTTGCAAGCAGTCATACATATATACAATCTTTCAAATATCATTTTCCTATCTCGCCCCTCGCCCACCACGAATCATGTATTTTTATTTTGCTCCCCGGATTTGACCTGAATATTTCTTCTGAGTATGCATGGAGTAGCTTGAATTGTTCTTCTCCCCTCCCATAATTGATTTTTTTTGCTTTGCTTCTTGCTATTCTGACAAGACTGGGCGTAATGTTCACCCTATGTTCTTTCCTCACCGTCTCGATAATAGAAGGAATTTTCCAGTCCGGTTGACTTTTGAACCTATCTGAACATTGTACTACTAACCAATTCCCCGAAGCGTGTCTATTATCAATTGTCCTTGCACAACTGTGATTTTTAATGTAAGACTTTATTTGGAATGTCAACTGATTTTGCATGACCGAAGCATGCAGTTGCCAATCACATCCTCCTTGACACTCTGCAGTGAGTCTCATCCTCTCACTTTTAACGAATTTGATATCAAATCCATTTTTCAAAGTACAATTTCGTATTTCGTCTCGAATGACCTGTAAAGAACTATATTGTCTACCTTAAGCAAAATCATCTGAAATATCTTCCCTTACTTGTATACTTTGCATCTCGTCATCATCCGACCTCAACGGTGATCGAAGCTCATCGTTTATGGTTTGCGATATTGAATACACCTCTATTTCTCCATCACCCTCTAAGTGATCGAATGCTTGGATATTACCGTATATGGGATCGTGCTCCTCCGAATACCACTCTATGTTCGCAGGGTCATTTGTATCAACTAATCTTTCAGCCATTTATGACGATAATCTGCAAAAAAATCGAAAAGAAAAACTTGGTATTAGCAAATTTAAAGATAGGACGCACTGTCGAAGGGTGGTGATCATTCGCTCTCGCAAAAATGGATAGATCAAACGCACTATTGAAGGTGGTAACCGTCCGCAATCGAGGGATCGAACGCACTGTCGGAGGGTCACCACCCTCCGCTCTCTGAAAATAAAAGGATCGGACGCACCCTCTGAGAGCAGTGACTGTCTGCTCGAAGAAATTCACAGAGATCGGACGCACCATTTGAGGTTGGTGACTGTCCTCTCTGTAAAACTTTTGGATTTCATACATTAACTAGCTAAATATCAAACTAAACCATTCATAATCGATAATGTAAACTAATCTGAAGTAAATTTCGATCAATTTTCTGTAAAAAAATGGCTAGGATAGAGATGAAATCGTCAGCAGTCAATATATTTTTGCGCACAAAATGAGCTTCAACTAGAAAGAGTTCTGATATAATCGATAGAACAGACGCACGTTTAGAAGGTCATGACCATCCGCTCTAGCCTTATTTTGAAGAACAGATGGTTGGTGTTGTAGAGAGTTCGTCCGTTATAGAATGGATGAACGTTGTTTTCAACAGTCCGTTTGTTATACGGCAAAATTTGAGAACGAATGGACTGTCTGTCGCACGAATTCGTCCGTTCTACAGCAAAAATTGAGAACGGACGAATATAGGACGTTCGCCAAAGTTTATTTTGTTAGTTTTTCAATAACTTAAGGTTTGAGTTGTTAAAATTTATACTTTAGGGTTTAAGAATATGAACTCCAATAGTTTGAGGTTCATGATGATAATTGTCTTTTTTTTTTTTTAATTTATTAATTAATTTTGATTTAAAAAATAAAATAATAAGCTTATTAGTATTTTTTTAAATTTCTTTCTTTATTATTTCAGGCAAATTTTATATTATCAAATACTCATTTTAAAAAAAGATAATTAATATTAGCTGTATTTAAAAAAAATCATCCTAGCATTATTTAATATTAATGTTGAAAAATAATTGTATTTTTTTTAGAATATGCTTTTTATTATAGTCAAAACATTAGTCCAATCAACAACTAGTAACACAGCGTGACAAAGAAAGAACTTGAACAATTTTTTAATTTATTGCAATAATCAAACAAGATAAACAAATGCTACACTAATACATACACCCATTTTAAACTCTTAGCAGTGAAGACTGATGACGCAATATTAAAGCTTGAAGAAGACATCAATGGCGGCGGAAACAGACAAACGCTTATTCGCCAATCGTCGAGAATAGGCATGTTAGTGCGCTGCTTAGGGGCAGCGGGGAACGATGAAGCTAGAAAGAGTGGTTGTCTTCATTCAAGACCTCCATTTTTGGGATGCTCAATGAACTTGCAGAAACTGAAGGTGCTGTAAAAATGGCATTCACGGTGAAGATGAAGAAGAAGAGCACTGAAGAGGGTTGTTTTCTCCATCACTTTTTTTTGGAAGAAGAAAGACAGATAGATCCACGTACGACGCCGTTTATATATCCATCAAATTGATCTGAATAAACGAAATTCTAGATATTTGATTTTAATGCATTATCTTTAATTTAATGTTAGTTTCCTTTATTATATGTTTGTTTTCTTACTAGGTTAGTACCAAATTGTAGTTAAATTTACTTTCCCGTATCGTTGTAATCTGAATTTTATTAAGGTTATATCGGTTAGATCTATGTTAGAAATCACATTATAATTTATTTTTTTTATTAATTTATGAAAATTATAGTCATAAAATTCGCAATTATATTTCGATTTTCATAGTAGATTTGTTTCTTTACCAGTATTTTAAAAAAAAAAATTTTTTTTTTCATGTAAATATGATGTTCTACGTCATATTTTCTTTTTTCAATTTTCTCATGGTTGATTTTCTTACTATAGTTACATTGTTAGTGTGCCCGATTGATTATATTTTTTATGTTATTTTTCTTTAATTCATAAAATGTTATAATAACTTATTTATTCGCGTAATATTACTCTATAAATCATCATTGTTTCAAACATCTTATGCAATTTATCATATCACAATTATGGTCATGAAATTTATTATATTTTAGAAACTAAAACAACAACGATGGATGGAAAATACACTCATTCCCAACCAAGATCCCGATATGGTTAGCCGATTTGAGGAACCATCTTGACGAACCCGAGCTTGTTGATCCAAACTCGAACCCTATCGCAACGATAATCCATAGTCACCATCATGCCTTCCTTCACAATCACTGCACCAACCTTAGGGTTCTGCCTCATGATTATGGCTGCTGCTACTTCTCCATAAACTCCTAGCAACTCTGGCCAACTTCTCTTTCCAGGGTCTGATCAAAATTTCACACTTTTAACCAACGTATCGAACAGAAAAAGAGTTAGGAAACTGCAACGGAGGAGAAACTTACGCTTGCAAATGTCGTCGTCCATGTCTCTGTATTTTTAGGGTTGCAGAAGAACCCAGTGGAGACGACAATAAATAGAGAAATTATGGAGATGAATTCTTGACCGGATTAGATTTTTGGAGCTGACTTTTTACAAATGCAAGTAATTTGAATGCAAATCTAATAGTTAGCCACTATGTTTGAAGTATTGACTTTTGGGTTGAAACATTAATTAGAAATGGCCGGGCCACGTTCTGCGTTCTTATCATCTTTATCTTCTTTCTTTTTTTTTTCATTGTCTAATAATCGTTGGGTAAGATTGCGTTTAATAAATCTGTAATTATATATAAGAATTGCGTAGAAACAATGAATAATTTTCAATTTTTTAAAATAAAAAATCAATTTATTTGAAGTAATGGGAATTATCTAAATTATTTAGCTTTCATTTGTGAATTATTGATAACAATTATTTTTAATATTCTACCAATCACAAACAAACAACTCATCTAATCTAATCCAGAGCAATGGAATGTATCTAGAAAGAAAATAGTTTTAATAACGAGAATTAAGAAGAAAATTAATAATTAGGCCCCCACAATCATAATTGGTATTTATACTCTTCTAGAAGTAGGCAAAGATTGAACCTGGCCAATTAACCAAGCTGAATCGATAAGTTTTGGTCCAGTTCGAATTAATTTCTTGTCATATAAGCGACTTTTCGAGAATTGACACTTTAGATTCAGTTTTTAATTCTGCAAACTAGGGATCGAACCAAATGAATAAACCGACAGTTACTTAAAAAATTAGAGGGAGCACTGGGTTCTTCTTTACCGAGCAAAATATTTTATCAGATAGTCGAAACTAGAAAGACCCATGTTAAGATTTAAAACGATCAACACCCATGTTCCGGGGCGGAACTCAACCGCACCCACCCGTGATGAAGATAAGGTAACATATTGCCCAATATTTTGGGATTTATTTACATGCCTTCGATTAAAAGTGGTTCAATCATACACATTGGGTAGAAAACAACAGTTCTGAACCGACCACCAAACATAGTTTACCCGGTCCAGACCAAGCTGACCGGCCTGGCCAATCTGAACCATATTCTTGTTTATTTAGTATACGAATTTGATCCAAATTCTATCCAATTTGAGGAACCCTAATTACAACGCTTTCTTGATTAACCCAAATCCTAACCCTATTGCACCTGAAATCCTTTGTCACCGGAGTTCCGTCCAACAACACAATCGCATTCACGGACTTGTTCTGCTCTTCTATTTTCGCCGCTGCATTATCACCCTTGTCGCCAACGAGCTCAGGCCACGAGCCTTTTCCTGTATTGATTTCGAAAATAAAAAATTCTTCATCGAGTTATTTCCCCAGAAATTGCAACCACGAACTACACTCATCGGTTCAATTCTTTTAAGGAGTCTCAAAACAATCAATATAAACATGAAATTTGACCAGCTAGCTGGTTTAAATCTACGAAAGATTGATGTATTATCAAAGCAATCTTCTTACCTGGGCACTGGAACGCCATCTCTCTCTCTCTCTCTACCAGAGAAAAAGCTGGAAGATGGAAATAGAATTTGGGATAAGAAGAGATGATGGGTTTTTCAGTGATTTACAGAGACTGCGTGATGGTAGCGGCTGAAATAGTTGAACAGCAACAGGCCCGTCTCATTATGAGCAATAGTAGTCCGCTAGATTCATCACAACTTAAAATTTACATGTAAAACCTATGTCTAAGAGGCATTGGTGTGAAGGGAAACTAAGGATGCATAAAATCCATTTTTAATGGTGATTAAGCTTTCATGCCTTCCTTTCTCCACAATAACTCCGTTTTTAACGAAGGCGATTAAGTCTGCATTCTTGATCGTAGAAAGTCGATGAGCTACTACGATGGTCGTCCGATTTACCATGACTCGATCTAATGCATCTTGCACGACTCTTTCTGATTCTGCATCGAGTGCGCTTGTCGCTTCGTCTAGAAGTAATATCTTCGGACTTTTTATTATAGCTCGAGCAATTGCTACACGTTGCTTCTGCCCGCCCGACAATTGGACTCCGCGCTCTCCGACCATTGTCTCGTACCCCTGCATTTATCCATTCAATTCTCACATTTTGTTGTGTCCATAAAATCACTCCACTAAGTTTTAGTGATTTGTCTAACCTGTTGTAAGGCGCTGATGAACTTATGGGCGTTGGCCAACTCTGAGGCGGCGATGATCTCAGCCTCTGTTGCATCTCCACCCTTCCCGTATGCGATGTTGGTACGGATTGTGTCGTTGAACAACACGGGCTCTTGGCTCACCAGCCCCATCTGTTGTCTTAACCATTTGAGTTTCAACTTTTGGATTTCGACTCCGTCCAACATTATAGTACCTGAATCCGGATCATAAAATCTTTCCAACAACGCTATTACTGTGGACTTCCCGCTCCCACTTTCTCCTACCAAAGCAACTGTCTGAAACAAGGCATTCACACCAAAGCGTTGAGTATCGAAGCCAGTTTTTTAAAGATATTATGATCATTCAGATTTGCAAGATAAGGATGTTACCTTGCCAGCGCGAATTTGCAGAGTGAGATCTTTGAATATTTGTATATCTGGCCTTAATGGATACGTAAAGCTGATATGGGAGAGCTGAATCTCTCCCTTGACAACATCCAAAGTTGTTCCGGACTCCTCGCTCGGATCTATCAATGATTTTCGATCTATAACTGCAAATATAGCAGCTGCAGCCGCCTTTGCTTTGGTCGAATCTTGCCCCATTGAGCTTGACTGAGAAATTCCTGTGGCTGCCATGGTCAAAGCAAAGAAGACCTGCAATATTTGAGTATTAGTATCTTTAGCTATGATTGCATGGTTGATTAGGAGAGGGAGATGAAATATACTCGAAAAACTTGAGCAAAAGTAACTCGGCCCTCGTCAACAAACCGAGCACCGACGTAGAAAGTCGTTGCGTAGACATTGTATAATAGAAAGAAAGAAACACCAAATCCAATTCCACTGATCAAGCCCTGCCTAATGCCTGTCTTTAACGGGCCTTCGCATTTCTGTCTATATGTCTCCATCACCTTCTCTTCCGAGCAGAAGGAAGCAACCGTTCTAATACCTCCGACTGCATCGTTTGCGACTTGGCTGGCATCCTCGTACATTGCCTGAAACCACAAATTAAAGCAAGATTAAGGATCATGAAGAAAGGGAAGAGAAGAGGAAGAAGAGTATTACCTTAGAGTCTGCACTGAAACCTTTCATGAATCGCACTTGTACATAGCCATTAATTCCCAGGAGAGGGATCAAAGAAAGGACAACCAATGCCAATTCCCAGCTTGCCACAAAAGCAATCACTAACCCTGCAATTGCAGCTGCAAGATTAGCGACATTCTGAGAAAGTGCATCCCCGACGAGAGCTCGAACGCTGGCTGCGTCTGACGAAAGCCTTGAACCCACTGCACCACTGGAGTTTTCAGGCTCGTCAAACCAACTAATCTCCATGTGAACCACCTTCTCGAAACACATCGACCTTATCCGTTCGATTAGCTTGCAACCGGCCACGGAAAAGAAGTAGGCTCGAGATGGATGTGATACAAGTGATGCAACTCCAAGAGCTATATATATCAATGCCCAGAAACTAGTATCTTTCTTTAGTTTGTCTGGTGGTTCATAAAATGATTGTATAACATTAGAAACTAGCAGCCCAAAAATTGGTAGTATAACCCCAGCGACTGTAGAAGCAATGGTTCCAACTAAAAGCACAGGAATCTCAGGCTTGTTGAGAGCAGCCAGGCGACTGAGGGGGACATTTGGGACTTCTTTTTGTGGCTCTAAGGTATGTTCTTGGTCGATTACATCCGGCTCCAGGAAGTTCACACCTGTGGGCAACCCGAACACTGAAAATGAGTGGCGACTGCTGTTCCCGACGGATGAGTTGCGGCTGATGGAGCGTAAGTACGACATTCTTTGACTTGTTTGCCTGGCGGATCCAAATCTCTTCATGGATCCTGGAGAAAATTCTAAGTTGTTCTGATCTTCTACATTTTCTGAGTCCCTATTTATTTCTTGTAGACGTACAAGTTGAGAGTATGGTCCATCAGGATCCCTTATCAGTTCTGAGTGCGAGCCTAATCATCAAAGAAACTCTTAGCTAATATACAACACAAGCTAGAATATTAGGGATTGTAAGAAAATAGTAAAAGAAATTTACCTTTTTCTACCATTTTTCCTTTGTGAATGACCACTATCATGTTGGCATTCCTAACCGTGGTCAACCGATGGGCGACAACAACGGTTGTTCGATTCACCATGATTCGATCGAGTGCATTTTGCACTACCCTCTCGGATTCGGCATCTAGTGCACTCGTAGCTTCGTCGAGAAGAAGAATTCTAGGGTCTTTAAGGATTGCCCTTGCTATAGCAATTCTCTGTTTTTGTCCGCCTGACAATTGAGTCCCATGCTCTCCAACCATTGTGTCCAGTCCCTTTATTTCAAAGTAGAATATCTTAAGTCAATACATAAAAATATGCTCATATAAAATTGAATTTAAACACAAGATAAGACCTGAGGAAGCTTGTCGATAAATTTGGCGGCATTGGCAAGTTCAGTTGCAGCTTTTATCTCTTCATTTGTCGCACCATCTTTGCCATATGCGATATTCTCCCTGATGCTGGCGGCAAAGAGTACAGGCTCTTGGCTCACAAGACCAATTTTTCCCCTAATCCATCTAAGTTGAAACTCTCTGAGGTTGATTCCGTCGATGAGAACATCACCGGATTGAGGGTCGTAGAATCTCTCTATCAGACTTATAATAGTCGACTTGCCACTCCCACTCTGGCCAACCATGGCTGCAGTTATTCCACTGGGAATGTGAATGGAAAATCCTTGAAATATTGGTTCGTCAGGTCTTGCTGGATAGCTGAAATAAACATTCTTTAGCTCCACCTCTCCACGAATGTCGTCTAGTTTCTTCCCTTCCATGTTGTAAACATCGATCGATGGCTTTCGGTGGATTGTCTCGAACATCTTGAACGCCGCGGCCTTGCCAGCTGCAAATGCGCTCATGCAAGGAGATATTTGGCCAAGGGACCTGAAAGCGCAAAAGAAGAATCTGGTCGACCAAACATCCGATTACAAGTTGAACATAATTCGAAAGCTCGAGAAAAATCTTACATCGAGCCAGTCAAGACAGCCACGATCACATTAATAACTTGCCCACCATTATATCCTCTCTCTAGAATCATCTTTGCGCCAAACCATACAGCCAAAGCGTAAGTACAGAAGACTATCAACATAACCATACCAATCCCCACTCCGCTGATCAACCCTTCGTGGACTCCCGACTTGTAAGCGTAGATCAGAAACTTGTTGTATTTACTAATGGCTTGCTTCTCGCCAGTGAATGATGCAACCTACATGTTCACAAGAATTAATCACGAAGAATTGAAAAGAAATCAAGAGCACAAGATTTACATAATTTAGACAATAATGAATACAAGATTCTTAGAAGCGGAGTACGCACCGTCCTGATTGAACCGATGGTCTGCTCAACAACATTTGCAGCATTTCCATAAGCGACTTGTCCACGGGCGGCCATTTTTGAGAGCAATCGAGCGAGAGTCGCTCCAGATGCCACGAGAAGAGGAATGGCGGAGACAAGGACGAGAGCTAGAAGCCATCCTTTGAGGAATGCTATAGTAAAGCCACCAATGAAGGTTGTAAGGAGCTGCACGGATTTCCCAACCTGCAAAATTAAGTTTAGTCACTCTGTTTACTGATTATTACATGACTTTGATTGATTACTAGTAAGATTACCTTCTCCCCCATTGCATCTTGTATAAGAACAGTATCGCCGGACATTCTTCCAACCACTTCTCCGGTGTTGGTTTCCTTGTCAAAAAAGGCTACATCTTGGCCTAATATAGTTTTCAAGTACAAACCCCTTATTCTTGCAGCTTGTCTCTCCCCTGTTATCATCCAGCAAGACACCTCTGAAAGACAACAGCCAAATTCTATGAGACATAACACAGTATGGACAACTTCGTCTCATTTTGCCGGAAAATGGAGCACGAAAGCTACTTACGGAGGAAAGCGGCCGCAGCGGCCCCCAATGACAAGTACACGAACTTTAAACACACCTGAGAATCCAGATGGTGTTCAACTTAGTCGCAGTTGCTAAGATGTTCATAAGAAATAATGGGTATGCTTTTATGGCTACCTTGGAGACCACAGCCACAACGCCATGGGAGGCCTGGCTGCTTCCGAAAGTATTGATCATCTCGCCGAAGAGCACGGTCATGAGCGGCAAACACATACCGTTCCCTACGCCGCCTATAGTTCCAATCAGCATCAGCAACTTGTCGGTGGAATCTGCAAAGGAGAAGAGCTTGAAAAATGGGACTGTATTCAATTTCTCTTCTTCTTTGCTCCCTTCTTCCCCATTGCTTTCATGGCTTTTCGTTGAAGTAGTGGCGTCTGGCGCCAGGCCTCCTTCCCTGTACAGGATGCTCTCCGATTCTCGATCCCTCCCCGTGTCACCCATCGCAACAACTTTAATTCCTCCTTTTGCACAGTCGTAGCATCAGCTGAAGTATAACGCTGCAATTTTTAACTCTCATAAAGAGAGATTCATCTGAATTTCCTCTGGTTTTGTGAAAACTTTATTAAATATAATCTTCGACTCCGTTAAGATTGAGATTCAATCGTAGGCCTAGATCAAGTTGTATTAGAACAAAAAGAAGAAATTCCAAATCAAACAGAAAATGCCTAAGCTCTCTGTTTTTACTCACCAAAACAGAGGATGTTCAGTCTTCTTAAAAAGAAATCTAATCATCATTTCTGTGATCTAGTAAACACTAGAAAGGAAGAAAGCCACTCACCTTCGCTCGAATCCCAGACTGAAGAAGATCAAAACACTCTATCCACAGCAAGCCCACCCTGAAATCTCAGTCATATGTAATTCCCAAGCTTCATTTTCTCAAATTCCTTCCATTGGTCGTACGTAAGCCTGCTTCCTTTTCCTTCCCAATCAACACAACCAATTCCTACATCATAGTTGTCATTTCATGATGTTTAAAAGAGAGGACGATAGCTCGCCGACCAGCGGCTCAAGTTTCACCAACCCATACCAGAAAAGGGTCAAAGAGATTATACATAAAAAAAGCAGAGAGAGTAGAAGGGTCCTTTTGTTTATCTTTTATTTGCATCTACAGCTCGACGCGAAATACTCACGTTGGTCGTGTCTCATGTGCAACTCGGCTATATAAAAATGGCATTTAACATACTTCGATGGCCATTGAAGAAAGTATGCGAAAATTAATTTCAAGCAAACAATGCTCAAAATTCAGTAAGTTGCTTGGATGGTCATGGTAGGTAAGAGTGGTCTAAACCTACTCAGACCCGGATTTTTAAAAGACTCGTACAGTTGGGTTCTTTTCAAGCCGATACAGGAACTCCCAAAGGTTCTACACCTCCAGTTAAGGTTCAAAAAATTGAGCCCAAACTCGACACAAAAGCCGAATACTCAACTTGTAAAAGTTGAACAATGAACCATAACTGAACTGGAACCCGAACTGTGAAACCGATTCTGCTCCCGGACGGTTGGTCTGGTTCCGTGACTATACCGAACCAGCATGTGGCCGGCCATTGGTAAGTGGGGTTCTAGACTCAAAATTCACCGGAGAAGCCAATTAGCCAAAAAAGGGTGGAAACGTGAAGAAAGAGCTTGATGAACGTGGGAACAAATATGGATGGATGGCAGCACGTTCGAAAGCGAATCCCATTTTCGTGAATTCCAAGCATTTGATTAAAGATTAGAAAATAACGCATAGTTTCAAAGGTCAAAGTTGAACGTCTAGAAGCCAAACATGGCTGCCCTAATCTTTTCTCGTATGAAAATATTTCTAATAATTGATGCCTACTTTGTGCGAAGAATAGACGTGACAAGAGGTTACCTCCATGTCATCATATTTAATCATAACATCATACTGTAAATGTGCACGCTTCGGTAAACCAAACTAGTGATAATACATAGGATTAAGCTCGAGATCTGCGGAATAAATTGCTAATCAAATAATTACTAACACAATATATCATAAATAATTAATTTATTATATTGATTATTATTCAATGCGTTGACCGGTCAACGATTACAAGTACGTGCAAACATATAAATAAAAAAACTTGAACTTGACTAAAGCTCACTAACGTCATAGTGATAGTCCCGTGGGTTTAGAAGTAATTTGCTACATGTATTGTGTTGTCACTCTTTCTTTTCTCTCTCCTCAATTCTCACCCAAAACCCGCCTTTCATTTCCGCAGTCAGGCGTTGGTTAAACACTGGTTCTTCTCCGGCGCTGGCCACCGGAACTACTCTGAACTGCTTGACAATCCCCGCCAGTAGCCTCTTCATCTGCAAGAACGCCATATCTCTGCCCAAGCAAATCCTGGGTCCTGCATGAAAAACTGGATACGTGAAATTGTCTCTTCCCACGAACCTCCACTTTCCGGGCGTTCCCTCCGCCGAATCCTCCCGCTGTAACCATCGCTCTGGTTTAAACTCTGCCCAGTCCTTTCCCCATATTGACTCCAACCTCCCCATTGCGTAAGAATGGTAAGCCACTCTCATCCCCTTCTTTACCATAGTTCCGTCCGGCAAAACGTCGTCGGCCGCTGCGTCCCTAGTGTCGACCGGAACCGGTGGGTACAGCCGCATGCTTTCACAGATAGCAGCGTGAATGTAGGTCATGTCTTTCACTTCGTCGTAAGCGGAAAAAGCTTCAGATTTGTTATTGACTTCCTCGAATATTTTCTTTTCCACCTCGGGGTATCTCGAGAGTAGCCAGAAAAACCAGGTGAGTGCGCCGGAGGTCGTGTCTCTTCCGGCGAGAATGAAGCTTATGACTATATCGATGACGAAAATCTCGTCGGAGTGACCAGAGCTCAGGAATCTGGATAATAGGTCGACTGAATCGAGACAATCCTTCTCTTTAAGTTCTTTCTTCTTTTCTTCTATGATTTTTGTAGCGTACCCTCGGACTATAGCAACGGCCTTTCGGAGCCTTTTTTCCGACCCGATATCGAAAAACTTCTTCAACTTCCAAACAATCGGGATCGTTGAAATGAATCTCTCGACAGAGATCGTTGCTGCATCTTCGAAAGCTTGTGCGAATTCCGGTTCAGGTAAAGAAGGTGATAAACAGGCAGGATCGTATCCAAAAGCCACCTGGCAAATAGTATCGAATCCAAATCTCTGAAGGACATCCTGAAAATCCAAAACAGAATTTTTCGCTGCGCCTTCTTTCAAGATCGGAATCAGGCGACCGGAGAGTTCAGTATCAACCACGGTCTCGACGAAGTTCCTTAGGGACTTGGTGTTGAACTCGTGACTCGAAACTTGGCGCTGGAATTTCCAGGCGTCTCCGTCAGCAGTGAAGATGCCGGAGCCCAAAAAGTCCTTGAGGGCGCTTCGGAAGGTGTCTCCCCTCTGGTATACATGGAAGCGGGTTTTAAGAATGTGCTCAACGACGGCGGGGTCTGCGGTGATGACCTGACGTTTCCCGAACCAGAGGTGGAGAACGAATGTTGGGGAGGGAGAGATTTGGATAACATCGGAAAGCCATAGATTCTGGCGATTCCAGTTCTGGTAGAGAGCAAAGAGAGAACCAACGAACGGGTAAACTTTAGGAATGGTTGGAGCCGAGTATTTGGAGAGAGTTACAGATGGGATTTTGGAGAGAGGGTTTTTTCTGAAAAAGAAAAAGGCAAGAAGTGGAAGCAAAGGGAAGAAGAAGAAGAAGAAGAAGAAGAAGAAGAAGCCGGAGCTTAGTGACATGACAGAGCGGGCGTTGGTGGTACTCTGGCCTGGTTTGGAAGTGAAGGATGACATCTTTATATTAACATCTTTTCTTTTATTTTCGTTATATGAAATTTCATCGCCCTTTCCTAGACTCGAAACTCTTTCAAAGTCCTTGCTTCACACGGAAGCTTGAAAGTTATGAGAAAATAAATTAACATTTATTTATTTTTAGATATTTAAAAGAAAACTCAACTTTAAATCGTAAATTTAGAGGGTCAAGAATAGTCTAATTGTTTGTGACATTATTGATCTAACAATTTAATGACTTGTTATAATTTTACGTTTTGACGCGAGATTATATGGAAATTGTAGAAATTATAAGATTCAAAAATAATTATATAAATCGAGCTGAATCTACAATCGAATCCTCAAGTTCTAGAACCCAGGAAGAGTACGAGAGAAGTTGAAACATCAAAAAGAACAAAAAAACCGTAGGAAACTTTGGTAGAAGTTGCAGATTGTGTCGGTCTTTGTATCACATTTCCTGGGTTCTCTCTCTAATTCTCCGAATTCTCACACTGTGTGGAGTGGAGCTTCTATGGCGAACCCTCAGAAACCGTGGAAACTGGAGTACGCTAAGTCGTCTCGATCGTCGTGTAAAACCTGTAAGAAAACCATTGACAAGGAGAAGCTCCGACTGGGTAAAATGGTTCAGGCCACTCAATTCGACGGCTTCATGCCTGTACCTTCACTACCATTTACCCTTTTTCGCCTTTCTTTTTTAAAGCAATTGTCTTTCTGTGTTCTACTTATTTGGTTTTCTTGTTCTTAATGCGATAAGTTTATGTCGGGTTGTGTTCTTGGTTTTCTTTTAATTCTGGTTTTTTCCGCTTAGAATGATCCTTAGGTTTTATTGCATTGCTTTTCAATTGGTTTTTCCTATTTATCTACCTTGTATTTTTATTTCTCATCCCGTCGATAGAGTTTAACCAATTAGTTTTCAAATGTTGGTTCTCTTATGGAGTTTTAGCTTCTCTCTTTCTCCCTCTCTAGGTCTCTCCAATTTCTTACACTTCTATTTGATTCCTTATTTATGGATTTATTTGAAACACTGGTAGTCTTAGATATAGTCTCAATTTCCTAATTGTACTCGTGTCTGTCTACTCATTCTTCGACTGTCATTTTATCTAAAGTGGACTTATAAATAGTTTTAGTTTCTATCATTATGTAGAAGTTTGTGGAAACCTTCCGTACTTTATATCTTGTAGCGTTACTGAAGTCTGGAAATGTATCTTTAGATGAACCTTCTTCTTTTAACATGCATATGGATAGAAAAAGTTTTGTAAGTTTTAGTTTTCTGTGAATCAGATGTGGAACCATGCAGACTGCATATTGAAGAAATCAAAGCAGATAAAATCGTATGTATTCTTTGAAATCTTATCACAGAACAGACAGTTCAATGAACCAGCTGACACAAATTAATTATTATTTTTTTCTTTTTTGATTTAGAGTTGATGATGTTGAAGGAATTGAGTCGGTTCGATGGGAAGATCAGCAAAAGATTAGGAAATATGTGGAGGGAAATGAAGCTTCAACTACAACTCCTGTCTCTCTTTTAGAGTGTGGAATTGAAGTTTCACATACTTCTCGTGCTGCTTGCAAGCGCTGCAACCAAAAGATTATGAAAGGAGAGGTATGTTGTAATGTTTCCTTTGAAGTTAGATGACAAGGTTGGTATTTTGCCCTTGTCTTGATTTCTTAGGCTTGACTGTAAGAAACAAGAATAAAGAAGCTAGGCTTATGTATTAACATCACTCCAAGAATCTATATGGTTTGGCATAATGTCGTTGAAAACATCTTTTTTGAGATACAATTGTGATCTTGAACTTGGTTAACATTTTCTACGGTATGAGTGATGGCAGTGAGAAGTACCAATAAATGGGATCAAGCCCAAGACATCAACCTATGATCTCTTTCATAAAAGTCAATTGCATTTCTTTATTGAATTCAAAGAAGATTGTGCCCCTATCTATAGAGCTAATATAATAGAGATAGAAGAGCGGTATGCGTGGATAAGAAAGGGATAGCTGAGTTGCAAGTTGTTGTTGTCTTGGAACCCTGAAATGCAAACTGGCATTCGTTTGTCAAATGAAAGGGACAACTGTGGTGCAAGTTGTTGTTGTCTTGGAACCCTGAAATGCAAAATTGGCATTCGTTTGTCAAATGATAGTGGATCTTGAAGATCACCTTTCTAAAACACCTTGGTATTTCTCTATGCTATAAGTGATTGCAGCGCGAAATACCAATAAATGGGATAGCTGAGGTGCAAGTTGTTGTTGTCTTGGAACCCTGAAATGCGAAACTAGCATTCGTTTGTCAAGTGATAGTGGATCTTGAAGATCACCTTTCTAAAACACCTTGGTTGGGTTCTCTAAATACTGAATGTTTGGGGAACACATAATTTATTATTGAAAGTATATTTTGGAAGCTTTTGACTGAAGAAGTAAGTTGGCTCGATGATGTTCATAAACTTAATTACGGATATGTTATGCAAACTGTTGCTTTTGTCTTAAATTAATTGCTGCTTAAGGATTGGTGTAGAGTATGTGGAGTTAGAGTGTCTGATCATCATGTTAATGTAGAACTATGGTGTTAGAAATGCGAGGAGATGATACTTACCAAAATGTATTGGTATTTAATGTGCAGAACTTTTTTTTATGTTTCTTAGATATAAAACGATAGCTTTTCCACAAATTTTTGCATGTTTTTTCCTTTCATAACTGTTAATGCCTCTAATATTTTTCAGATTCGTGTGTACACAAAATCTGACGGAAAGGGATCTAAAGCTCTGGGTTGGCATCATGTCAACTGCTTCATAGAACAGTCTCCATCTACCCAACTCGAGAAGTTATCTGGATGGGAGAGCCTCTCAGTCTCTGATCAGGCGTCTGTTACTTCCTTGGTTAAAAAGGTTCCTTCAACTGGGAAAAACGGTATAAGCATTATGTCATTATTGTGTTATTCTTTCTGACTTCTAAGGTTCAAGTAATGATGACACGTTTTGATCTTAATCATCATGGCTCACCAGCAGAGAAACAAGGAGATCGCGAGCAGCAGCGGTCTGCTACTAAACGTAGAAAAGATGAAGAAGTTGTGAAATCTAAATTTGGTAAGGTTGAAGGAGATGTGTCGGTGAGCAGGGTTGCGCCAGGTAACAATGCTCGAGACGTGGGGGATCCAAATCCACAGTCATCTGATTTAGAACAGAAACTGGAGGCTCAAACTAAAGCACTATGGGATCTGAAAGATGATCTGAAAAAGCATGTGCAAGTGGTGGAGTTGCGGGTAATGCTTGAAATGAATGGCCAAGATTCGACTGGATCAGAACTTGATTTGCGTGATCGCTGGTAATTTTTTTGTGTACAATTATTTGGTTTAATTTGTCCCAAATGGCATGTCATTTTTGTAATTATTTTCAGAAATAGAAATTGGCATTTAATAAAGATGATTACAAAAATATGGGAAATTGTCGAAGGAGGAGAATAAGACTGTGTCAAGATAGACATCTCTTTTTAACTGTAGAGAACCATGAAAAAAGGATGTATTCTAAAACATTTGGATTGTTATTTTCATCATTTCTTTTCCTCTCTTAATGCTTTGCATGTCCTGATTATCATTTTTCTTGTTTAGTGCTGATGGGATGATGTTTGGAGCACTTGCTAGCTGCCCTATCTGTTCAGGGTCGCTTCGTTACACTGGAGGAATGTATCGTTGTCACGGCTATCAGTCTGCATGGAGCAAGTGTTCTTACTCTACTCGTGAGCCTGAACTTATAAAAGGAAGGTGGAAAATCCCGGAAAACACAACTAATGAATATCTTCTCAAGGTTCATAACAGAGCCCTCATTTGATCAATTATATAATTGTGACTTAAAATTTACTTAGTTGCATGTGGTTGTTTAAAATGAAATATGAACTCAAACACCTGCTACTAATGATGAATGAATTTCATTTGTTTCTTACAGTGGTTTAAATCACAAAAAGGTGTGAAGCCTGTTCGGATACTGCCGTCACAAGTTTCTAGTTGTTCCTACAGAACGCTGGCCACTGGTAGTCGGTCTCAAATATTGAAGAATGAAAGCTTGGCAGAGCTGAAAATTGCTTTTTCCGGAATCCCAAAGCAGAACATGGCATGATTCTTCTTTCCAAGTTTCTCTTTATTTTCTTATGCATATTAAAGCTAGCTACCTACCACCACACTAGCATCCGTGTTTTCTTTGGTTATTAATTGTCTCATTAGATGTTCATGCACAGGACGAATGGAAAAGAAAAATTGAGGAGGAAGGAGGAGTTGTTCATACTAAGATTAAGAAAGGTATTCTTTGTGTGGTTTAATTTTGGATCCATTCAAGGATTAAAGAGAAGTGTGGTAAAGTTTAATAATTTTTATGTATAATAATTGGTGGAACTACAACCTAAATAACTTTTGTCTAGATTATGAAAGTAATTACAACTAGAAAACAAGAGAGTCTGCCCTATACGTTCTGTCACAACTAGTACACACATGAAGGAAAAAAATGGTAACAAAATGAGGGAAGTCAAATAATCTGATTAGAATGAATGATTGAGTATCCAAAATTACTGATAATTAGAATACGTAGTGTTATCTGCTTGTCATTGTTAGTACTTTAATATCCTTATAAATGATTAGAATCTCTTGAACGAAGCCCTCAGGGTTTATTTTAGGTCGCGCAGTGTCTGTTTAATTTTGTGTAAACCATCCTCGGAGTCTTCAAAATCAATTGGAAGTTGCATGAAAGAATATTGACAAAGTAAAGAGAGTTCTATTTTTCTGAAACAATAAAGACAGAATCAGGATCATTGAATATTCTAAGCAATTTAGAATATTGTCAGCAATATGAATATTTTAATCAGTCTTGTTGTAACCAAAATGAACTGCAGATACAAATTGCTTGGTTGTAAATGAAGCACTGGGTTCTTCGGATTCTGAGAAAACGAAGGCGAAGTAAATTTTTTCTCAAGTTATTATAAGTTGTTAATTTATTTTTATTCTTCTTCTTTTTTTAATCGAAATGGTTTAATTGACAGGAGGATGAAAATACCAGTTGTGAGGGAAGAATATTTGGTAGAATGCTTTAAAAGAAAGCAGAAGCTTCCATTTGATTTTTACAAAATAGAATCCCCCAGTGAGACCTCAAGCATGGTAACTACTATAAAAGTGAAGGGGCGAAGTGCTGTGCATGAAAGTTCTGGTATGCAGGAGACAGGTCACATACTTGAGGATGGTAAAAGTATTTACAATACAACATTGAACATGTCTGACTTATCAACTGGTATTAACAGGTACATTTTACATCAACCTTGTTGCTTCTCACTTGTGGATCTTTTTTTTTTTCGCACGTTGAACACGCGTGTCTATATATATCTAAATTTTACATAATACGATTTTAGGAGTCAGACACATTGTATCATAAACATTTAATTACCTCCAATCTTTTTCTTGGTTGAAGTGTTACTTTTTGTGCCATGAATTAAAGATTTTTTTTTTTTCTCATGCGATTCTTTTGTTAGTTCCCTGTTCTAAATTTTTCTCAGCCAGATCTGTGTAGGTAGAGTCAATTATTTTTCGTCCAATGTATCACCCGGCCCTTAGTGGCACTTATGTCAAATGAGACACGCATTTTTGCTTTGCCCTTAAAATTTTCATTTTCTTTGTTTATTTATCCTTCCTTTATTGATTTGTGACTTTTAACTATATTTCCTTTATGAAGCTATTATATCCTCCAAATCATCCAAGATGATAGAAGTTCAGATTGCTTTGTCTTCCGCAAATGGGGTCGAGTTGGGAATGAAAAGATTGGAGGAAACAAGATAGAAGAATTTTCAAAGTCTGATGCAATTCGTGAATTCAAGCAATTATTCCTTGAGAAGACGGGAAATTCATGGGAGGCTTGGGAAAAGAAGCAAAATTTTGAGAAACAACCTGGAAGATTCTTCCCATTGGACATTGTATGGCTTATTCCTTCTTTATCATCATTGCTAGTTTATTATTATATTAAGAATTAGGGCTCATTGAGATGAACTGCAAATGCTGTAACTAATAGGATTATGGGGTGAACAAACAAATGCAAAAGAAAAATTGCAAAGTGCCAGAAAGTAAACTGGCACCTCCATTAGCTCAGTTGATGAAGATGCTCTTCAATGTTGAAACATACAGGTTCTCACTCTCTCTTTCTCACTCACCTGTGATGAAATGATTCATTTCAAGAGACTAAGCTTAAGTGTTGCAGAGCTGCCATGATGGAGTTTGAGATCAATTTGGCGGAGATGCCTCTAGGAAAACTCAGCAAAAATAATATACAGAAGGGTAAATGTTTGAAATATTTTGCTGCATGCTCTAAAAATTAATTAGTGACATGATATGGTTAAATAAAAATATATTCATCTATTGTTTTATTTTGTTCCACACGTTAGGTTTTGAGGCATTAACAGAAATACAGAATCTGCTAAACAGTAATATCCATGAACCTTCCATCAAAGAAGGCTTGATCATTGATGCCAGCAATCGGTTTTTCACCGTGATCCCTTCTATTCATCCACACATAATCCGGGATGAGCATGATTTTAAATCTAAGGTAAGCAATTTTTTTACTTTCAAATGTTTTCGGGATCATCATTGTTTAATATGGATTCAGGAATCTATGTTACATGAGGCGAGAGAGTAATCCTTTTCTCTCTTTTTCTATCATCTTGGTATCGTGAGCATGTTATATACGTACAGAGAAAAAATGAGAAATTTCTATGTTAAATGTATTGATTTTGATATATATGTAATAAATTACTGCTCAATAGCGCGATAGGCATGTTTGGGATGCTAATATTTTACCGACGCTTGTTAGAGGGGTAGGGTAGTTTTAAAATGAACAATTGGTTGTAATGGGTTAAAGACTATTTTGAGAGTGTTTTGGGTCAGGTGTGGACCTCTCGAATGCCTTGCATTCGTTATCAATAGGCATTATCAATAGGTGTTTTAGAGGGTTATTTGATGTAATCATCTGCATTCTTACAACATGCCATAGTATGATAAATTTCATCTCTTCTGCTCCCGTGGTTAGTTCAAATAATGTACCATTGTTTTGTGCTTATGTAGGTCAAAATGTTGGATGCTCTCCAGGACATCGAGATTGCTTCTCGTTTAGTAGGTTTTGATGTTGATAATGATGACTCCCTTGATGAAAAGTATATGAAGCTTCAATGTGATATCACTCCAATTCCCCATGATAGTGAAGATTATCAGTTAATTGAGAAATATCTTCTCACTACTCACGCCCCAACTCATACGGTGGGTTTCCGCAATTTTCCCATGGTTGCTAGCTCCCCTTTTCTTCAATTATTCCAGAAAGTAATTTCTAAAACTTCATGATTGTATCAGGAATGGTCTCTTGAGCTTGAAGAAGTTTTTACACTTGATAGAGAGGGGGAATTGGATAAGTTTGCTCCTTATCGAGAGAAACTTAAGAACAGAATGCTCCTTTGGCATGGTAAGTTATGGTTTCAATAAACTTGCTTGAAAATAGATCATGGAGGAGTTGTGAAGGATTGCCATCTCTTGCGACCTATTTAGGATCGGTATTTATGGAAACCTCTTCTTACTTGAGATCATAATACCAAAGCTGAAAGTAAATCAAACCTGCTGTAGGGTCACGATTGACAAACTTTATCGGAATACTTAGCCAAGGGCTGAGAATAGCCCCCCCTGAGGCCCCTGCTACCGGTTATATGGTTTGTTAGCTCTCTCTCTCTCTCTAAGGTTTGAGACTCATTTGATTGAGAAAATTTTCTGAGAACTAACTTGACATGCAGTTTGGTAAAGGAATTTACTTTGCTGACTTGGTCAGTAAAAGCGCTCAGTATTGCTATACCAATAAGTCAAATCCTGTTGGGCTCATGCTTTTGAGTGAAGTAGCCTTGGGTGAGGTCTATGAACTCAAAAATGCTCAAGTAAGTTCGCATCTCCATAGCACTTTTTTTAATGCGTTTGGCTTAAACTTGATGCGAATACCACATTATGTTGAAGTATACTCCATATATTGTCATTGTCGTTTCCCTTGTTCCAGTACATGGAAAAGCCACCTGCAGGAAAGCATTCTACAAAAGGACTTGGGAAAAAAATACCCGCAGAATCCGAGCATGTAAAATGGAAGGACGATATCGTCGTTCCTTGTGGAAAACCAGTGGCATCGAAAGTTAGAGCTTCAGAATTGATGTATAATGAATACGTTGTCTATGAGACGGCCCAAGTAAGTCGTACATTTTCATCATTTATCTTTTTCCACTACGATTATTTTCATTTTAACCTTTTTTTTCTTTTTGGCAAATAATCTTTTCTTTCTCAATGCTTATTAACTTCAAGTGTTTGATTGAAATAAAATGGCGGATTGTGCTCTCTGGTTGTGACTTTTATTGGTAGTAAAGTTACTGGTACTGGGTGTATGTTTAGGAGATAGTTTTTTTTTTAAAACTCTTCAATTAATTTCAGTAGATACATTGGTTTCATGCAAATTGTTTTCTGAAAACACACAGTGCCCACCTGTTTCCTGTTCTGTTCTTCTAAACATAAAACTGGGTTCAAACACGAGTCATAATTGTGTAATTCGTGGGTGATTGATTAAGTAGAGGAGACTTCATAAGCAAGTTTGGTCGTGCAAATATGGCTGCATCAATATTTAATATACAAAATTATCGTGCACAGGTAAAGATGCAGTTCTTGCTCAAGGTGAAGTTTCATCACAAACGGTGAGAAATATATGTTGGATTTTTAGTATTTTTGGAGGAAGTGATTAGACAAATTACCCCATCACTTGTTTGTAAAAATGACACTCTGCAAGTCCTGATGAGATCTCATTTTGGGGATTGTTGGAGATCTTTCACTTCTTGCTTCTGCTTTTGTAACATAAATGTTTGTGGGTTTGAAGATTTCAACTTCGCCTGTTCAGTGGGCAGGTGTCTTGATAGGGTAAATCTGACACTCAATTTCTTTTATAACTTTCAAATAATTAAGCATTATTTAAAATTTCTTAATTATTTTTAATAATTTATTTATAATTTTAAATATAAATTGTGAATTTATAAATCCCTATTTAATGCAATTGCACAGGAAATCATACTTTGTTTTTATTCACGTCAACAAAAACATTATAGTTTATGTTAAATTTAGTGACAAAATTAGCCCCCCACTCTTAATTAATAATAGTTTAGTCAGTCAACGAAGGAACTACAAAATTATAATAATAAATAAATAAATAAATAAATAAGAGGGAGGTGGCTAGAAAGCCGAGTGTTTAGAAGAAGATGCACTCCGGCGGAAAGAAAACAATAAAAAAAAAAACTATCTATTAATTAAACTATTTATCAACACAGACATTAACTTTCTTAATTACTCTTAAAACTACTAAAATTTGATTATTAATTTAAGCAATTTGAGAATATTAATAACAAAATCAAATGGAGACCAAATAATGGTGAAGTCATTGGTCTTTTTAAAGGCATAAGATTAATTAATTAATTGCTAAACCCCATAAATAAAGGTTCCCTTGGAACCCTACATGAGGACCTTCACTGTCTACCATTCACACTTATAAGAAGAACCTTCTTCTCCATTTTACAACCCTTGAACCTTTCTTTCTCCATTTTTTAGACCCTGATTCTTCCAAGCACAGTTTTTTCTGCACCATTTCCTAGACCCCTCGTGTGCTGTGCTTGGGTTGGCCATACTTTTCACCTCCTTTTGTTCTGTTATCTTCAACCCTTTTTTGTTTCTGCAGACTAAGGTTCTCCTCCCATGGCGTCCGGCGCTGGCTCTCCTTGCGGGGCCTGCAAGTTTCTGAGGCGAAAGTGCGCGGCTGATTGTATATTTGCGCCCTACTTTTGCTCGGAACAAGGGCCTGCTCAATTCGCTGCGATCCATAAAGTGTTTGGAGCGAGCAATGTTGCGAAGCTTTTGTTGCATGTTCCTGTTTCTGATCGGTCTGAGGCTGTTGTTACTATTTCTTATGAAGCTCAAGCTAGAATTAGAGATCCTGTTTATGGCTGTGTTTCTCATATCTTTGCCTTGCAACAGCAGGTTTCTTCTTCTTCTTCTTCTTCTATACCTAGTTTTTCATCTCTTTTTTATTTCTTCTCTTGAAGTAGAGGCTGCTAACTTTGATTAATTGAGTAAATCCTCCTTTTTTCCTTCGTCTGCTCTGCAACTGGTTTTTGTTTCATCTTTTTCTATGAACCAACTTCGTTTTCCTCGTTTGAAGTCCAGTATTCGAGCTACCATATTAGGTTAATTGACTTTGAAATAAGCCAATCTGAGTTCTAACATAAGATTTTTCTTTTCTTTTTGTTTGTTGAACTCCATTAATGCCAAAAACCGTAAGTTTTGTCTGTATACAAAGCAATTAATAATCTCTTATTTTAGCTACTTTCAAGTTCTTATTATTTCTAAACTTTATGGATCATCTTTTCTTTTTTAGTTGGAGTCAATGTAAAGATGAAACTGTAAGTTTTGTCTACATAGTACATATGATGCGATTACTCTCCGCTTTCGTCATTTCTGATATAAGAAAATATAAAAAGAAACAATAATAATAATATTTTTAAATATAGGTTGCATGCTTGCAAGCTCAACTAGCCCAAGCTAGGGCTCAACTGGCTCAGAAACTGAATGATCCTCACAAAGTAAAGAATCAATGGATTCAGAATGATTATCATAATGGAGTTTCAAATTTCCCAACTTATCCTTCTTGCCTACCAAACCCGATTTCCCCGCAGAGTTCAGTCGAATCCATGGATCACATCAGTGAAGCAATGAATGTGCAGGAAATACAAAGCAGATCCGCAGACGAGTTTCAGTACCAGTCCTTCCGTAAGAAAAGGCCTTGTAATAGTGATGAACTTCAGGCATTGGCTTTTAGAATGATGAGGAGTTAAATGAGTATTATTAGTAATAATTAATTATGTTTTTCTTGTAATGGTACATTTTAGATAACATGGCTCTCTCTCTCTCTCTCTCTCCTCCCTTTCTCTGTCTACTTACTCTCGATCTCACTGGACAGATAGTTTTAACTACTGTGTGTGAACTCTCCAACTCCAAAGTGGATAAACGCAGATTTTAAGGCAATGAACGAGAGCAACTTTTTAGGACGTTTTGAGGGCAAGCTTTGAATTTTTCATCATTTTCCATTAAAATAACAAATCTAACTCCTATCAATACTTCAATGATTGGTCATCTTTACTTATATTTAACACTTGTGACACTCTCTTTTTCTTGGGATTAAAAAATTAAAATAAATAATGATAATGCTGTTTTGCCCACACGCATGGCCAATTCTTTTTGGCTAATTGAAACCCTTTTTTAAAAAAAAATACAGAGGAAAAATTCCTACATTTTTGCTTGTAAAATTAGGTTAGAAAACCATAATTTTATAGCCTAATACTGTAGTATTTATCTTAAAGTGTGATCTTTCTTAGTAGTTATGTACTAGTTGTTGTCACCCATTTATTAGTTTTTTTTTTTTTTTTTTTAAATTTTCATAAGAAAAAGTATTTAGTTTATAGAATAAATGACACATCACTATAAAATTATTTACAAAAGTGAATGTAGGTAATTATTAATATTTAAAAACTATATTACAATCTAATTAATGATTAATAAACCTAGTAGAAAAGTTAGGGCATACCTACGAAAAAACCAAAGAATAATATGATCACGTAGGACATCTGAAAAGATTAAACAAGCCCTAGGTTTGATGCACAGGGATTTAAGAAAAACTGACGATCAATAATTTTTTGTTTTCTTTTAGATTGTAAAAAGACTTGGAAAGTAAGTATTTAATGGGACCCGTCTACCTAGGGTTCACAGGTCCACCTAACGTGACTGCCTCAACATATGTTCACTAAAACCTAATGATTTTGTCTTCACGTTAGTAGACAAAATGTTCCCTTAATTGAATCCAAATATGCAAATTCATTAATTAACAACTTGTCTCAACTTCAACGATTAATCTTGTTTTACCTTACATTCTATTAAGTAAAGCTCATTTACAAGTCTTGTGATAGATAATAGGTTTTTATTGCTCATCCCTTGCTTGAAAAGTTGGACAATCTTATATTATTTTCAAAGAGGTAGAGTCAAAAGATTTATTAATAAAATTTTCATTTTAATCTAGTCCAATATATTTTGAGATAAAAACTAATAACGGAGCTAACCGAGAGAGTTTGGTCCATGATGACATTGAGCTCCCAATAAAGAAAGATTGTGGTAACTATTCTTGAGAATGCAAGGATGTTCCAAACATGTAATTGTGAGGTTTTGATTTACCTAGGAGACCTGTGACCGTTCTTAAGGTCAATCTCAAAACTTCATCAATTTTTTTATTGACTATTGTTCTTTTTTTGTAGGTGAAGGTCTAATAGACTATTTGGACGGGAAGACAATCTCTCAAGACATTGACAAGCCGACACACTTGCTGGTTTAGGACACCAAACAAGGGTCAATTAAATTTTAAAGAAGGTCAATTTCAAATCAAATGACAATTTATCTTCTCGGGATTAATTCTATGTAATTTTTATTTTTGAATTCGACAAACATTGGCCTTCATTGTTATTTAATTTATAGTTGCATGCATGTATTAGATTGAACGGTTAAGTTAGATGAATGTTAGGTTAATGGTGGTCAAAGTATGACACACAAAGAGTTGAAGACCAAAGATCAACCAAGAAGTTCGGCCTAAATGAAGCAAGCCGCGTGCACAAGGACATCAAGCCCAGTCCATATATGAAAAAGGGCGTCATTTTTTTCAAATTCAAATTCAAATTCTATTCAAATGTCATTTGAAAGAGTCATAAGCTGAACCCTAATTTTATGGAAAGAAAATCTATTTTGTTGATAAAGAAGTGTTCTCCACCATCGATTGAAGATTGAAGCTCCAAAGTATTCACGGCCAAGATCAACTCTTTGCGTGAAATTACCTTAATCACCTTAGTGTTGTATTTTAATAACAACAATTGCTGTTTGTATTTGACAGATGAGATTTTGAATGAGAACAAGTAGACATTTTTTCCTCTCAAACCTTGAATGCTTGATCGGTTTTTACAATCATTCTTCAATTAAAGGTTAATCCTCAAATTGATTTCCAATTTGGGTGGAGATTGAGACTCTAATTGTTGCCAAATCCGTAGTTACTTAGTGACTCTTATTCCTCACATTTTTTTCACTTTTTCTAAGACCTTAGAGAGGTAAGAAGAGTGGAGCCAACCTACCTAGTGTCGTGTACATTTTTTCTTGGAAAAATGCACTCACTCGAGGTGTATATTACCTTCGGCTGGTTACGAGTTTGATTGCATATCTTTGTCAATTTAATTTATTTTGCGTAAAATTTTCAGAACATACCTCTAACATATCAAGTAAGATTGTCCCCAAAATTCATTTAGTTTGGATTTCATTTAAATGACAATTGATTGTCCTCTTTAGGGGGTTGAGAACACCTCACTCTTGGTGTTTGTTTCCTAACCTTATTTTGTAGGAACCAAAGGCCATCAGGTTCCAACTGATATAGGAGAGTTATACAATCTCAAATTGTTTAGCAAAAATAGAGTTGAATGATCAAGTATAATTCTTCTCTTATCCTAGTTTAATGAGTTTTGAAGTAAAAATTGAGACCAAAATTAATTATCAACAAATGAAGATTATGACCGATGACAATGTAAAAGCAATAGCATTTCAAGATCAAATAATTATAAGGCCCCATATCATATAAGAGGAGTTGTAGAATAACAAATTGATTGAGAGAAGTACTAGTGAACAATTCATAGCTATCTTTCTCCTGTCAACTTAGCACAACACGTTTTGTGGTAAATTTCAGTAACAAAATATAATATTTTACATAGGGACAACCTATATTAATATTAAGAAAATTCCAACCTCAGTTTATTATTTAATGATTGTTAAAGAAAAAAATTATTTGTTTCATTTAATAAAAAAGTAAAATTAAATTTATTTTCTAATTTTGTATTCTAATTATACCTCATGACGTGATATTTATATATCACTTATAATTGATATAATAATTGATATAAATATAATTAATTAATATAAAATATTAATTATGACATTTAACGAGTGACACATCAAGAGATAAAATTGAAGGGTAGTAGCATAAAGTAAACTTAAAATTAATGTTAAATAATAGTCTAATGTTATAACACTATTGTTTTATTGTGACATTTTATAATAACTAAGCTTGTAATACATAATAATTTTAATTTGACAAGTACAACATTTTAATCATTTTAATTCTTTTAAATTATATTATATAAAGTAAAAATAACCAAACTGAATTTTGAGCTTTATATTATAACATAAGTATTATTAATGAATATTTTGACAAAAAACCATGTATTTCAAAATTAAACAAAAGTGGCCCATATGCCAATAGTAGTAGTCATAGAAAATGTCACAATAATAAAATTGATGATAAGTCTAGAGCCTACCCAAAGGACACGAACCCTAATTATTTATTCAAACTAATCAATCATTTAATCACTTTAGTCTCCACCTCTTCTCCACTAAACATCCACCACAACTCCACAAATTAATAATAATAATAATAAAATAATGAAATAATCCAACAAAATTATTTCCACAAACTCTTTTTAGAAACCCTTTTTTATTCTTAATTTGGAAATATAAAATTAAAGATTTTTAAATGTGTCAACCTGTGACAAGAAGAATTTAGGTACAAGAGTTCACTCACACCAATGACGGTTGATAAATACATATTTTATAAATAGAGTTCATCTTCTGTAATACATTTTAGGTAGATTTTAATTCAAAATAAATAATATTATATTAAAAAAATTAGAGATATTTTTTGATTAACAATCTAGGATATTTGAAACATTCAAACTCTATAAATTGCCCTTTTAAAAATATTATCCCAAATAATAATATAAAATGAGAGGGTTTATATTTGTATTACTAAATATAATTAGTTGGAAAGTAAGTTAATTTGGAGGAGACGTCATTCCAAATAAAAAGTGCAAGAAAAAGAGAAAAAGGAGAATAGACAATAAAGGAATTGGACATTCTATATCATTAGTTTAATAAAAAGCCAAACAAGATTGCTTCTTAAAGTAATGCAACGCATGTACGTGTGTTTCAACCTTCATCAACAACACTTTTTTACACGAATGTTTTTGTCCAAATTTTTATATATTTTTTTAATGTTTTCGATCCATGCTTTGTTTTTTCGTATAATTATTTACTATATGAGTCGATTAAACACAACTTACAAGCCCTTTATAACCCGTTTCGACGACATGAATTCAAATGTTTTGTCGAGTTTTCTATTAAATGAACGTTACTCATTCAGTGACTTTGATACGGGATGTTCTTAAAGAGGATTCTTTACCCAAAAGAGAATTAAGTATTTCTTGAAAACGAAACCCATGAGAATGAACGCTTGACGTTTTATAAATGAAATAATGTAGAACCCTATCTCACCCGTTATTGAAATACGAACACAAGGTCAAACCTTTACCTCTTGCAAAGCTTGAATTTCAATTAAATTTTACATCAAATAATCGAAAAGCTTCAATCCATATATGAGTTATTGATGTATTAGACGAGATTTTAGAAATTTTTTAATTTAAAATCAAGAATTACTTGTGTCTCGTTGAACACTAAAAAAATTAACAGATAGTATTAGATGAAACACATCTATATATTGTATTTGAACCTCTTGATCTAATATAATCAAATTTAAATTAAAAAAAAAAAAGGAAAGAACTTAGATTGGATTTCTTCCCATACTAGAAATTTTTTTTTTTTTTTTTTAAAAAGAAGAACAAGAACAACAAATAAAAGCAGACAGTTAGAAGATTTGGAAGGTAGCGAGGACAGGGGGATCAATGAATTTTTGGAAAAAGACAATGCTATAGCTTCAAACGACAAACGCACGAAGGGTCGTCCCCCCTCTCTCTCCCGCCAAGTTTGACCATTGACTTTTGTATGCACACGTGTGAAATTCATACCGTATGTGGTACCCATGTACATCTCATATATTGGAGTTATTAGTTACCAACGTTAATTACACGTGACATTTTAAGAGATTTTATTTATATGGGTGTCAATTTTGTAATTATGTCCAGGTGGCCACCCCATTCTAGAGAGTGCAAAAAATGTACCAGGAACGGGGTGGTCACCCCTTGGCCCAGGGGTGGGACTCCCGAATCTCACTCAAGTGAGATTGGCTCCTCGTGGTTGAAGATTTCAAATTTTAAGGTATTTTTTGTTAAATACTTCGTATTTTAAAAATATAATTGAATATTATTTTTTTTAATAAAATAATAGTATTGGACTTGGATTTCGAGTTGGGCCGATTTCATCATCGTGAGAACTATATAATAATATGTGCGATTTTGTAATGCATGTGAAGACAGCATACTCGAAAACACTGAGTCCCGACAAGACGTACAATATGATATTAGTAGGTCGCAAATCCCGACCAGATTATTTGACATGAACATGCATGCCCTTCATGTCTGCTTTTCCCATCATCTGAAAGACTGAAAGAGAAGATATATCCAATCAATGTTTCATCTATTTCACAGTAGAGTACAGAATGCCAATTTCATGAGTTTTGCTGAGACTCCTTGTGATCAGCTGATACTCAAGAAGTCAAATGAGTGGGTTGGATGACTCATTACAATAATGAGCAGGCTTAGCCCGAGTCATACTGTATGGTCGAGCTCGCGAGCTTGTTGATGACCAGGCTCCACGAGCTGGCGACCTGGCTTGGTCGAGCCCACCTCGGGGCCCGCTCCGTCGTAACTGATGCTATTCGTCCCATTCGACCGCCCCTGACTCCCGTCATCCAAGTTCGTGGTATTTTCTGTTTCGCTCTATGATCGTCGATTAACCAAGTGAAAATTAAATATGGTTAAGTGTTCAGAGTTGTAGATTTGAAGTTTGGGAGAAAATGAAAGAGGTGTGTGCTAAGAAGACTAGGCGATCGTTTGCCTCATATGGGCGCTTTAGGAAATCAGCTCCTTAGAGGGTGCCGATCGGGCGATCGATTGCTCCTCATGGAGGTTGGGGCCCGAGAGGGTGCCGATCGGTTGCCTATTGCAGCAATCGATTGCCCTTTATGGATGCTGGCACCGATCGGTCGCTTATTGTTGCTATCGATCCCCCCTCATGGATGCTAGCACCCAAGAGGGCGCCGATCGATCACCTATTGCTGCGATCGATCGCCCCTCATAAACGCTTGGTGCCCAAGAGGGCGCCGATTGGTCGCCTATTTAGGCGATCGATCGCCCCTCATGAATGCTTCAGGAAATCGGTGCTCCAGAGGGTACCGATTGGTCGCCAATTGATAGACAACTGATTGACCTCTCGTTATACAGACTGCACTCTGCAACAGTGTTATGACCGTTGCTCTACTAGTCTACTTCCCTCAGTAGGCCAACACACTGCAACAGTCTTATTACCGTTGCGCACCCCACCTGTTTATCTTCTCCTATAAATTCTCTTTCATCCTCTCTATTTTTTTTTACCAATCTCTCTTAATCTCTTGAATTCATTTTTCAATTTGCTTTCAATTCATTTGGTGCTCTTAATCTATTCTTCAATTTGCTTCAACAAGGTAAAATTTATTTTTTTACATATATTTACATACTTTTTAATTATATTTGTAGTTATATTAACTAAATTTTTTTACATTAATTTTTCTGTAGGTTTCGATTTTCATACCACCAACAAGCTTTGTTTGTACATTGATTTTGTGATATCATTTTCTTATTTGAAATTTATTTTAAAAATTTAGTTGTAATAGTTATGGATTCACGTTATTATAATATTGAAGAAATTAGAAAAATAAATCATGCATTTTCAATAGAACAATCATTTGCACTAGCATCTACTTCATCATCTAAAAAAACGAAACAAAATATCTAAAGTATGAAAATATTTTGTAACGAAATAAATTAAAATTGGTAGAAAAGTAGAATCTAGAGCTCAGTGCAACTATTATATTAAAAATTATGCATATATTTCCGGTAGTTCAATTAGAAAATGTCACTTAAGCGAACAAGTTGGAGACACTACACAAAGATTATTGAATGATAGTAGTAGTGACACTTTTTTGTATTCATAAAATAAAATGAGAGAAGTAATAGCAAAACTTATAGCACACTGTGAATTATCATTAGCGTTCACCGATAGTGATGAATTTGAAAAATTTATGAAAGAATATGATACTCTTAATTTTAAACGTGTTTTCTAGAAGTACAACTAAAAATGATATTATTAAAATATTTAATAATATGAAAAATAAACTAATTTCATTTTTTTCAAGCACTCATTTAATGTCTATTTATATCAACTGTGATTTATGAAGTGCACGTAATTCTATAGGCTATGTCATTGTAACTTCTCATTTTATTGATAACTCTTGGCAATTAAATAAAAAAATTTTAAGATTTCGTAATTGTGAATATCCTCACACTGGTATTACTATTTATAGATATATTGTAACGATATTGCAAGAATATTATATTCGAGATAGAATATTTAGCATAACACTTGATAATACTAGTGCTAACGATGTTGTTATTTATCATTTTAAAAACTATTTTCAATTACATACTACTAATGATTCTCTTTTCCATATAAGATGTGTTTGTCATATTTTAAATTTAGTTCTTAAAGATGATATGACATATATTTTGTCTCATATTGAATTAATTAGATCCGAAATTTCTTATATAATTGGATATAATTCGATACAACAAAAATATAGAGATTTTTTGTAAAATTGTCTAACGTAAACCACGAAAATTACAAAACGATGTAGATAATAGGTGGAAATCTATTTATTTAATGTTGAAAAATGTTAGACTATATTGACAAGTTATTTATGCTTTTATTAATGAGAAAACACCAAGTATTAATCTTGATAAATCTAGTTGAGATATAACTAATATATTTTTTTTATTTTTTAAAACCATTTTATGATGATACAAATGAATGTTCGAGAATTTATTATCTAACTTTTCATCTTCTTCTCCCAGTTTTTATAAACTTCACGAGTAATTTTGCACAATATCGACAAATAGATGAATTTAGAGATATATTTAATAAAATGGAAACAAAATTTAAAAAAATATTAGCTTGACATTCCTCATATTTTTTGTTACGTATCTATAATGGATCCTAGATATAAATTAAAAAGAGTATGTCTCATGATTAATAAAATTTTTAATAATTTACATATTACTTCTTTACTTTTTACGGATCAAATAACAAATGTAATTTTTATATTTTTCTTATGAATCTAAATATTATAACGTTAGTCGTTCGCGTGTTTCTTCACATACTAGTTCAAATAGTGGTGGTATTCATGATATTTGGAATCAATTAAATACAAATGATTACTCTTGTTCTATGCAAAATGAACTAAATATTTATTTTGATACTCGATATCAATTTGCTCACGAAGAAAAAATTGATATTTTAGATTGGTGGAAAATGTTTTCCACCACATATCTTATCTTTCTATAATGGCTTGTGATCTACTAACACTTTCAGTCTCTGCCGTAGTATCGAAGTCTGCTTTTAGTGCAAGTGGACGTGTGTACGATGAACGCCGAGAACGACTTGTACCCGATCTCGTGGAGGCGCTCATTTGCATGAAGGATAGAAATGACGTCATTACAAGAAACTAACAACGAGAGGACGAAATACTTGACGATTTAAAATTTTGGATGTAGAAGATTAGCATTGTAATTTAAATTTTGAATTATTTTTTCAACTTGTAATTTTTTTTTTGATATTTTGCACGTGATTGACAATTAGATATGTGTTAATCTAGTTGAGATGCGTATAATTTGTAGTGATGCAAATGTCAAATTTATAATGAATATTATATTTTTTATATATTTGTTTGAGAAAAGTTCAATTCATACTTATGACATAGGTATTTTTTATTTGCTCTGAAATTTTTTTTTTCGTCCAATCGTAACTCTTTCCATAAAATTTACCTCTAAATTCCCAAATTAGAGGAGAATGACAGGCGATAATTCGTCCATTTGGGCGGTTGATCGGCTGGCTGTAAAATTTTATTATTTGACAGGTGATTGATCGGCTATCTGTAAAATTTTATTATTTGACAGCCGATCAATCGTCCAAGTGGGGCGAATTATCGGTTATCGGGGATTAAATTTTCAGATTTGGCCGCTAGTTCATAATCTGTCATCCGAAGACCTCCCGAGTAATCGCTCTTTCAACCGAAGCTCCCAACAACGAAACTCAATGTCGAAAACCGCCAAAGCTCCAGTAAATTTTCGTAACGCCTCCCGAGTCCCGACTAAAGCTAGTTGCGCAGCCGACAGAAATCGATAATTTTTCTAACGAAAGTTGACACCTCCACAATTTCGACCTCCGACTCCTCCTTCGAAGCTCAGTAAATTTCAGCCATCCGAACAGGTTCTATTTCTTCAGCAATTTGATAATGTAATTGAATATTATTCAAAATTTACTTTGTACTGAAATGAGCTTTTTTTTGCTTCTTGTTGTCGAATTAGGGCTGCATTATTTGATTTTTATTTGCTGAATTATAAACTTGAGGTTAGTTTGGGATACAAAAACAATTATGTGCATTGCGGCTACTGAAATGAATTAGAGCAGCATTATTTAATTTTTATGGTTGAATTATAAATTTGAAGTTGGTTTAGGGTTGTATTGTTTGATTTTTATGGCTGAATTCTAAACTTGAGGTTGGTTTAGTATACATTAACAATTGTGTGTTTTACGGCTTACAGACCGAAATATATAATATATCTCTACCCCTACCCCTTTTAACCCAATTTGAAAAGTTTTTTTCTTCTTATCTTAATCTTTTTTTTTTATCTTCTTTGCGGCGACCAGAATATTAATCAAAATATCTATAAATTTAGAAAAGATTTATTGAATTATGGTACAATGGAAATTTTGATAGAAATAATAACTTTATTATTATATTTAATAAAGAAGCTATCATATCCCATTTAAGTTGGGCCAGCCTTTTTCTGGGATTCCATACTTTGAGGTTTTATGTTCATAATGATGTCGTGCTTGCTTTTGGTACTCCGGAGAAACAAATCTTAATCGAACCTATATTTGCCCAATGAATTCAATCTGCTCATGGTAAAACTTCATATGGGTTTGATGTACTTTTATCTTCAACAAATGAACCGGCCTTTAATGCGACCCATGTCTCCAAAACGTTTGAAAGCTTCTTCAAGATCAGCTCTAGTAAACCAAATAGATCACTCACTCATCGACTCTGAAATAAGAAAATACTTCAAGGATTTAATAACAAAAAATAAACCTCTTATCTGCGAAATACAATTTCACCCTGATCATTCTGATGAATATATTTTAGACATGCTTACGTAAAGACGATGAGAGACTCTTGTTGTATTAGGTGGTGATGCGAACGCAAGTATTGTTCAGAAATTCTGTGCAAATCTCAGGGCATTAAATTCAGATAGTACCGTTCAAGTTCTCAACAAGATCATCCACTTCTCAGCCGACATCATTAATGTCAAGTTTGGTTTGGACAACTTAAGTGAAGATGATTATCACACCATAATGGAAGAGAGGCCAAATTATGGGATAATCATACAAGAGATGGGACACCGGAGTTCACAGTGAGTTTACTCAGTCGTCAACTCAGCTCAGCCATTACATTTGATATTAAGTTCTCTCAACTGCTATGCTCAAGCTTGGTGCAAGTTTATCAGAGGAAACTTGATGTCGACGTCTCAAAATTCTGAACTCACCAAAGAGCAGGCAATGTTGCTGTATTGCATTCTCACTGGTCGATCCATAAACGTCGGGCGAATTATCCACAATAATATCAGCACATATCGTAAAGGTTCCACCATTGCTAGCCATATCCACCTCATCCTCATCACGCACCTATGCGCTACAAAGAATGTCCATGTGAGTTCAACTAACGAGTCTTGGATCCAGCAAAAGGTTTATGTCTCTTCAAACATTTCAAGAATAACTAAATGGCCGTATAGCACCGCTAGAAACAATGGATTGGGATTCATTGAGCATAATGCTAATGCCGAGATTCCTCCTCAATTAATGTCCTTGCCTCGTATTCGACACATCACAGATGGTATTATGACGGGTGCACAATGTAACGTAGCGCAGACAAAAAGAGACTGCGCCGAGGCTCGCCAAAAATAGCTATATGAAAACCAATCAACTATGCCACGCAATCAAGGCGCCTCTTCATCATTTGTAGTGCTACCTCGCTCTTATTCAACTAACGATGTTGGGTAGATATTGGAAAATCTCACCATCAAACAAGGCTAAATGTTTGTCAATCTGACTGCTCAACAAACCAGTTTTGAACACGATGTAAGACAAAGGCTAGAAAATATTTCTGATCAGCAAACACAGTTATCATGAGAACGAAGCCGCATCGAACATTGGTTGAAGAATATACAAAACTATTCACTAGAGCAGATAACCTTTTTTGGATTATATGTGAGAGTATTTGATGCTCATTATGACCATTCGGGTCCAGTATTACCCATATTCTTATAGCACCTATTGAGGCCATATCACCCTCCACAAGAGGGTGAAGACAACGATCAGCCTGACACTTCATGAGTTACGCTATTTTTCATTTACTTTTTAGTTTATTTTATACATTGAGGACAATGTAAATTTGTGACTGATTTTAACTTATCTTATGACTTCGTTATATTTTGGTTATGAAATCTAAAGTCTTGGTTGAAGTGTCCATTAATTAAATTTTGAATAAATTCATATTTTAGCTCTTAGAAAATTTTTTTAGTTTGTATGAATAAAGCTTACGGAGTTAAACTCAAAATCTTGCACATACTAATGCAGTCTATGTATATCAAAACGGGCGTACACACAGTGAGGGAGTGTAGCTCCATATATTTATATAAAATAATTTTATTTATATAAGATAAGTTCGTTGAGCCGGCTCGGGTTGTTGGCCTCGTGGCTCGTGAGCTGGATCGAGTTGGAAATTTTTAGAGTCGGCTCAGTTCGACCGACTCATTTAACATCTCTAGTTGATACCTCATTGAAGTCGCTATATCCAGAGAAATATCTGGACCACTCTAAGTGACATGCTGCCAATGATTCTACTGTACGCGTGTCTGCAGATTCAAATCCGAATCTCATGATCAGTTGATATCTCATTGAAGAATAGATTAAAGAAATTTCGACAAATCGAAGCAGTAGATAGTAATTAAATCTCAACAGAGTGAGTGTAGGAAGAATGAAAGGAGTTATTTGGACCTGGATTGCAGTGGTTCCATCACTCAAGTCCATCTACTGCAAGTTGGAGAGCTTCAACCGGAATAGCTTCTAGCTCTACATATTTCTAATCTAACCATGTTAGGCCCACCTCCAGGTCGTGACGTGATCAGGTTCTTTCTGAGGATTAAGTCGCCTAACCCAGCGTTTTGTTAGGCTCACCTCCAAGTCTTGACAAACCATCCACGACTATCAAAACAACAATAAACTGGGACTGATGTCAACTACAGAGGCGACTTGTCTTAACTGACCATCTAATTCTGTCAACAACGAGTAAATTTCATCAGAATCAGGATGAGAATTAGCAGATGCTGAAAACATATGAACTTTTTCTCCTAATTCAATCCAACTTGACCCTGGAAATTTCTTTTCAACTTTCAGTTCCTTCATTACTGCCCGAATCTTAGCAACCTCCTTCCATCGATTTTCTTCCGCATACATGTTAATCAGAAGGTTGAAATACCCACTATTGTCTGGCTCCAGAACCATCAATTTTTCTACAGCAACTTCAGCAATCTCCAAGTTTCTAAACAACTTACAGCCATTCAACAAGGCAACCCAAATGACAGAATTCGCTTCCATTTCCATAGTTCTGATTAATTCTAGTGCCTCCTCGAGTAGACCAGATTTACTCAGCATATCGACCATGCAGCCGTAGTGTTCGACATTTGGAAGAATCGAATACGAATGAATCATACTATAGAATTTCTCTTTTCCTTCTTCGACGAGCCCTGCATGAGCACAAGCACTTAAAATACTAATGAAAGTAACCCAATTTGGCCTGATATTTTCCCTCTCCATCATGGACAACATGGTTAGTGCCTCTCTCGCATACCCATGGGCAGCAAGACCTTCCATTACTGAGTTCCAGCAAAACAAATTTTTAACCTTTAATTTGAAGAACACTGAAAGTGACGTATCTAAGCTCCCGCATTTAGCATACATATCAACCAAAGCAGACCCAATATAAACATCAAGATTAAGTCCATTATTCATCAAGTAGAGATGAATTTGTTTTCCAAGCTCAAGAGCCCCAAGATGTGCACAAACTGAAATAACAGTCGTCATTGTTATTTCGTCGGGAGTTATCGCTTTCGACATCATGTCGTTAAAAACTGCTAGTGCTTCTTTAAAGTATTTGTTCTGAGAATAGCAAGCAATCATGGACGTCCACGAAATTAGATCCCTTGATTGCATCTGATTGAACAACAACTCTGCTGCCTCTACGTTTCCATTTCTTGCATAGCCATCAATCATGGTGTTGAATGTAACAGTATTTCTTTCAGGCATTTCGTCGAACAACTTGCGAGCAGAAGACATATCCCCAGCTCGAGCACAGGCAGAAACCATGGAAGTCCACGCAAAATGATCTCTTTCATCCATTTCATCAAACACCTTTTTTGAGTCGCCAAATCTACCCAAACCTGAATAGAAATCAATTAAAGAAGTCTGCACAAATAAATTTGATTGAAGCCCGTTTTTCCATATTTGACAGTGGAGATTTTCTGCGATTCCAACAGCAGAAATGGAGGTGCAAGCTTTGATCAATGAAGAAAAAGTATAACTAGTTGGCAAAACCTTAGCTCCAATCATATTCACATACCACTCTAAAGCTTTAAAAGGGTAACCGCAACGAACAAAGCCTCTTATCATTGCATTGTACACAAAAGCATTGGGATTATCTATCTGGGTAAAAGCTAAAACGGCATAATCGACGCGGCAGAAGGTTGACGCCGCACTTATAAACTGATTCACCAAGAAACAATCTTGGTTTACATTGAGCTTGACCATTGAGGCGTACGCACATTCGAGTTCTTCTGTGTTGGAGCATTGTTTGATTTGATCAACCAAAGTTTGGAAGGATTTTGGGAGAGAAAAAGGGTTAATGCTAGCTGCGATTTTTCGCTGCTTCAGATTCATTTGCTACGTGAAAAAAATTTGGGTCAATGCCAAAATCTTGCTTCCGTTGAAATTTTAATCGCGTGTATATAATATATACACATATACACACATAATTTACATTTGTCTATACATGTACATATATATACACACACGCGCACATGGACATATAACGCACAGAGCCAGATCGGTTCGACTTCAGTTCTGTTTTCTTACCCATCTCTATAAAAGAGCATCTTACTTCAGAAGTTCAAATAGGTTTGAAACTGTGAAGAGACATTATCACAAGCTGTTCGAAACAATGTTATGTTGCCAAGTTTAGTTGTTATATTTGAAAATTGAAGGACGTCACAACGTCCGATGTCATGAGCTTCAAGCTTCTTCACCCCTCAATCGCCATTACTAGCCATACTTAGCTTCATGGGACCAGTTGAGTTGAGTTTGAAGGTCAGGAAAAAGCTTTATCCCACCAGTTTGTGCCCGTGTATTATTCAATAAAGAAACACACTTATAACTAACGTGGCAACAAGAATTTCAATGCTAAATTAAATCTGTGCATGCAATCCCAATCATGAACTACAGAAAGTCGGGGTGAAAATCGAAGATCGACTAATAATGGCAAAAAATAGAATTTGCATTCCAAAATAAAATTATAAATTTGACTTCCAACACCTATTTTCTAACTTAAAAATCTAGTTTATGCATAATTATGATTGAAAACACTATCTATTTGATCAAGTACATTGAAAATATCAGACCTTCCTCAAACCAGCTTCTTGCTATGGTTTTCTGAAAGTTCAAAGTTATTTTATTCCGGTCGCTTTTTCGAGCTGCGCCATTGCCATTCCAGGACTAGATAGCTTATTGACGCTGACAAAATAAAGAAATAAAAATCAGATACGAAATATTTCTAAACTATTGCTTTAGTCTTATATCCTCGCATTTCATTTAATTCATGCAGAGATGTTCATAAAAGTGAGCATTTCTAGTGTTAACAAAACTCACCATAGAAGCAAATCACCACCAGATGACGTCTTCTCAGAAATCCACCCAGGCAATAACTCTAACAGCAAGCTAAGCTGTTCTTCAAGTTCTCCTATGAATTCAAAACAAGGATAAAAATTAGCACCCAAAGATATGTCAGTCTTTAGAGGTCTACATATGAAGATTGCGATGGTGGCTTACTTCTATCTACAATTTCTGAATGGCCAGCAATTAGTTTGTGTATAAGCTCCTCCTTTGTGATGACTGCGCGATTCATAGATTGAAGTAAGAAATGAATCATGTTGAAGAGGTCAGGCAGTCTCGTGATCATCTTCTGTCGTCTCTTAGCTTGTGAGATGGCTGGATCTTGCTCCTCTTTCATCTTCCTTTCTTTCTCTCTAATCTGGAAACACATGATAGAGAAGTGGTCAATATTAGGAGTGCAAACCAATATAAATAGAATTCATTTGCAGAAATATTACAAAGAACATCCTTGTAAGAAACAAAAATGCCCTTACCGATTGCAGAAGACTCTGGGGGAGAATATCCAAAATGTCATTATCGTCTGCTACGCTAGTCGAGTCATGTAGCTCGCTATCTTTTGTTTCATTCTTTACTGGAGTGTCAAATTTCAATGACCTCGATCGACGTGGACGCCTAACCAGTTTATTAGGTGAGCCTAATATATCATCATCCGGGCTCATGCAATATTTTCTAGGCGGAGCCATTGCAGGCGTACTAATCACCAACTTCCCTGGAGTTAAAGCAAGTTTTGCTGGAGTTGAGTGAATGCCAGATGCGTCTGTATACAAATTGTAATTGTTGGTGGTATCAGCTGCCTCTTCACAAGGAGTTGGTAGGAAGCATGATGAGCGCAATTGAACAGGAGAAGCACAAATTTCTGAGCACTTAGTATTGAAAGCTTCCATTGATGATAACTTAGATGAGGATGCAACTGTTGAACAAGTTTTTTCCATATCTGAAGAAACTCTGGTGAGACTAGAATCCTGATTTGTAAATGCAGAACATTGGTCATGAAGCTTCGATACCTTATAATCGTCTGCATCATTGTTCGTTTCTTTTGAGAAATGCCGGAAAAAACGTTTAGAGGATGCAAGTGTTGAACAAGTTTTTTCCATATCTGAAGAAACTCTGGTGAGACTAGAATCCTGATTTGTAAATGCAGAACATTGGTCATGAAGCTTCGATACCTTATAAATTTCTCCATCATTGTTCGTTTCTTTTGAGAAATGCCGGGAAAAACGTTTAGATAGATGAGTAGCCACAGCTGTTTGACAGGCTTCACTTTCATTTACAGTGGGATCTTGTCCAGAGTAATCAAATGACAATTGATTTCCTTCATTATTTGATAATGCTGATAATATCAGAGTCGTTTGAGAATTAGAGGATCCACTGACAAATAATTCAGAGCTTGGTTTTGGAAGATCTTGGCTTAAACGATTGAATGGCACCGGCAGAATGGCCTTTGGAACTTCTTCATTCTGAATGTAAAAAGGATAAGAAATTTAAAAACAAGATTTCGTATGATTCTTCTCAAATGACAAGAGAAAATTGTTGTACAAAGTTTCAGCCCTCATAGAAGGTTGCACTCTTGTTCATACCTGAGGATGGGAATTTGCAAAATCAGCAAGTCTAGTGCGGAATAATTTCCTCAAATGCATATTCCCACAGCCTGTTTTTGATTTCATATTTTTCTTGAGCGCATCAGAACAAATTGCGACGTGAAGATCTGGTTTCATACAACTGGTTCGCTCATCAAATACTTGTACTTTCTTTACCTCGACTACCTCAGGTAAGATGAACAATAATTGTGCCAAGTGATCGTATGAAAACCTCCTGAGATCATTAGACTGTAATTAGACACTTGTTGGTTCTACCAGCCAGTGTGAAAATTTGAAATGATGCTTTGTTGGACAGTCAAAATCTTGGAGAACATACAACAACATAGAAAATAATTGAAGAACTAAAAATATATAGAACGTTTAAGCTTCATACAACAGATGACATGAATTATGGAGATTGCTCTCCCTAATTAAAATTATTCAATTTTTACATCTCAACTAAGCAAACCCTAATGAAGATAAACTCAGATGAATTAGGCCAACTCCAAACGCACCGACATTCATCTGAGAAAAGGGAAATTATAGCATCTTTGAATGTTTAATAGTATTGTCATCAACAATTATAGATAAAAAGCAATAGTTAATAGAAAAAATCAAAGTACCTATCAGTCAAACACTCAATTTTGGGGCAAATGTTAGCGAAGGTCGATGACGATCCTTTCAGCTTTGAAAGCCGGATCGCATTAACCAAGCTATCAAAAAACTCATTTAATATCCCATACCTGCCAAATCCAGAAATACAAAACAATTTTAGTTTACCGAGACACGCAAAGCTCCATTTCCAAAATAAAAGAAAATAGAGAAAAAAATCATACCTTTCAGGAAGTTTTGCAGGCGCCTTGGTTGGATTTTTCGATTCAATGACTGAGCTTTCTTTCGCCCAGGAATCAATCTTCTTTCTGGCAGATTTTTCCCTCTTCGTCATATCTTGAGGCTTCTGAGGACTAGATTCGTCGAGTCTCGCGGCGGCTCTCCTAACCTCCTTTATAGAGAGCAAGGCATTGCGATTCCGAACTCTGCGAGGGAGCTGCGTAGCCTTCTCTGGAGTTTTAGAACTCAACGGATCCAGATCTGGAAATGGGGATTTTGAGCTCGAACGCAAAGCTTTTTTGGATCTGAATGGGATAGCTGATGAACAAGAAGACGGCGTGCCCTCTGAAGAACTCATTTCAAGCTAAAATGAACAGAACGTCTTCGGAGAGGTGCGAGGAGGCTCACTATTCATCGCTCTGGATTTATATACGCAGGTCTATTTGGCGGGAGAAGTGAAACAGGATGACGTGTCTTAGAACTCCCGCCAAATCGACCCGTTGGTTCCCGCAATTATGTTGGGGTTTGTTTGGAAACAGGATTAGAGTAACCCAGACTTTCCTATAATCTCCTCGAACAGAGAAAATGCACAAATTAGGGCAGCCGTTTACCCTAAATTATACAAGGCAGCTTAGATTATGCACATGGACACTGCAATAATTACTAATAATATTTTTCTTAAAGAGGCGTTTTTAAAATAGTAAAAAATTTATAATAATAAATAAATAAATTATTTTATTAAAGAAGCTAGATTAATTTGGTTTGATTTCTTAACAAGATATATTAGCGATTATCATAATGATTTAGTAGGATACGATTAAACCCTAAGGGTGAAAGACCATATACTCGAGGGAAGATGACTAAATTTATAATGTCATGAAATTTGTGATGGTAATTAGCAATGTTGCATAAGTTTGTATCGACTTAAATTATGTCACGTTTTATTTAAGCAAGAACTTAAATAACTTAATAAGCATTCATTATGTAGAAGAGTAATGTTGTGTTTATACTATCATCTTATATATAATGTTACACATTGAAAATTTTGCATGATACGATTAATATAATAAATTACAAATAATTCATTAATTGCATCAATCAATGTTCAACACATCAAGATATATAGTATGATTAGACAGTAAATATAATATTATTTTTACGTAGAATTGATTGTTGGTTTGTATGAAATTCATTTTATAGGTTTCAAAACAGTGTAATGTCGTATTTACACTTTAATTTCACATTCTAACGTGACTTTTATGTATTATTTATTTATTGGTTCGTGTTGTTTATTATTTTAATTATTTTTGTTATGATGCACTAATTTTGTTAATTAATAAATAACACATAAATAATGTGAGATTAAAGTATGAAATTAGAATGTAATTGCAACATTACCCTTCTAGACAAGACTTATCTTCCATATTTTTGTCTTCTCGATCGAAAATTGTTTTTGGGTTGTTTAACATTCGACCAAAGAATGACTTCGAGCAAAATATTTCCCTTATTGGTCGGTCAACTGTTTTAGAAAAATATCAACTACAGCTAAGAATTCTTAAAACATAGTTAGGTTATGATTGAAAATTACTAACGTAAAATTAACATCTCCAGACATGATTTGAAGTGTAAAAATTGAAATCTAATAATGTTCTCGGTTAGTCTTAAAGTTGACATCGAAGAGAGGTTATCCTTTGCGTAAGTGAATTAGACTAGAAAGTGATCCTTTTTATCACTTGATTGTCGATATTTTGTTTTTTCTTAATGTTTTTACTTGATTTTATAAAATTTATGAAAATTTTACGATAATTTATAGTGCTTTTAATTTACATATTTGTTATAATAAAATTAAAGAGTAGTAATAGAATCTCGTTCATGACCATCTTGAATTTCTTTGATGTTTTGATCATAACCAAATTTTATTGGGATCTAAATGACACAGTGAGCAGCGCAAAAGAAAAGAAAAATATGATTTCAAGAGATACTTTAATTTAGAAAAGTCTGAACAATTCAATAATCTAAAAATATGAGTACAATAGAAATAAATAGCCTAAACGTTTTAGGAAACAAAATAAAAATTAATAAATGAGGAAAATAGTTTCTAAAATAAAAGATATCTCTTTGACTGTGGATTTAAGGGCCGAAACGATTGATTTTATACTCAAAACTGGTCGATCTCTACGATAATTCAAACTGGATATATTATTACAGTGATTTTAACATCAGTAGTGAAAGTTATAAACCATCTGAAGCCCAAAGAGTCAATTTGCATCATTCTTTCTTGTCACAGAAAAAACTCGACCCCAAATTTTTTGAATATAATGATTCATCGTCCGGGTAGAATGGGTAGATATCCACCACATTAAATGTCTTAGATATACTCATAGTATTTGGCAAACCAATGACGTATGCATTATCATTGATTTTCTTTTCCACTCGATACGGTTCATGCTTTTGGGTTGCAGCTTGCTGTATTTGTTAATCAAAAATTGTTCTTTTCATAGAAACGCCATTACTTGATCCTCAATAGTAAAAAGTTTCTGTCGGCGAAACCTATCTGCCGCTTCTTTATACTTGGTGTTGGAGTGATTGATTTTTTGTTTCACATCTGTTGTAAACTTTTCCCCCTGTTCCGCCATATGCTTTGTTGTAACATTGGTGTCTAAGTTTGAGACCTTGGGAAGTTTAAGCGAGTCTAAGGCATGCTGGGGTGGCTTGATATAGACAATGGAGAAAGGAGACATCCCCATTGTTTTGTGAACGACACTATTGTATGCGAACTCCACCTGTGGTAAGGCAAGATCTCATTGTTTTGGTTTGTCCATGAAAATACTCCGGATCAAGTTGCCTAACATCTTGTTTGTTGATCGGGAGGAGTCGCACTACTGTAGTTTAGGGAAGAATCAAACATTTGTCACTAGGTCCTCTAGAAGTGATTGAGGAATTTGCTATCTCGATCGGATGTAATAGACTTCGACACGCCACACAAGCGCACCACTTCACTGAAAAAGAGTTTCGCTATATTTTCCTGCAAGGAATAAAATGTGTTATTTTAGAAAATTTGTCGCCCCCACAAATATAGAGTCGACTCACCATTGTGTTCTAAATAATCCAAGGATAAACTCCATGGATAAATCTTCCCAGATGTTGTCCAAAACAGGTAGCGACATGTTAAGGCCTATATTCTGTGTTTGACCCTATGCTGTTAGCAGACATAACTCCTTTGTACTAATCTACTCACGTCCCTGCGCAGATAGGACTAGTAAAACTGCTCGCTAACAACGGCCATGGTTTTCTCTATCCAAATGACTAGCTAGACCACCTTCGTGTAGATCTTGAACCACCTTCTCTCGCAAAGATGATTGTGGAAGGCAAAGTTGGTTGCCTTTCATCAATAATCCATTGTGGATATGATAGTTTGCATAGGGTTGCCTATAATAGTTTGAAAATTTTAATACTATATTGTAATAGTATTTTGAGAATAACTTGAAGAACATAATTATATAAATATACGTTGGAAAAGTTGAATTGAAGAAAAGATACAGTTAAGAGACAAAATTTTACGTTTTAGAAATTTATTAAAATAAATATGGTCAATCGATCACCCAAAGATAAGCGATTGATCACCATTTTGATAAAATGGCGAGGGCGGACCCGAGAGCTGTCGACTGATCGCCAAAAGAGAGGTGATCGATCGGCTGTTGAAATGAAGAAATGAAAAAAATGGAGTAGGAGCATTGTCGATCGATCAACTACCATTTATATAAAAAAAATATATGATTTCAGAATTTAAAATTTTGGTTAATTAAATAAATCAGATTATCATTAATTTAATTGAGATTAAATTAAATTAATGATGATTAAAGATTAATTAATTAAAGTATTTTAGTAATTAAACAAAAAGGTAAGGATAAAATGATAAAATTTGAGGATAAAAATAGACAAAATGGTAATTTTGCATGGGGTACTGTTGAAGATGGGTAGGTGCCATTTTTTTCTATGGTTTTTTTTTTCGTGAAAGAAGAAAAAGAAAAGTAAGAGAATGAGAGAGAGAGAGAGAAGAAAAACAGAGAGATTTTAAGGAGAAAAACCTGCGGGGAAGGAGAAGAAAATGGGAAGGAAAATGAAAGATTCGACGATCCGTCTTTTAGGGAAAATTGTTCAGCTCGTCGAGAAGAACGTTTTGGTATAGAAATCAAAAGATTCGGTGAAGATTTCGTGAGGAAAGTGGTGGAATCTATGATCGATAAGTAAATCCAACCTTAGAACAATTAATTTAAACTTTATTAATTGATTTAGGTTGGAAGATTTCGTAGAGTGGAATTGAAATGATTGAATTGGTTTAGGTTGAATTAGATTGCATTGTGTAAAAAAGAATTATATTGATTGTGAATTAAATAGTGTTTTAGTGAAAGAGTTAGGTTTTCGTATTTTGAAATTGAAGTGGTGAATGCTTTATATTGTTGAATGATGGAATTGGCGTGGGTTATGTTGTTGGATTGTGTTATTTGAATTGAATTGTGTTTTTTGACTTGGATTGTGTTATTTGAATTGGATTATGTTGTCGGATTGCGTTATTTGAATTGGATTATGTTGTCGGATTGCGTTATTTGAATTGGGTTATGATATTGAGATTGTGTATTAAATTCATTACATGAAATAGATATGTATATGTTGTGAATTAATATTATTGTGTGGAAAAAGTGTTATGTTTGATAAGTGTGGATTATGTGTCGTGGAATTAGTTGTTGTTGAGTGTGGATTTAGAAGGTTAATTGAATATTGTGATTAATGTGAATTGAATGGTGATGGTGGATTGAATTTATGAAATGATATTGTTTTACCATGTGTTGAAAGTGTTGTTAATAGAACTTATGAACAACGATTGTTTTGATATAAGACAAATGAAAGGATTTGAAAAGAATGTTTAAACTAATTTAACATGTTGATTTTCAAATTTAGTTGGCAATAATTGACAACTAATAAAGTCAATAGTTGGCCTTGCCTATTCGTTGTGAGGAAGTTTCCAATGTTGCTTATACGCTTGGACTTGCCTCTGCGATTTCGAATAGGAAGTGTATAACTGTGAAAAGAGTAGAAGTCTTACATATAACGTCCTCCTTGGGTTTAAAGTCCCTAAACTTAGTGGGGGAAGCATTGGTGGGGTTCTACAGTCTTATCGATAAAAGTCCAGGAATCTGTAGAGAAAATACGCATTAGGGTTATAAACGGTTTTATAAAGCATGCGTTGTGAAAAGGAAGAAGTTGGCAATAACTGGTAATATCGGAACCCAGTGGTTGGACTTATCTCCGACTATGTACGATGCATTGGCTTTACAAAGCAAATGAATGTTAAATGAAGCATTGATGTGTTTGAATTATCGTTTGTGTGGGCTCTTTAATATAAATAAATGATTGTTTAAAAGATGCAAAGTTTCTTTTAATTGCACTGGATTATGTTAAAACAATGAGATTTCAATGGTTGGTAGATATGGTTAAAACATGGATTTCAAGCATACATGTTCTTAATGATGTGACGAGATTGATTTCAAACTTTGGTTGTTTAATTGCTATAGATTTTGTTAGAAAAAAATGATAATTAAAAGTGGATTGAGTATTATAAAAGAATGATCTCAAGCATGTCTATTTTTATAGCCTTTGAGTGATTAGTAAAAAGAAAATGATATAATTAGTTTGATTGTTGAATAATGATAGAAGTAGACAAAGATTGGTCATAAGTTATGAAATAGAATTTAGATTGATGGTTTTAAGAGTTAGATTTATTTGTTGGGCCAATGACTCATTACGTAGATATCATATTTTTCAAATAACGAGAATATTCATCAGGACAGAGAAATCAATGCAAGGTACAATGCAATGAGGTATATGACTTTTGGGTTGAAAAGTCATATGTTGTGACTGAGACTTATGTATTTATATTGTTTATTTGCTTCTGCTAGAATACTCTTTGATAATGATGTAACCATTTCAATATATGAAATGTATTTTGTGTGATGTATTGATGAGGTGGATATTTCAAATTTTGAAATATATGTTTGGTTGGAATAGACTGATGTGAATCCTAGTTCAAAATGCTAGGTTGAATGTGTATGTCGTGTGGTCAGCGTTCCCACTTAGAGAACACATGTTTTGGCAGGTCGTCATCGTTGTTTGAATTTTCCACCACAGGAATCCTAATCTTTGGGGCTCGTCGGGTCAGGTCGAATCCTGACATTGTTTATCACTGCATTTGCCCCAAATCTATTGAAAATCTAGATTTTTTTGGTACAAGTCTTTCAGGTATTCAAACCCTACAATTTTGTTGGCCAATGGCACCATCAATATTACCCTATGCTCAGTGCATTTGTGACCTTATTTTGTACCCCCACTTTATGTAGCAACTTGAATTGCAATTTCTGTAAGAATTAAACCCACCTGGCATGCTTATCTTTACATATTATGGTTTGATTATTTTAGTGTTTTAGTACATCACAATTAGAAAAACATGACAAACTCTTTTTCGACTAGATAGTGCTCTCATTGCGTAGAGCATGCACAACAGAATAGATTCTTTATCATATGTACTCCAAGTTCAACTGGTTGGGCATAATTTCTCGCTAAAAAATATAACCGATCTCTTCTCCTGAGATAGAACTGCCCCAATACCCACGTCGCTTACATCACAATCAATCTCAAATAACTTGTCGAAATCGCGTAAGGCTAGAACTAGAGCAGAACATAGTTTCTCTTTCAGCAGAGAGAAACTGGCCTCTAGTTCATTCGTGCACAAAAACATCTATTTTTTCAGACATTTCGTGAGTGGTGCCACGACTCAGCTGAAATGTCTAAGAAATCTCATGTAGAAGCTAGTCAACTCATGAAACTCCTCAATTTGGTTACTGATTGTGGCGTGGGCTGCTCCCTAATCACAATTTTCTCATCCACCTGTATCAATAATGAACTCTAAAAATAGCAATTTCCTGACTACAAATCTACATTTTACCACGTGTTGGCTTGCAACACCTGTAGTGCATCTCGCAAGTGTGCCAAATGTTCCTCTCGGTTTTACTGTAGATTAGAATACTATCGAAATATACCAAACAGATTTGCCAATAAAAGGTTTGAATACTTGATTCATGGTGGGCATGAATGTACTAAGCGAGTTTGACAACCCAAACGGCATGACTAACCACTTATACACTTCTTTCGTCTTAAATGTTTAATGTACCTCCAAGTTCCATTACACCTACAAGGCTCATTACCCGCTCACAGACTAAGGCCCTGTAATCTTTTTGTTGACAAATTATTTTCTTTTGCAGGTAAAGATTTCTTTGATGACTTGGAATGTAAACCTAACTCACTGAACATGGATCAACCGTTGCATGCTATTACTTGGGAGACATGGATAGAAGCTGCTCAAATTCAAAACAGAATTTGTCTTACGGGAACATAATCATGTAACTAAGTACTTTTATATTTATTGGCACACATTGACACTTATTATAATTTTAGGGCAAACACTTAGTTTTTATTATGTTGCATGCATTTAGTCATTTAGAAATAGATGTATGTTAGGACTAGTTGGTGGCTTGTGCTAATAATACATGAAACCCAATCGGAGCATGGAGCAAGGAAGGAGCCCATGAAACACTTAAACCGCAGATTCACTAATGGAGCAAAGGGCCAAAGCAAAAGCCTCAAATTCACTCTTAATTTGAATTTCCTTATGAAAATTCAAAACCATCGGCTCATTCCCTCCTCAAAGAGCTATTGATAGGTTGTCATTCAAAGGTACACTTACCATAAAAAGAATGCATCTCATCGCTTGGATAAAGAAAGCCTCGCATGCACAACGGCTAGGATGAAGACCTCGGTTTTGGGACGCTCTCCATTATTGTTTTTCCTTAACCACCTTAGGATATTTAAGCATGGCTATTGGTAATTGTAATTCAACTTTTGTTCAATGAAAATCGGCTAGTTTCTCTCAAAAACCACAAAGGTTTGAAGACAAGGTAAATGTCTTGGGATTGCTAGGCAACCGAGTGGAGTGAGTGCCTCCATTGCCTCCAAGTTTAAGAACATTTGAATGTTATTATTCCTATTTTTCTCTTCTTCTAATCTAATAGAAGAAATGAGTAATTCTTCCCAAAAGCTACTAGTTTTCTCCTTGAAAGAACCGTTATCCGAAAAGCATCATCTTGGCTTTATCGGACCAGCCAAGGGATTGTGTTTAAATTGCATTTTCAAAACATTTTTTTTAATCTAATCTCTCAGGTTTTTGAAAGCTCTTTCATAAAGCAATATTTATCCCAAGTTTTTTTTAAATTAAAATTTGATTGTTTACTTTTCCGCATCACTCTTTTAGCGTTCTCGATTACACCGAGTGCAATTTTCTGTTTTGTGGGTTTAACTCAGATTTTTGTAGGTCGATTTTGCATCAAGGTTGTTTTCCATTCATCATATGGTTGAATTCAAATTTGATGATACCCACTCATCAAGTAGATTTTACTGAATATTTGGGCTCTACTTAATCCAAGATGTCTTCCATTTAGATAATAAGGGACATGTACTCAATTATAATTTTATTTATGACTATGTTGTCTATGCTCATCCTATAACTCTCATCTTTCTTTGGCGTTAGCAAAGCAAGTACAACACATAAACTCATGTTCTCCCTAATATGCTTTTTCTGCAGTAGCTCTTGCACTTTCTCTTGCATAATTTCACTTTCTTTAGGGTTCATCATGTAATGACGCAGGTTTGGTAAATTGGCTCCTAACATCAAGTCAATATTATGCTAGATGTCTCTCATAGGAGGTAAACCACTAGGTAGATCCTTGGGAATGATGTCTGCAAACTCCTCTGGAGTTGACCTCTCGGGGCAGATCGTATGTTTGTTGTTCGTCCCCCACTTTTAGGTTTTGTCGTGTAATTAATGCGTATGCTACATGTGATTCTTTGATTGCTTCCTCAATTTCTTGTTTTGTTTGTGTGATACTAAGGAAAGATCGTCATTCCACTTTAAAAGTCTTAGGATGATGCTTTGCCTTTAAAGGAAGTAGTGTGAACTTCACTTTATCTTTTTCTAAGCAGTAGACATTATCCTTGCTTGTGTGTTGTGCATCCACACCAAACTACCAAGGCTTACCAAACAGAATATGACAAGCATCAATGTTTACTACATCACAATACATCTCGTCTGTGTACTTCCCAATAAAAAACAGTACCTTGCAGCGCTCTTTCACCTAAATTTTCTCAGTTGCCTTGGTCCAGCCGATAGAATAAGGATTAAGATGTTTCTCCATCGGTAACTATAACACCTCCACTGCTTCCTCGACGATAATATTTTCACAACTATCACTGTCGATGATCAAATCAAATAGATGTCCATTTCATGCATCTGGTGCGAAACAATTGATGCATTTGAGTATTGTCATCTTGCTTAGGAGTTAGCATCAATTTTCGGATCACATACGCTTCTTCATTCCCGTCATCATATTTTTTTCTCGAACGTCTCTTCGTTACCATCGGGTTCACAACATATCTTGTTTGTGTTCGTCCCTCTCAACAATGTTGAATGCTCTCCTATTCAGATGCTCATTTGACCGATGACTTGATTGATTGCATTGGAAACACTTCCTAAGGAAAGGTCTTGCGTAAGGATTGGTTTTCAGAACTTCCTTATTCTCGACTATTTTTTATCCACTCGCTCTATCATCCCTTTGTTGTACGCAACCGTGTGTCTTAAGGATTAACTTCTCTTTGTCTTCTTACACTTCTCTGATAATTCTCACTTCCATAGGCATGCTCGTTTAAATCAAATCTACTATTGTTACCATGTTTCTCTTGAATCATCAGTTTAGCTTTCGTAGCCATATTTTTGCCTCGTTCAAATTTCACAAGATGTGTACTCTAATTTTATCTCGAATTTGGGGTTCATCCCATCCAAATATCGAACCACTTGTTGCCCTTCACTTTCTCATTGATCATTCATCTTTGCCAACCTCATAAATTCCACAGTATATTCGTAGACATTCTTTTAGCTCTGGTGGCAATGCTAGTATTGTTGGAACGTAATTTGCTCATAATCAGACAGAAAGAAATTCGTCTGCAACAACTATTTCACCTTGTTTCAGGTTCTAACGGATTGTTTGCCTTCTCAATATCGCATGTTCTGTAATCTCTCCCACCATACGAAAGCTTCCACTTTTAATCTGCACACAACCAATTTAACCATTTTCTCCTGCTAAATCTCCATATATTCGAAGAATCTATCCACCTCGGAATCCAATCAATAAAATTTTTAATTTTTAACTTTTCATTAAAACTAGAGATATCCACTTTCAATTTAAACTCATTGTCGACGGCATGATAATCGTGATTATTGTACTTGCCATTACCGTCATCTCTTTCACACCTAACCGTTCTTCCGTTGGCTCCATCTCCTCTTGTTCGTCTGAGTCATCATCAAACATTGGTCGCCTTTGATTGTTTGTAGCAACAAGTATATTTTTGGGTTCACCTTGAGCAGTTCTTCTCTCATTTGTCACCATCTCTATTTCTAATGGCATCAAACCCTAGGATATCAAAAGGACCGATCATATATTCAAGGCGTTGTTCTATACACCGGAGTCTCTTATCAAAATTTTGTTCCAACGTTTTGATCACCGCCTCTTCAGCTTGTAATTTAGCTCGCAAGACTTCCACATTCTGAACGACGTTCGAGATATGACTGTTTCCTAAACTGGCCATCTCTAGTCTAAACTGAATTTTGGCTCTGATACCACCTGACGCTACAAGATGAGAAAAAGAAAAAGAAAATACGATTTCAAAAGAACCCTAATTCAGAAGTGTGTGAATAACTCAAGAGTCTAAAAATAAAAATACGATGAAAATAAATAACTTAAAAATTTTAAGAAACATAATAAAAATTAATAAATGCGAAAAATAGTTTCTAAAATGAAAGATATCTCTTTGAGTTTGGATTTGAGGACTGCAATGATTGATTTTGGGCCCGATAACTTTTTCCATGGCTCTAACTGGATACATTATAATATCAATTTTGGCATCGATAGTAAAAATTATGGCCTTCCAAAATTCAAAAGCCAATTTGCACAGTAAAATCGTGCAAAAGGAAGTAATTGAAAGTTTAAAGTCATACGACACAATTGTCATATCAATCTGTTAGCACATAGCAACACAATTGTCGGATCAATCAATCGACACATAACTGCCTCTTTCGTTGTGGCTAAATAGGACAATAATATCCGTAGCAATGTAGAGCTCGTACAGTTAGTTTTTGAATTTTATTTCAAAAGTACTTTATCAGCAGGAAATTAAACCCCTATTAATAAAAATTAATTTAGTCCTAAATTGAAAAATCTTAAGGTTAAATTGACGGAACAATCGCTGAAAATTAATCCAAAAAGGACAGTAACCAAGCCAGCTTCTAACCATGGCCTTTGGAAGGACCGAGAAAGGCCCACTGGGAGTAGCTTTGACCGTACCAACCTAACAACCACGGCTGCCATTATAAACCCAGTTAGAGAAAAACAGACCTTAACATTTGCAAACCAGATCCACGCCAGGCCCGCTTCCCTGATCAGCCGCTCTGCTGTTTTCATTTTTTTCAAGATCATCTGCAGAGGAAGTTTAAGCGAAAAAAGAACCTATTTTTGCTTAACCAAAGCTCTACCAAACAGTCGAAGGTAGACGGTAAGAAGCAAGTTCACGTCTCACGAGTCACACCCAGAGAGAGATCGTGAAGCCTCTCCGTACCCTTTAGTTAATTCTTAAAACGCTTTTCCTTCATCCACGCAATCAAAAATCTCTTCTGTTCAATTCCACGTTCGCTTGGTTTCTCCTTTCTAATCAATTTCCAATTTTTTTCCTCCTCCTGACCATTATCCTCGAACCCTTTCTCATCCTCCGATTTGGGTTTGCTTGGTACTAATTCTTTCGCGGGAATGATGATTTTACCCTTTTTTTTCCTGTTTGCTTGTGTGATTGAGTCGTAATCTTTGGTGGGTCGCAGACTCGCAGGTAAATATTGCTTTTGCTGCAAGCTAAGTTTCTTTCTTGGTTTATTAGTTTTTTTCTTGTGTTTTTAATTCATCTAATTATAGTTTCCGGGTTCTTCAATGTCGCTGAATAATTTTCTTTTTATTTTTTTCTCAGAGTTATTTATACAGCTGGTTGTGCTTAAAATTATATACAAGCATGTTTTTTAAATCTGCCTACGAACTACGCAGTGCTTGATGTAGATTATGGAAAGTCTCTGGTTCTGTGTGTAAGGAAGTTTTTGCTTTTACATTTCATACCCATTTGAAGTTATGTTGATATTTCTTTCTTCTACGTGAATTAATTTATTTGTAGGAGTTAATAAATCAAACGAATTGTGTATAAAGTCTTATTTCATCTTTGGATTGTTAAATTCCTTAGCACTCTGTGATCTTGGTCCACCAATTGTTGCCCAATGCATTGTTCTAATGTGATCGAGTTTAAGTATATCTCTGTTTTCTTTTCATATAATGTACTTTAGAATGATATTTTCTGAATTTCTTTCGTATGTCAAAATCTAGCCTAACAATTTGAACTCTGAAGCGAATGGGCCAGTTGTATTTACCGACTGTCAGTATTTGCAAATGATGTCTGGCGGGGCAGAGGGAACAAATTCCTTTGGTGTTTTTAAATGGAAATGGCGTTGTGAATCACCTCTGACAGCAGGATTGCTGAAGGATATACCTCCCGAAATCGAACTATCTGATTATGGAAGAGCACCCAGTGGCAGTGAGAGTCCGTCGGGACTTCTCAATGGCGAAAGTTTGAAAGTGGAACCAATTTCTGACTTGGACCTCTTCTTTGAAAGGCTATACAGCTACTATTGTGATAAAGGGCTTTGGTGTATTATTCTAAAGTGGATAGTTGAACTCCTAAGTTTGGGCTTCACAATATGTTTTTCAGGATTTTTTTTATTGTTCATTGATTGGGATGGTCTACGAAATGCTAAATGTGGAATGGATGCAGTAGAGTCGGGGATTAAACCATGCGATTTATCGAAGGAGGCTCTTCATGAGCACCCATTAACCCCCATGACTCTCTCCAAAGCTATCATTGTCGGATATTTGGGAATATTTTCCATCTACTTGCTCTTTTGTTTTCTAAGGTTTTTCGCTCAACTAAGAGAAACCTTAAGAATCCGCCACTTCTATTACAATAGGTGAGCTGGATTTCTTCAATTTGTCATATTTGTTCCTCTTGGAACAAATTTTTGTGCCTTTTTACATGCAGTTTTTGTCTATAAAGTATTATAATTGTGTTTTCTGACTTAAACTTGCAGTCTTCACATTTCTGACAACGAAATCAAAACTATGCCATGGGCAACAGTTCTTGAGAAGGTTGTTCAACTACAAAGTTCGCAACAACTATGTGTGGTGAAGGAACTTAGTGCTCATGACGTGGTGATGCGGTTGATGCGGAAAGAAAATTACTTGATTGGTATGCTCAACAATGGGGTGCTTGCTTTTCCTGTCTCTCAGTGGGTTCCAGGCTCAGGCCCAAGTGTGAAATATGGTCAAGAGGGAAAACGTTATCGTTTGATATTGACAAAAACCCTTGAGTGGACATTAAATTGGTGCATACTGCAGAGTATGTTTGATCGGTACGAATAGTTTTTCTTACTATATTGGTTGTTTTTTTTTTCTGTTGGTATTACTAGTTGGACTTCACATCTTTGAAAGTAATATTAGGAGTTTCACTTTGCTTTGGTATAGACTTTATTTTTAAATGAAAATTTCCCAAAGCTTTGAGAAAGAACCAAAATAGGTATTAGGTATATATGATCATTTCATAAGATATATAATATTTGTGATCGCTATCTTATTGATGCAAGCACTTATTGCAGAAACTTTTGTGTGCGAAGAGACTTTATATCGAATCCTAAAGCATTGAAGAAAAGGCTTATGATTTTTGGACTTGTACTGCTCCTGCTTTCTCCTTTTCTCGTCATATTTATGCTCGTATATCTCTTTCTAAGGCACGCAGAACAATTTTATAATCATCCTAGTACAGCTTCATCTAGAAGGTGGTCGAATTTGTCAAGATGGATTTTTAGAGAATTCAACGAGGTCCGTGGAATTATTTTTTTTCCTTCAACTGCAACCAATTGAGTTTCGTTAGAATCCGATTTGGAGTTTGAATTGTTTACATACTTCTTAGATCAGGAAAAGTGCATAACAGAGAAAACAGCTTTAATTGTAACCTGTTCTAAATCTTAATCCATAATTTTGATGTGATGCATATATTTTTTCAAAAAAGTTGTGCATTTTCATCTGATGGAAAGTTTGTATCTATGTAAATACTCATAATTTGTGTTCCTTTTTGTACTCTTGTTTAAAATGCTTTTGATATGCTGTAGGTGGACCATTTGTTCAAGCATCGGATCAATAGCAGCGTAATACATGCCTCTGAGTATTTAAAGCAATTTCCATCTCCTATTATATTTATCATTGCAAAGTTCGTCTCTTTTGTGTTCGGTGGCTTTGCTGCTATCCTGATCATTATTGCATTTTTGGAGGAGTCTCTGCTGGAGGGCCATGTAGTGTATATTTAATTTTGTAAGCTATAACTAGAATTTTTTTAGTGGTCATCTATCTCAATTCTTAACTCTTCTTTAATTTTTTTTTATGCTTCTAGATTTTTGGACGCAATCTCTTTTGGTATGCTGCCGTGTTTGGAACAATAACAGCCATTAGCCGGGCAGCGGTCATGGATGATCCTTTGATTCTTGATCCTGAGGGGACAATGTCTATGGTTGTTCAACACACTCATTATATGCCGAAGAGATGGCGTGGCAAAGAAAATACTGAGCTTGTACGAGCTGAGTTTGAGACGCTTTTCCAGGTATTGGTTTTTGGAGAATGTTCAATTTCTTGAAAATGGGCAAGAAATGAAACCCATAATTTATAACTTTTGTTGGATGTATAATGAATGATGTAGACGCAGTATTTACTCAATTGCTATATACATATTACCCAAACCTTATATAATATGTTTTTTTGGGTGTATAATTTGATTCGTGATTCTTGTTTTGTTTTTTTTATTATTTCATTGATCGAATTTCTTGATATTAAGCAGTGTTATTCATGATGCTCTATGCACACGATAAGCCGGTTTGTTGTTACAGTATACAGGAATGATGTTGCTTGAAGAGATGGCCTCCATTTTCCTTACTCCGCTCTTGCTTGTATTCGTTGTTCCTAAAGTAAGTATTTTTATACTATCTCGATTCTCCTTATTTTATTTTGCGATAGTATTTTATTTTACTATTTTGATTCTCCTTATTTTATTTTGCATTTCCTTTTGATGATTTTTTCATATATGTTTGCAGCGAGTCGATGATATATTGCAGTTTATTGCTGATTTTACTGTAAATATTGAAGGTGTCGGTCACGTCTGCAGGTTAGCTTTTGTGGATCCTTTTTTTTTTTTTCGTTATTTATGCTTCTTTTATATATTTTGGAGTCTTTGTTCATATGAATTAAGTTTTTGATGATTCTCGTTGCAGTTTAAGTGTTTTTGATTTCCAAAAGCACGGAAACGCCAACTACGGATCGCCATATGACTCTCCTCGCAATGTGAGAAGTTCCCAAGGAAAAATGGAGAAGTCGTTTTTCAGGTATGATCAGTTGGTCTAGACAAGTTTATGGCTTCTTTTAGTGATGTTGGTGAAAACAGTTTTCTTGTTTTAGGACAAATTCGACCAGAACCCGATATAATCCACAACTTTTTCAAAAATCTTTAAATGACAATTCTTAAAAATATAATGTTTCTCAGGAAACATGGATAGGTCCTAAAACATGTTCTGCCTGTGCGGAGCTGTTTGGTTTGGGTCGGAAAGCTTGTGTTGTATTTGTTGTAAATCATGCTCATCTGGGAGATTTGATTTCATCATGTCTTCTGGAAGAAATTATCAATAATTATTATTTGAAGACATATGATTGAATTATCTGTCCCTCCTTTATAGTGTTGTTTTTTTTTATTTGTTCTGCAGCTTTAAAAGTAGCTATCCTTCATGGGAATCAAATGCTCAAGGAAAGCAATTCTTATCAAATCTGAAGACTTTCCATGACCAAATGTTACAAGAACATGGATTGAGACAAACCAATTCTATGTCTCGAGCCTTGCGGTGGCCCCACAATTTCCAGAGTCATGGAAATAGTAGTGTCCTCCTAAGGGAACGGCTTCGTCACACGCCAAGAGCAGCTAATCAGTCGGATTCTCTGTGGCTGATCGACGCAAATGAGAAGAATCACCCGTATTTACTCTATTGGTATTACACCATTGGACCTCAAAATTCAACGAATTACTTGGGAGAGATCCCTGAAGAGCCTGACAGAGTTGACGAGCAAAGTCCGATTGATTATTGGGACCCGCCAAACTTTGCTCTGAATGAAGATTTGTGGGCAAATTATCCAGAGGAAAGATCCGCGACTCATCTCATGGCGTCTACATCAGCCATTTTATCTCATGGGAGTATGCTTCAGCATAATGAATCCAATAATATGACGACCAATGGCGGCAGCCATTGGTGGGCGAGAAATAGTGCTCGAGGGGCACACCCAGTTTCTAGTTTCATCGAGCCGCCCGATTTCAAACGTGTTGCTAACCATGGATTCGATAGTCTTTCTGACAGGAGTTCAGAGGACCAAGACGAAAGCATGAACTGGAGAAATTATCGGAGATTATCTCGAACAACTTGCACAGATGACTTTGATGCAGGAGAAGTTCATCTCCATTTCGACGATGTCTATCACAGACCTCCCGATGCTCCAAAATAAACTCTGGGTTAGAAAATTTCTAAACTCTTCTTCTTCGAAACATTAAAAAAAAAAAGAAAAAGAAAGATGGGACATCGCATTTGTGATTGGATTCCAGTGATGAAGAAGCTGTGAAATTCTTTTTGGTGTAAATAAATATTCATTAAGGTCTGTAGACGAAGAATCTTCAATTGGCCTCAGTTTGATTTAGGAAATGACTGATTGCCAAAAGCTTCATCTTCTTGGAATCCTGAAAGTGTACAAACAGATTCATATCATTAATCATTGCCTCTCTTCCTTCACAATTCAGTTGTTTTTGGCTATGTTGACTGTTCTGGGTAGAAGTTCTTGCTTTTGTTTAATGAAAAAATCAAAAGAATATCACAAGACGTAATTAAAATATTATTAAAGAATTTAAATATTTTTTCATTTTAACTTTTATCTTTTTCAGTGCACTTCGTTAACACTTTGTGTGTAGATAAATAGTAGTTTGTATTTCATGACATTACAAGTACGTTCTTTGTGATAATTTTCATGAATGTAATTAGGCTAAATTCTTACAGATTTTTTCTTTTTAGTTGGGTTGGTTCGGGTCCGTGCATGCATGCCATGGCCCTCGTGCTGACCTGATGCTCGTGAAAAAATAATAAAAAAAAGATCGGCATGCCGGGTAACTTTCTATTAAGGCTCATCACCTTGGAAATGGAGGTTCGAGCTGCAGACATAATGTTGGCCCCGGAGATGGAGCTAGCATTTTATTGATTTTTAGAGAAAATAAAATTATTGGTGTACCTAATTATCTGTTTTTGCATTTTTATTTTATCAAAAATAATAGAAAATTTATTTATTAAATTGAAATAGACTAATTTAATCTATTATTGCATTTTTTTAAAAATACTTGAATATAGGATGCATGCAACTATCAATCGTATGATTTTTCTTAAATAGAAAGAATAATAATATAAGCCATTGTCACTCAACCGTAGGGTCAACGACTCAGCATTTGACCATTGAATGGTCAAAGTTCGTGACCATTTTATGAATTATTCAAAATTCAATCGACGTGACAATTAATTGGTATAATTTTTAATTTTACACCTCTTATATTTACACTCGAATATTATTCGATACATTTGTAATAATGAAACGACGACGTATTTGTTTTCACTCTTATCGCTCATCAATCAATTTTAGATCCTATTATTTTCTATTGAAGACTTTATTGTGATTTATTTATTCTGGTCAAATAAATTTGATTTTAATTGATTTATACTAGGTTGCTTAGGTGTTCTAGAATGTCGCCCCCTTCATTTGACTTTTCAAGAATATTTATGATATAAAGTTAAATTTTTTGAATTCCTTAAACCTATTTACTTTGTAATTAATAATAGACTAATTTACATTGATTTAAAATATTTTTGTTAAAAATCAAGCGATAATAGGAAAAAACAAATACGACGAGAGATCCTGAATTTACGTGAAAAACTTTTTTGAAAAATCAAACTATCATTAGAAGATAATATTACTATGAAAATCGAAATATAATCATGCGTTTTGAAACTCGGTCATTAAGATTATCAAATCTCCAACAAAATTTATACTTGAATTTATCTTAAAATAGATAATAATTGTTATAATGGTGTGAATTAAGACTTAACTTGTGTGCAGGGAGATGTTCTAAATAAAGTAATTAATGAGTTAAATAAGAAAAAAGTAAAGATAATTACAATCAATAGAGTCAAAGATGCAGATCCATGAACCTAGTCCATTTTATTATTTAAGCACGAGGGCTACTCTCTTAATATTATGAAATAAAAGAGAGTTACTTTGTTCTTCAAAAATATTCCCCAAAAGTAAAATATATATATATATATATATATATTTCAAATTAGGGTGAAATTTGAGTGGGTTTTCTTCCAATTTTCAAATGGGTGTCTTTATTTTTCACATTAAAACACAAAAAATGCTTCAAAAAATAGTCTTTTTTTTTTTTTTTTGTTATTTTAGAGATATTGGGAGTGAAAAAAAAAAAAAAAGATGGTAAATAAAATAAAAAAATCTAGGAGGTAATGAATGTGCTGTATAGATTCATGAATCCCGCCCGGAAAGTGTTGATATCTTGAGGTCCCATTCCATTGTTCATTATTTTTATTCATCTCATTACACATCAACTTAAGCAACTTGCTTGTTCGTTGGCTTACCACCAAAAAGCCTTCCCCCCAATCGGGACCTACACAAATTCTTTCCCATTCTCGCATCGAGCGATTCTTCTCGTTATTAGGGCGGGAGCTGTTTCGACTTGAAACGAATGATTGATGATTATGAATCTACACGTCAAACACCATATTTACTCTTTTGCAAGAAATACATATCAAGTAATTTTATGTTATGTCATTGTTGCGTGATAATTCACTATTTTAGCGCTCTTATATTGAAAATTTCAAAAATCACGACAACTAAACTTGTCGAGGGATTAAATATTAGCTATTTGTGCGAGTATAAACGACACGTGAAAGAACTTGTAATATGTTTGCAAGCCCTCCCAATAGAAGAGTCTTTGGCATGAGCAAGGGTGGGAAACAATAAGTTTGCTTTGTAAAAATGAGACTTGATCTCCTCAGTCAAGTACTACTATCAAGGACCACTTTTGCTACCCCACATTCTCTCCCTCCCTCTTTTATGTTTTAGTAGCGCATAAAGTTAAAATTAATGTTAAATTTATTTTCTAATTTTATATATAATTAATATTTTATTTTAATTATTACATTAATTGATTGTATAAAATTTTAGAATATAAAATTAAAAGATAAACTTAACATTACTATAAAATTAATATATGTAGTAATTATGGCGAGTTTCTTGATTTCATCCATATAATCGAGGAGATAGAACCCACAGTTTGTCAAGTCGTAGCTCGAGTACTTGGTTAAATTTAAAAATCTCTTCGGTTAACAACTAAATCTTATAAAAAATGATAATAATTAGAATTATATTAACAAATAATACCAACTCTTGCTCCAAGCAAGCACAATAACGAACTCATCCTATTGGAGGAATCAAGTTCCAAAAGACAAGAATAAATTTTTGAAAATAAAATAAATAATAATAATGGATGATAAGAGTGTGAAATTCTCTCACAACTTGTCGTCCTTGTGACAAGAACAATTCATGTCCTTTGAATTACACCCAACTTTACATCTCCTTTTATGTTCATAAGAGAGGTGTTGGCCATCAATAATTCTCCATTTAATCACTCTGTTTTAGTGGACTTCAAGCCATACTCCTTCTCTTTGACAAAATCTTTTGGATCAAACTCGATAATTTTATATACGATCATTTAGATCAGTGAATTAAAAAAATATATATTAATTTAATAGTTGTTTTGATTTAATCTCTATGTATATGTACGTATGTATGTATTGTTTTATATGATGCTAAAAATAATATTACGTTTATTTTTGGAAAAAGTTCAATTTAGACTTTATCGTATGACATCATTTGTCATTTAGTCTCTAACATTTTTTTTTGTCCAATCAGACCTTATTGTATACACCATTTACAATTCAAACCTTCTAGTTTAATTTTTCGTTAAATTGGTCACGTGTAGAGCACGTGATCTTCTTTTTCACATTTAAAAATTATAAAGTTATAAATTAATTTTAAAAAATGACAAACGATATTCAATTTACTTGAAATTTTTACTACATATTTACTACATTATGGGTAGAGAATCTTAAAATTTTCGTAATTTTTTAATATTTGTATGATTTATTATAATTATTTTATAAATTAATTAATTAAAATTATAATAAATAGAAAATCACGCAAATTTTCAAATTATTATTTTTTATAATGGGTTGAATATAAAATAAAAATTTTAAATAAATTAAATATTATTTATTATTTTTTAAAAAAATTAATTTATCAACACAGATATTTGCAAATTTGAAATAGTCAGCTAATATAATAAGATGGTCGGGTGGTAGTTCTAATATTTAGGCTTGTGAATTGAAACTTGAACAAGACAGATAGATCATATTTCCTAATTCATAGGAGAGAACAAATCCTCAAAAAACACGTGGCAGGAGTGTCATCCGATGTCAGCAAATAGGATAGGTAGGTCCTACAGCAGCCGACGGGACATTTGACGCACGTGATTATACTGAATTGTGGTCGTTAACTAGTATATCATATGACAATTTAAATTAAATTAAAAACTGCTACAATACTAAAACATCCTCCTTTCCCATGATCCTCTTCTGCAACTTGCAACTCTCTCTCTCACTCTCTCCCTCTTTGTCTCTCTCTTTCTCTCTCCTCAAATAAATCAGCTTTCTTCGCGTATATAAAGAACTTGCCTTTCTATTTCTGTCAGATGAACATCCAACAGTTTTCCCAAGAAACAGAGGAAATAAAGCTGAGAACTTTCTGCTTCTTTCTTCCAGCAATCTCAACCCAATTCTCAAACACCCACGAATGGATTTCGAATTCCCATCTGAATCATCGTTTGGCTGGCCGGAATCGTTTTCCTGGAAAGAGCTCTTCGACTACCAGACCTCTCTCCCGTTCAACTTCAACGACTCGGAGGAAATGCTGCTGTTCGAAGCAGTTGCAGAGGGAATAAATCTTGAAGTTTCAGAGAGCAGCTCTTTCGGAGCGGTCAAGGAAGAAGAAGTGAGCTCCTGCAATAATAACCAAAAGCAGCCATTGAAGGAGAAGTCGTACAGAGGGGTGAGAAGGCGGCCATGGGGAAAGTACGCAGCAGAAATCAGGGATTCCACCAGGCATGGGATAAGGGTCTGGCTGGGGACTTTCGACAGCGCAGAGGCCGCTGCTCTGGCCTACGATCAAGCTGCATTTTCAATCAGAGGGTCAACGGCGGTTCTTAATTTTCCGGCGGAAATGGTTCGACAGTCTCTTCAGGAAATCAAGCACGGATTCGAAGAAGGCTGTTCCCCTGTTATTGCCCTCAAGAGGAACCACTCCATGGGAAGAAAGGGGTTTTCAAACAAAAGTAAAGGAGGAGAGAAGAGGAAGAAGAAAGTAGTGGTTTTGGAGGATTTGGGTGCAGATTATTTGGACCAACTTTTGAGTTTAAGCTCCTCTTAAAGCCCAAATCCTTGGTTATTTTTTTCCTAATTTAGACACTCTTACTTATCTCGGATGATCTTGATAAGTTCAAATATTTGGAGTCTAGGCGATCGGCTTCGAAGTATTTAAAGTCGTCGAAGCAACCGGTTAAGCTATATCTTTGTTCCATTTGTTTGTGAAAAATAAGTAGAATTTGGAGAGATTTGCTTGATCCTCAAACTCTACAAACTTGAGCCCATTTTGTTTCTTTGTATAGTTAAGTATGATGGATATCTAAACTTATGCCTTTTGTTATTTTATTCAACTTCTCAACACAAGAAGAAAAACCCAGCTTTTTCGTGGATTTTGAAGTTTAGAAAGAATACAAGGTGAGATTCGAATGATTTACGAGCAATTTAGTAGTTCGTTACAAGGATTTGATGTTTTAACAGAAAAAAACGCACGACGTTTGAATAATTATGGGTCATTCACCCCCTTCTATTTATGCATTCGTAGTAGCTAAATTTAGAAAATTGATATTAAATATAATAGTTGAGAGTAATTACTTTATTTTTAACTTTATTAAATGATTAAACTAGTTGGACATTTAGATATTGTTAGGAAATGTCTAAAAACCCCATTGTTAAAGAAGACTTGTTTCTTTAAATAAATGAAAAATATAATAAAATTAGAATAATGGAAACAAGCAATATAATTATAATTATAATTTAATAAAAGGATGGGCAAAATACTTTGGGCTTGAGTAGACCCAATTACATAGAGTGATTCACTGTAGACTTAACATTCATCATAGAATCTCGTACTTTTATCGAGGATATATTTATTTTTTAATTTTATATAACAATTTTACCGTGTCAATCATTGATTTTATATATTTATAATTTATCTTAATTATTCAATAACAATAATCACCATAAAAATGTAAAATTAGAATTTAAACTTAGCGTTATTCGTAAGAAAATATAATTTAAACTACAATATCAAGAATTAGACCCAAATTATATTTTGAATTTTTTTTATAAATTTTAAATGATCGTCATTAATATTTTATTATAAGATTATAAGGTATGCAATATCTTTTAGTTATTTGAAATATAACAAAACACATTTTACACATACATAAGATGCACAAAAAAAAAAAAAAAAATCTCTCTTTCTAACCTTTTAAATATGAACAAATGCAGTTATATTAAATATTTAGCACAAGAGACTAGAGTGAAGACTCGACTAAATCCTGATTTTGATTTAAAAATTAGGACAGAAGAAGAATTCGATTCTCACGAGATTTCAGTATGCGGGTCGTGGACCGAACTGTGTCCCACGGTCTTTGTAGTTTCAGAACCGATCTCAGACCGAATCGTTCAATCTGATCTGGTTCTCGGTACGGTCATGTCCTCCCTGGTCATGTCCTCCCTAATCAAAAGTCATGGAAGTAACAATACATGATACTCTCTTCCAACTTCAAACATAGTGCATCAAGGGATAGAAGTGAATTGCAAATTTTAAAAAATAAAAACATTCATTCTTAGCCTTTCAGACATAATTCTTACAAACGTCGAGAAGCAATTGTGCTCATATTGAAAAAGATGAAAAGAAGTTCAAAAACAAAGAGACGTGTGATGCATAAATGATGTAAAATATTTCGTTCTAAAAAGCTAACTCATGCGGCTAGAAGATAATTCAATGCTCAGGAAATAGATATAAACGAGAGAAATTACTTCTTCTCCTAGATAACTATGGCTGATGATCCTCCGGTTCCTTCTAAAACAGCAGCAGCTTCCAATGTCTTGCGTACCTCTGCAAGCTTCTCAGCAATCTCAGCATCTGTATAACCTTGGTCGATGAGCTTTCAATCATGCTCTAGGATGTCTTGATTGGATTTCCTGGTTACACCTGCAGTACCCTGATCAGCCTCAAACCCCCAAGTCGTTTCGGCCACCTTTCCAGTTTTTCACGAAGAACTTGTTCGTTTGAATGTACCGATTGGTTCCAGATCCTCTCGGGGTTTGTAACCCTTTGCCGTTGTACTCTCCTATAACTACTACAAGAAATGTAAGACGAATTAATTAGGTTTTAAGCTTCATTCTAAAGTACGAACTAGAACTTGTGACAATCCGCGCACAAACATTGAGAAGAACATCAGAATAAATTAAAAATAATATTCGTCTTTAGTTTCTATGTAAGAATGATCCATGGATAGAAAGAGCATACAGATTAGAAAATCGAAACACTCTATCTGAATCAAAATAAAGAACAACCGTCAGAGATGAAGAGTTCAAAATAAAAATTACAGTAGAAATCACCAACCTCCTCGTCTTTTTCAGCTCGGCTGGCTTCACTTTATGGCCAACCTGAAGGTGATGGAAGTTGGGAGACGATGAAAAACCCTAGGCCCTTCTATGATCTATCGGGACAAAAGGATCAGAATCCTCTCGTGCGCGCAGCCAGACTCCACTTTTTCTCCTTTGTTGGTTCGGTTGTAGTAGTAATATTATTAATCGATAATTCCCCTTTCTCCCTTGTATAATCCCGATAAAATTTTAAATTCTTTTACCTGAATTTGAATTTCAATCCTTATATTTTATTCAAATTAAATTTAAATCATGAGCGACAAAACTTTAATTTAAATTATATTTGAAATATTAAATATTCAAAAAATTTTAAAATAAAATTTAAACAATTAATAAAATTTTATTAATTATAAAATTCAACTTAATTTATTTAAAATTTAACTAAATACAAATAACAACATAATTTAATTGTTAAAATTTTTACAAATTCAAATTCAAATTCAGATAAATTATATTTGAAATATTAAATACGCAAAAATTTTTAAAATAAAATTCAAGTAATTAATAAAATTTTATCAATTATAAAATTTAACATAATTTATTTAAAGTTTAACTGAATAATTTAACAACGTAATTTAATTGTTAAAATTTTTAGTTTGAGAATAATTTAAAAAAATTCATAATGGAAGGATTAAATTGGTTTTAATTTTTTTAAAATTCATCTTTTTTTAAATTTATTTTAAAATTAGAGATGAATATTTTAAATAAAGATAATTACAGAGTTCATCAAATAAATTACTTTGAATAATCTTGCACACACTTTAATTTCACTTTAATTTCAATTATTATAATAAACAATAAATAATTATAATAATAGTAAAGAAACGATTAGGGGACACGTCATAGAGTGATTATGTATAAACAAATTAGATTGCCCGTGTTCATTAAACAGTCTCTTCGAATTAATTTGAAAGAGTCTCCACTAAATTTGGTTTAATTAAAACAAATTAAGATTAAGAAGACGGCGTCGTATAAAGAGTTAGTGTTTGAATCGAAGTAGTAAAAGATCATCCCGGGAAAGGAGGGGAATATACTGGTGGAATATCTGACTTCTGTTGCAGTACTCCCCGGTGAGCGTGTCCTATAAATACTCGTCTCCCCCCACTCCTTTTCTGTCTCTCTCTCTGGGTTTTTTTTCTTCTTCTCTTCCTCCATCCCGTCTTTCTCTACTTTCAGATACAGTTAAACAATCTCGCAGGTTAGTGTGATTGACAGCATTGATTTTACGTCGTGGTTTTTGTTTCGGTGTCTTTCCTCACCTGAATATTGATTGTTTTATTGTTCTAAGCATCTCTCTCGAATCTCTGCATCATGCACGCAATGAGCGAGGGAAAAAAAAGGGATTGGGTTTTGAGATGATTTATGTACGAGTTATGTTTTGAGCACTGTTTCGTTGTTCCTTTTGAATGCATGTCTGTGTCTCATCGTATTCCATGGCTTTTAAGGTGAATTGATGGGGAATTTTTAGGTTGATATCGAAGGTGCTTCATCTTTTCACCTTCTGCCATTTTTGTCGTTGATCCAAAAGCTTTCCTTTTTAATTTAACCCATATTACCTCTTCCCTTTCACTGGTCGATGAGGCTATGACTGATCTCATTATAGTTAGTTTCACAGAGATCAGCTCTTTTACCTTTTCTGTTCTTCGCATCTCCCTGTCGACTCCAGATCGTCATGATTGTCGTTCGGTCAATTAAATGTTTTCTCTCGATGCATGCATTTTACTTTCGGAAATTGATTTACTGTTACTGTAAAGGTGACTTTTGTTTTCTTGATTTACGTCAGCGGCCGCTGTTTATTGATAAGAGTGAATGTCTTACAGATGTAGACTAAAATATCTCCAGATATTTCTTTAGTTCTTTTTCTTTGTCTATCTCTACATCGTTTACAGTTTTGGCTGTATAGTACATGTTTTTACTCTTTCGTATTTCTGCAGATAGAAAGGCATCTTGTGAGAGAGGAAGACGAGAAGGAAAGAGATAGCTATGGCGAAGGAGCAACTGCAAGTTCTGAACGCTCTGGATGTTGCCAAAACCCAATGGTATCATTTCACAGCAATCATTATCTCTGGAATGGGCTTCTTCACCGACGCATACGATCTCTTCTGCATATCTCTGGTTACAAAACTGCTTGGAAGAATATATTACCATGTGGACGGTGCATCAAAGCCTGGTTCATTGCCTCCCAATGTTTCAGCTGCTGTTAATGGCGTAGCCCTCTGCGGAACTCTAGCGGGGCAACTTTTCTTTGGGTGGTTAGGCGACAAATTGGGCAGGAAGAAAGTTTATGGATTAACTCTTATGCTCATGGTCATATGCTCTATTGCGTCAGGCCTTTCATTTGGCCATGATGCTAAAGCTGTCATGATAACCCTCTGCTTCTTCAGGTTCTGGCTTGGTTTTGGCATCGGCGGTGACTATCCACTTTCGGCCACCATTATGTCCGAATATGCAAACAAGAAGACTCGCGGGGCGTTCATCGCCGCCGTGTTTGCTATGCAGGGGTTCGGTATTTTGGCCGGTGGTGTATTTGCCATTGTCATTTCATCTGTGTTCAAGGCCAAGTTTGATGCTCCGTCATACGCAGTTGATCCAATTGGCTCGACCGTCCCTCAAGCAGATTACGTGTGGAGAATTATCCTCATGTTTGGAGCTTTACCTGCTGGTCTTACTTACTATTGGAGGATGAAAATGCCGGAAACAGCTCGTTACACTGCTCTTGTAGCCAAGAATGCCAAAAAAGCTGCTTCTGATATGTCAAAGGTTTTGCAGGTGGATATTGAGGCAGCAACTCAAAAGGTGGAGCAGCAGATAGCCGAAGGAAAATCGAATTCGTATCGTTTCTTCTCGATGGAGTTTGCTCGTCGACACGGACTTTACTTGCTCGGAACAACGACCACATGGTTTCTTCTCGACATTGCATTCTACAGTCAAAATCTTTTCCAAAAGGACATTTTCAGTGCCATTGGGTGGATTCCTTCTGCAAGCACCATGAATGCCTTGGAGGAGGTCTATAAAATTGCAAGGGCCCAAACTCTCATTGCTCTTTGCAGTACTGTCCCTGGCTATTGGTTTACCGTGGCATTAATTGACAAAATGGGAAGATTTTCAATCCAGCTAATGGGCTTCTTCTTCATGACAGTCTTCATGTTCGCCCTCGCCATTCCTTACGACCATTGGACTCACAAAGAAAACCGAATTGGATTTGTAGCCATGTACTCTCTAACGTTCTTCTTTTCGAATTTCGGCCCCAACGCTACGACGTTCGTAGTGCCGGCCGAGATCTTCCCAGCGAGGTTCCGTTCTACTTGTCACGGGATATCGGCTGCGTCCGGGAAGCTCGGGGCCATAGTGGGCGCATTTGGATTCTTGTATTTGGCTCAGAACCAGGACAAGGCAAAGACGGATGCAGGGTATCCGGCAGGTATTGGAATGAGAAATTCACTTCTGATATTGGGTGGAGTCAATCTCTTGGGCATGTTGTTTACTTTTCTAGTTCCGGAATCGAAAGGGAAGTCATTGGAGGAGATGTCCGGCGAGAACGAAGATGAAAATACGTCGGACGTAGAACATCCGACGCACGAGGATCACAGAACAGAAGCTGCTGTTTAGATTTAGTTATAGTTAGAACAATAACTAAGAGTTTTATTTTTTGGGATACTATCTTCGTTTCGTTTAATCTATTAACCCTTGAAATTCATTTCTCTCATTTTTTTTTTTTTTAATTATTTGATAGTAGTTAAAAAATATAAGATATGTTTGCCGTGAAAGCATTTTAAAATAATAAATTCAAATTAAAATCAAAACTTTTTATTGATTTGAATTGAAGTGTTGGGATACTGAAAATATTTGCATTATATTTACTACAAATATTCGGTGGCTATATTCATCAATTTTCATTTGAAGTTGAATTTTAAATTATTTAAAGAAAAAGTGTAATTTTTATTTTTTGAAAAAAAAAAAAATGGAAACTCAACTAAGGAACCCAACTAAATGAAAAAATCCAAAAATTAAATAAAACAAATAAATAAACCAATCTTGATCCAAATATTGAACGAAACCAAATTCAGAAAACCCGAGTCAATTTGATTATAGATCGTGTTGAGTTTAATATGATCTCAATTCAAAATGAAATTGAACAAATCGATAGGTATCTCCCCGAGTTGTCCTTCTATTTTCAAATGATTCTTTGGATGAAGTTTTTCAAAATGTTATAGCTATTTTTTGGGTCAATTATTTGAATAATATTGTTTTGTCTAAATAATTAATTAAATTATTCCTAAAATTAGAAAATAATTGCTAAGCGTGACAGATAAACGTCGTCGTTTCATGGTATATTAATGCAGCACAGAGATTTCGGTTTGGTTTATTGCATCACTGGTTGAAGCTCGGTTCGAAGTCGGTGTACCGCAATTCGGCTTCCTGAAAACCGTAGGAATGCGAAACCGTATTCCTATTCCTATTCCTCTCTCTCTCTCTCTCTCCGTCTCCCTCTCTCGCGCTCGTCGTTTTCTTCCACCCTTCTTCTTCTCCGACAAGGACCGAATTTAATCCGTCAATTTAACTCCTCAGACACAAATTTCTTAGATAGCTTCCTTCGGTTCATCTGATTTTTATGTGGATCGCGCGATTCGCAGCTTAATCCTGACCGAGAAAGACCGAAAGTCGTTATCCACTTGGGAATTTGTGATTTCACAACTGCCTCCGAAGGCGATCGGATATAACTTGATTCCCGGGTTAAAATTCGTACTTTCCTCTATCTTCCTTCACTCTCGCCCAACTGTAAAGCTTTAGTCTGCGAATCTACAAGGCCCATATGGCGACTGCTTCAGGTGCTTTTTCTTCTCATGTTCTACTACTCTGTACGGTTAATTAGTTTGTATTTCAATTCTTGTTTTTATTAATATATTTTTTTTCTTTTGATCTTAGCATCTTGTTTGAATTCTGATCTCCTTCTCATTGATTTTACGTTTTAATTAAATTGAATTAGTTTCTATTGTTTAATGTCACTCCTGTTCAAGTACCACTTAAGGTTCTCTTATTTTTTCGGACTATGAATTGTTTTTCCGCTTATATAAAATTTCCACGATCCAGTTTCTTCGTGTAGTTTTGGGACTGTGATCTGCATTTCTAACCTTTTGAGTTTCCAAATTCAATATGTAATAATAGGTTGAACATAAAATAGAAATGGCATTAAGAAAAGTAAGAAAATGCTATAACGAACAACTCTGGTAAGATTTTTTTTTTTTTTTTTTGTGGCAACAGTGTCTATGAGCAGAAAAATGTTAATAGATCACCACGCTTGTGCGAGCTAGGTTGTGTTTGCAGTTAGATATATGCTTATATGTTTTGGCTGTAATAAACTTGGCAATGGAGAATTAAAACGCATTAGAGTAAAGTTTTTTTGTTCTTTGATGCTGATTAGTTCTTGTTTATGCTATTTGGTACTTTTGCCGTAACATATTTTTCTTTTTAATATATAATGAAGTTCATCTTTCATTACTGGATCTCCAGTGGCTTTTAAGTCAAGGGAAGACCATCGAAAACAAATTGAGTTGGAAGAAGCACGTAAAGCTGGGCTTGCACCGGCTGAGGTTGATGAAGATGGAAAGGAGATCAATCCTCACATTCCACAATATATGTCTTCTGCACCTTGGTATCTTAATGCCGAGAAACCAGTAAGTTTATTTTTTTTTATTTCCACTACTTTTGATGAAATAATTGGAACTCAGAATGTTGTACTTTCGTAACGGTAGTTTCTATCAATTTCAGAATCTTATTTAGTTAAGAGTTACATTATTGTTTTTTTTTATTCAGAGTTTAAAACATCAACGGAAATGGAAATCAGACCCAAACTACACGAAATCATGGTACGACAGAGGTGCAAAAATCTTCCAGGCTGATAAATACAGGAAGGGTGCATGTGAGAAGTAAGTAACCTTGCTCTCCCATTCGTCAATTGGTAGATGTTTCGGATGGGATGTGAAATAAATATTAAAAAATTCGTGAAATAAGAAAAGGAAGGGATTTCTTATAGGCTTACATGTGCATGAGCAATGAATATGACTACTCTCTGGTTAATTTGTGGCGCATTGATTCATTATCACGAAACATACATGTATGCTTTAAAAAACTTCACTCTTAAATATCTTATTGTTAAGTTGGAAACATAGGTTGAAGTGTGATTGATTGCTTTCCCATGCTATTTGCAGCTGTGGTGCCATGACACATGATGCAAAGTCGTGCATGGATAGACCTCGAAAAGTGGGAGCAAAATGGACAAGCAAACACATTGCACCTGATGAAAAAATAGAGACATTTGAACTTGACTATGATGGCAAAAGAGATCGATGGAATGGTTATGATACGTCAACCTATGCTCGTGTCATTGAGCGATATGAAGCGATAGAGGAAGCTCGAAAAAAGTATTTAAAGGAGCAACAACTGAAAAAGTTGGAGGAGAAAAACAACAATCAAAATGGTGAAGAAGAGGCTAGTGATGAAGATGATGGAGAAGATGATGGAGAAGATGATTTAAGGGTGGATGAAGCAAAAGTTGATGAAAGCAAACAAATGGACTTTGCTAAGGTGGAGAAGCGTGTTCGTACTACAGGTGGTGGCAGCACAGGAACTGTTAGGTAATTTATTTAGTTATTTTTAATTTTTTGTTCCTTCTTACTGATTAAGTATTATCTATTTTGTCAACATCAATTATTACTTTTGCATTTTGAAAGTGCATTTGTACTTTGTGTACGAGAAACTGTTCATACTAAGTAATTTTTTTTCAGGAATTTACGTATTCGAGAGGACACTGCAAAATATCTTTTAAATCTTGATGTCAATTCCGCTCACTATGATCCAAAAACACGTTCCATGCGTGAAGATCCCCTTCCTGATGCCGATCCAAATGAAAAATTTTATTTGGTGAGTGTGTCAAAAAGTTAAAACTGCATGCCCTATTTTTTCATGTTGGTTTGCATGCTGATGATGTCATATTGCTTGAACATAGGGAGACAATCAATACAGAAACAGTGGTCAAGCAATGGAATTTAAGCAACTTAACATTCATGCATGGGAAGCATTTGATAAGGGACAAGATATTCACATGCAAGCCGCTCCATCCCAAGCTGAGCTGCTTTACAAGAATTATAAGGTAATCAAGGAAAAATTGAAGTATGAGACAAAGAGCACCATTATGGAGAAGTATGGTAATGCAGCTTCGGAAGAAGAACTTCCAAGGGAGCTGTTATTGGGACAAAGCGAAAGGAATGTTGAATATGACCGAACTGGCAGAATCATAAAGGGGCAAGTGAGTTCTTTAATAATAAATATATATTGTTTGGCTGTTCATAATGATGTTTGCTCACGGGTAATTAACATTTTAGATTATATTTTCATCTCATTTGTATCTATTTTTATCTCAAGCTCTCGGGTAATCTGCTATAAAGTTGTGAATGTGTCATGCCACGATTGCTCTCATAGTGACCTTTAGCTTTATGGTTGTATTATTCGATGCAGATTTTAGTATCACATGAACTGACATATACACGCATTTGGGTAGTAATCTAAGATAAAATGGCTTTTTTTCAATTAGAAGTGGATGAGATAGGAAGAGGGTACACTGTCATAATCTCTACTGGTCTATAACTTGTGTGTCATGTCATCTCGGTCTCAACCTGAGAAGGGGAGCTAAAATTCTTGAAAGAGACAGTTATAGAAACCGTTCAGGCAGGAAGATTTTTAATTAGTTGTGTGAGAGAAGTTTTTTGGTCATCCCGCATTCCAACTACTTGTTTGTACCGTATATTCATATGTTTAAGAATTCGAATTCCACTTAGAGATATACTGCGGTTTAGATAGTGGTTTCTTAATGTCTTTTCTGCTTTGTGGGTTTGACTAATTGTGATGCACATATCCATTTTATTTTATATTCACTTTTTTAAATAACATATAATTGGATATCAAAACATATCCGTTTTATTTTATATTCACCTTTTGAAATCGTATGTGCACTTCATGACTTCTCGTGTGATGTGTACATTTTTTTTGCCTCATTTTTTACATGAACACAAATCTGTCAATTATTTGCCTCATCTTTACACAAAGGCTAAGATGTGGATCGTTTGCCTCATCTTTTCACAGGAGACGGCCCTTCCCAGAAGCAAGTATGAAGAAGATGTTTACATTAACAATCATTCAACTGTTTGGGGCTCGTGGTGGAGGGATTACCAATGGGGCTATAAGTGCTGTAAGCAGACAATTCGTAATAGTTACTGCACAGGTGCCGCAGGAATTGAGGCTGCGGAGGCTTCTATAGATTTGATGAGGGCTAACATTGCTCGTAAAGAAGCCTTGGAAGGTTGGTGATCCCAGCTTTCTTTTGTCATTATTCTGAAAATCAGATCAAGGGCTATTTTTGTTGGCACTAAATTTTCTGGGTACCAAAAGTCCTTGTAAATGTTTTATGGTCTATAATTTATGGTACGATGAGTAATAATTTTTGTACCAAAGAAATTTATTTATTTATATCTACTGTTCCATATACATCTATTTACAGACGTTCCTGAACCCGTTGAGGAGAAAAGACTTGCTACTTGGGGAACGGAAGTCCCTGATGATTTGGTTTTGGATGAGAAATTACTTGTGGAAGCTCTAAAAAAGGTTAGTCATTTAAAGGCTCGGCTTATCTCTTTTAGCACTACCTGTTCTTGGGTCCAATGACTCTTTTCTTAATGATAATGTATAACTCAAATCAATTATATAAACTCAAGCTTATGTTTTTATTTATTTTTTATTTTCTTTGATCAAATCATTTAGAACGGACTGCTGATATAACAATTGTTCAATAATCAACATCGAGAGGTATTGCTCACGAAAACTTTTCATTCGAGGAAGTTGTAAATCTATTGAAAAAAATGTGGTTGCAACATGAAATGGGAATTGCCATCTGATACAGTACCTAATCTATGGTTTGCAGATATGGTCGAGTTAATTAAAAAGCTAAAGCTTTGATCCAGATATTAACTCTGTTTTAATCAGTTGGATGAGTGTTGTCATGTGACTTGTTTTTTTGTTGTACAGGAGGAACAGAGAAAGAGGGAAGAGAAAGACGAGAGAAAGCGTAAATACAACGTGAAATGGAATGATGAGGTATGTACTCAAATCTTATTTCTGAAACTTTCTAGATGGGGGAAGACTGGCGTAGCAGTTGAATCACTGTTTGTATTTTGGTTCTCATAACGCCGTAACACAGGTCACTGTGGAGGATATGGAGGCGTACAGGATGAAGAAGATCCACCACGATGATCCGATGAAGGACTTCCTCAATTAGATTCAGGTGTGATCGTCTTAAGATTGTTCAGATAAGCTTTCCCGGTATGATGCTTTGTGAACTTAGGCTTCTATGATAGATACATGGACCCCCCCCATAGCTCTTAATGCTCAAATGCGACCAAGATTTATAATTAATGAATGAAAGAATCAGGATTAGAAAACGTATTTTCTTTGATTTTTACTAATCTATATAATTACTATAACATGAGTTTGATTCCCACGTCGCAAGTGTGTTGGATGGGTTTGTACCTCAAAATGTCGAGTCCGGTTGAAGGGCATGACAGTTGGTGCCATTCTTCTTCTGCTAAATATACTCTTTAGGCTATAGTCAGAGATAATTAGCAATTATATATTCCAAACAAAACAGTAGATGATGTCAAAAAATGGGACTATGAACTGAGGTAACATAATCAACCTTGTTAATTTGCAGGATTTCGGGACTAGTAAAAACTCATTTATGAAGCTTGGTTTTTGGGCTACAAAACTAGAAAGAAGGTGATTCATCGGCCGAATTTTGAGCATAAAAAGGAAATGTTCTTACCGAGCTAAGCTTATTATTTTTTTGAAAGTCAAAATAGAACACAATTTTGATTCTAATCCTAAGTGGATTTCCATAAAAACGGTAGAATAAATTTGAAATAAACTTACATAAGTTCATTCTGCTGCTGTTCAACAAAATTCAATTTATGGGTAAAATTACTCGCCAAATTTAGAACATTCTATCCCAGGGATTAAAGTAACTCCTAATGTTAGCATGATAAAAATAGCTTAACTTGACCTTTATTGTTCAGAAGGAACAAATTACAACACAGAATCCCTAACTTTAGAGATTGATGGGATACGTGGTTATGTAAACTGTGTCCTTGCAAACCATGTTCGTATATATGTTTTTGTATCACAAATATTTTATAATGAATAATGTAAGTAAAAAATAATAAGCTTGATTTAAGAGTTTTTGAGAGGTGAGAGTGAGATGCTAGAAGCCCACAAGGCAACCCCTCGCATCAACATCAAATTCGAGTTCCAACCCAGCTATGGTGTTGTAGACCAGAAAAACCTGACAGATTGCAGAGGAGGAGAAAGAAGAAGACGAAATAAAGTTGGTGTTGTTGATTATGTTCTGAAGGAAATGGCGAGGTGGCTTGAGGAGCAGAATGAGGTGGAAGAAAGTAGCCATGGAGAGGCATGCAGAGTGAAGAATGGCCCAACACTTCTTACACCCCTCTCCCCTCTGTCCATCTTTTCATCCCCAGTTTCCGCGTATAAATACGGACGCTCCCTTCTCGCCGCTTCACCAAACCACCCATTGCTTACCACTCTTCGATTATGGCGAAGCTTCTTCTGCTCCCTCTTTCCCTCTGCCTCCTTGTTCTCTTCAATGGCTGCTTGGCCTCCCGCCAATGGTATCACCAGGGCAGTAAGGGGATGCGCTTCCGACACCACCAGTTCGATCAGTGCCAGATAGACAGGCTGGATGCCGTCGAACCCACCAACCGGATCGAGGCGGAGGCCGGAATGATTGAGACTTGGGACCACAACAACGACCAGTTCCAGTGCGCTGGAGTGGCTGTTTCTAGGATCACCATCGAACAACAAGGACTCTTCTTGCCTTCCTACTCCAATGCGCCTGAGCTTGTCTACATTGAAAGAGGTACCTCACTCTATTTTGACTAAGATCAGATTGCTAGTGATGGCTACCAGAATTATTATTGCTAAAATGGCTTCATTTGGTGTCAACAGGAAGGGGATTCCAAGGAGTCCTCATTCCAGGATGTCCCGAAACCTTCCAAGACTCTCAGCAATCACAGCAGGGACAGGGGTCGAGGCAGCAGGATCAGCACCAGAAGATCCGCCATTTCCGTGAAGGAGATATCATCGCCATCCCAGCCGGAGCTGCTCACTGGTGCTACAACGACGGAGATACTCCAGTCGTCGCTATCGTTCTTCATCACATGAACAACTACGCCAATCAACTCGATCAAAACCCAAGGGTACGAAACAGCTGCTGCCCTCTGCTTCCTGTTCTCTTTTTTTTTTTCGGTGGATATGCATGCTAAATTATGACACATCTCTGAACGTGAGTATATACTTTACAGAAGTTTTATCTCGCCGGAAGCCCAGAAGAGGAGTTCGAGGTACGAGGCCGGCAGAGCCCCCGCGAGAAACAATACCGCCCACTGAGAGGGGAGCGGGAGCATAAGAATGTGTTCGGTGGCTTCGACGAGAAGTTTTTGGCGGATGCATTCAACGTGGATACAGAGACGGCGAGGAGGCTGATGGGTCAGGACGACGGCAGGAGGAACATCGTCAGAGTTAAGGGAGGTCTCGGCGTCATAAGGCCACCCATGTCTAGGGAAGAGAGAGAATGGCAGGAGAGAGGAGAGAGAGAGAGGGAGAGGGAGTGGGAGCGGGAGCGGGAGCGGCCGGGCCATCGCGGCGGACATTGGGAGGTCTCAAACGGATTCGAGGAGACTATCTGCTCGATGAGGCTGAGAGAGAACATCGGCGACCCTTCACGAGCCGACGTCTACACTCCAGAGGCCGGCAGAATCAGCCACGCCAATGGCCACAACCTTCCTGTCCTCCGATACCTTCAGCTGAGCGCTGAGAGGGGTTTCCTCTACGACGTATTCGCTTCTCTCTATGCTCCATCTACAAAGGGTTTTTTCACTCCTTTTCTAAAAAAGATGGATTTAAAGCTAAAATATTTCCCAACTTTTGCAGAACGCAATCCACGTTCCACACTGGAACTTGAACGCACACAGCGTGATATACGTGATAAGAGGAAGCGCGAGAGTTCAGGTGGTTGACAACTACGGCCAGTCAGTCTTCAACGGGGAGCTCCGAAAGGGGCAGATCCTCACAGTGCCACAGAACTTCGCAGTGGTGAAACGATCAGGCGACGAGGGGTTCGAATGGGTCTCATTCAAGACCAACGACAACGCCATGATCAGCCCTCTCGCCGGACGCACTTCCGCCATCAGAGCTCTGCCAGTTCAGGTCCTTGCAAATGCGTATCAGATCTCCGAGGAAGAAGCCAGGAGGCTCAAATTCAACAGGCAAGAGACCACCTTGTTTCCCACAAGGAAGTTGTCCGGCAGAAGAGCCGAGGCTTAAATTTGAGGAGGGATTTGGGTGTTTCTTCAAATTTCGAATAAGTAGTAGTGGCGTTGACTGTATCTAATCTACGCCTTGTAATCGAGTTTCTGTTTTAATAAAATCAAGAGACTTTCTACGATATCCTTACTCTTTTCTTCACTGTTTTCACATTGTTGTTCCTTCTAACTTCACTCAAACTTAATTATACTGATTCGCCTCCGCTAGTCTTCGAATCGGCCGGAGCAGAGAGAGAATACAGGAAGAAAAATACCAACTTCTCATCTCTTCACACACCAGCAGCTGCTCTCTGAGCATCTGTCAAATCGAACCAATTGACCCGAGACGAGAAACATGAGAAGAAGAACCAGATTCGTAGCCCAGCTTTAAATCTCAACTCAAGGCAGAAACTTGTTTTCTGCTTCACCCGGAAAAAAGGAAGAACCTCATGTTCGATCTGTCCTGCAGAACCCGAAGAAGAGATAGGCCAAACAGATCAACTCAAGAAGAGGACGTACCATATCCGTCGATTGAGCCATTTGCACGCGGAGTCGATTCTTGATGAGCCGAGAGAAACCTGAAAACTGTTGTTTTTCATGCTTTAGTAGATCGAGCACTTCCTCTTTTCTCATCAGCTCACGTCTTCTTTGTTGAAAGATCCAATAAAAGATTTGACCGAGCATCATTTTAATTAGGATAAAAATCAATTTAACCCCAAGTGCCTGATTAATTTTAAGTACTCTCGGCTAAAAACTCTAATAAATAAAACTTTAATGTATAAAAAAATGAAACAAATCAACCTTTGACAGATAGTCGATCACCCCGTTTTGAATTTACGATGAGAACTAGTAAAAGGTCAAACAAGACTAGTAAAGAAAAAAAATTTATTTAGGAGTGAGTTCTTAAAATAGAATTTGGGCAAAAAACTCGTAAGTTAAATGTGAAAGTCCAAATGAGAGTCATCAATTCTTAGAATTAAAAAAGTAAGGTGAAATATCTCCATTAATAATTGGCAAAAAAGAAAAGATTGTGGAGATAGACAACAAAACATGTTTGATGACTCATCATGCTCTTGAGTTTACACCTCAACCTTTCATCTCTCACTTAGCCACTTCAACCTTTTATCGTTCACGTAACCAAAACGTAGCTAAGGATAATTCTCATTGAGAAGAAAGAGCCACCAAAATTCTCTCTTTTCTTTATATTGTAAGAAGCTAAAGTGGAGTTATCTTTTGGAGTTAAAGAAATTTATGAACTTAAGTGCGTATAAAGTGGTTATTTGGTGCGCTTTATGTTATGTTAAAAAAGAAGTTGTGGAAATCCACGAAAGTTGAGATCTTCTATATGAGTTTTCTTATTAAAAATGTACATATTTGTATTCTAAGATCATAGTTGGGGTTCCAGAGAAAATTAAATGCTAAATTATATATGTTTGACGCATTTAATGCTAAGTTGTTCAAAACTGTGAAATTCAGGACAGTTTCAAATTTTGTATTATTAATCTATTTTAGCAGCATCTAATTGTTAAAACTTTTTACCATGTTAAAGTAGATATCTTAAGAAAATTATGAACTTTGAAATCGAAGCAATTAGATATACATATCATGAGATATAAGGTTTTGAAGTTGATCTAAAACAGTGAGCTATATTCTGAAATTCTGATTTATAAGGGTTAAATTGTTACATTATATTCAAAGCAAATGTGATAAAGTATTTATGCTGAGTTTATGTGTAAGAATACAGCTTCTTAAGGAATCGTTGGTTATGGAATTTACGCAATTTGGATGAATATAGTATGAATTGTGAATGTATAAAAAAAAAGAAAATAATGTGGTGCATTATAAAGCTAATGGTGAAGTAGATATTTTATAGGTTTATCAAGCTCCACGTTGTTGTAATTGTGTTAGGCTTAAGGTAAGTAGTAGGAACTTGGCCTATATTACAGTGTTGGAATAAAATGTTTTAATAGAGAAAAAAAGAGAAAGAAAAATTGAGAATTTGGTGATCCGTCCTTTATGAAAAAATGTTCGTCTTGTCGAGAGGAACATTTTGGTATAGAAATTGAAAGATTCGGTGGAGATTTCGAAGAAAAGTTGAGGAATCGACATACAGTAAATATCCTAATTTAGACTTTATTGTCTTAATAGGTAGAGATAGATTTCAATTACTGTCTTAGATCTGGATAGAATAGATTTGATTGAATGTTGAAGTGATGATTTGATGACGTTTTGGTAAATTGAATTATATGAATGTTGTTCTTAATTCAAACTAATATGAATTGTGGAAAGAATTGATTTAATTCCAATTTTTATGAAATGTTGTTTAAATCGAATTTTTATGGAAAGATGGTTTTAAATTCGATTATATTAAATCGTTAAACGTAGCATTTTTGTAAAACTACGACTTATCTTGCATTGAGCATATTGAATTTTAAATATCAAATTCATGGATAAGCGCGTGTTTTATACATGTATAGCATCACTTTACAACTGTTTTTAAAAAATGCATTTAGGAAGGAAGGAGAAGAAAAACGGTGGTATCATAAGAATCCACTGAGCTAGTCTCGCCTATTCGTGTGCGATAAGTATGACTATGAAAATATTGTGAGATTAACTGTTTGTTCTCATTGGGTTGAAAGTTCTTAAACCTCGTGGAGAAGCAATGCGTGGGTCCTACATCTATACCAGTGAAAGCCCAGGAACGTATAGGTGTGTGATGGTCATATGAGTTAATTAAAGTAAATTGCATTTTTGGCATATCAATTTTAATGTTAAAAATTGTTGTTTTGAAAATCTGATGGAAATAAATAGTTTTAATTCCTACCTTATTATTTTAATTGCATTAGATTAAATTGTTGAGAATGGTTTTGAACTGTGGTTGGATGGTTTTGAATCGTGCATGTTTATTTTAATGCATTGTATTTACATATTTGCTAAAAACGGTTTTAAAACATGATTGATAGATTTTTAAACGGTTGAATTACAAACCTATATGCATTTTTATATAAATGACATTGATTTCAAATTAAAACAAATATTTGATTTAAGATGATTTCAAAATAATCATAATTAAGTGGAGGATGACGTATGAGCCTAGATAGCATTGATAGGGTCCAGATTAACTATTTTAGTCGTAGGATTTATTTGTTGGGCCAATGGCTTATTTCGTGGATATTCATATTTTTCAAATAGCGAGAACGTTCACCAGTTCAGAGAAACTAAGGCAAGATACAGTATACAATGAGACATAAGACTTTTGGATTGTAAAGTCACATGTCGTAACTGACTTATGTATTTATTTTATTTACGCTTCCGCTAGAGTCTTCTGATGTAAATGATGATGAATTTGATGTGATTTGATGCTGATGTACAGAATACTTGGATGATGTGGATATTTCAATTTATGAAATATGTATTTTGGTTGGATTGAATTGATAATGATATCCTAATTCGGGATGCCAAATAGGATTGTGTGTAAAGGTTTCCACTTAGGGAACATCTGTTAGTTGACCAGGTCATCGTTGTCAGTTTAAATTTTTCCACCTCGGGAATCTTAATCCGTCAGGATCCGATTCAGGGCGAGACTGAGCCCTGACAATTATTGTTATTAATGGTTCAAATTAGAGATGAGGATGTATTATATGGATATGTTATGTTATAGATTTAAGTATTTACTACTGTTATGTTATAATGTTGAATGATAAGTCTTTAGTAATAACATAGATAAATTGAAATGTCTTGGCATTGAGAATATGAAATGTTTAGGTTTACATGTTTATACATATTCCGCATGGATCATGTATCATACTTTACAAAAGTATCGAAAATGATTTACGCATATTTTTTATATAAGAAAGACTGAAAAATATGAATGTACGTAAATAGTTATTGTAGGGCAACCTTGAGTTTAGCTGTCCTACATGAGGTGGACCAAACGATGCCGACTCTCCCCTAGACTGAATCACCCTGAATGACTGGACTGTAAAATGAAAGAAAATTGAAACTGCATTGTTTTACAAATTGCATAATTGTGTTAGTTTATATAAATTAATCATTACACGTTACTTACTGAGTATTAAGCTCATTAAATGAACTTTATGATGTAGATGATGAATTTGCTGGTGAGAGTTATGAGCACCAACTAAATTGGAAGAGGTAGTTGACAGAGTATGTCTATGGCAAACACTTGTGGTTATTAGAGCGATTTTGACCGACTAGCGACTTTTTTAAGTATTTTGGTATGAAATATATATAGTATGTGATAATCTGTTAAAACAGACTTGATGATTGATAACTATATTTTGTAAATAGAAAAGAGTCGAAGGTAACTTTGAGTTTTATATATATAAAAAAATAATAAGTTTAAAAATTTACACCCTGCCCCAAAACGACCCCCCGTTCTTCGCATCTAAATTTTAGGGGTGTTCGAGAATGGAGGTCCTTGCCCCAGGACAACCTCACGTTAAGTGCCTCCTCATTTTAAAGGGTGGCGAAGAACGGGGGTGCCTGCCCCAGAGCAACCCTCGTTTCCAACCTCTTCAATTTTAGGGGTTTCTTTGAAACAGGGGGTCACCGCCCCGAAGTGGTCCCCCATTGTTAACCCTACTTTTTGCGCAGAGTGAAAATAGGGGGTCCCCGCCTCGGAATGACCCCTCATTCCCTTTCTCCTCATTTTGGAGGGTGGTGGGGAACGATGATCTAAATGTATTTTCTTCATTTTTTATTTGATCTCGCCTCGGAACTACTGCCCGTTACTTTAGAACAGGGTGATTGGCTGCCTGTCACTGTTGATTTGTTTCATTTTTTTTATACATTAAGGTTTTATTTGTTAGAGTTTTTAATCAAGAGTATTTAAAATTAATAAGGTACTTGGGGTTAAATTGATTTTTATCCTAATTAAAATTATGCTCGATCAATAATTGGAACGTGCGCTATTCTATTGGATCTTTCAATGGAGAAGATGTGAGATGAAGAGAAAAGAGCAAGTGCTCGATCTATTGAAGCATGAAAAACTACAGTTTTCAGGTTTTGTCCCAGCTCATCAAGAATCGATTCCGCGTGCAAATGGCTCAATCGACGGATATGGTACGTCCTCCTCTTGAGTTGATTTGTTTGGCCTATCTCTTCTTCGGGCTCTGCTGGACAGATCGAACAGGAGGTCTTCCTTTTTTTCGGATGAAGCAGAAAACAAGTTTCTACCTTGAGTTGAGATTTAAAGTTGGGCTACGAATCTGATTCTTCTTCTTATGTTTCTTGTCTCGATCGACGGGGAATTGATTCGATTTGACAGACGTTCAGAGTGTTGAGAAGTAATTCAAGCTTGACCAAGTCATTTAACAGTTTTATTTATTTCTAGATGTTCTGAGACGTAGTGTGATAATAATCTCCTTGTTAGTTGAGATTTCTTAGGAAGTTAGTTTTTTTGTAAGCTTATGTAGATGCACTTCATTTCCTTTTGTGAAACAATAAAAAAAGAATGGTGCAAATAAAACGTCTCTGTTTTTATTCTCTTACTCTCAATTTTTATCAAATTGTTATCAAAACAAGGTTCGATTGTAACTGGGCGTACCTATGGCAAACAACAATTTTGTGAATGTTTCTCAACCAGAAATTCCAATTTTCAAAGGGGAGTGCTATGACTTCTGGAGTATCAAAATGAAAACCTTGTTTAAATCTCAATACTTATGAGATTTAGTTGAAAATGGCTATTCTGAGGAGGATGAGGAAGCGAAAGTAAAGGAGAACAAGAAAAGGGATGCAAAAGCCTTGTTTTTTATTCAGCAGGCTATTCATAAATCTATCTTTACAAAGATTTCAGCAGCAAACACTGCCAAAGAAGCTTAGACAACATTGCAGACATCCTTCCAGAGCTCCTCAAAAGTAATCACGGTAAAACTCCAATCTCTTCGTCGTGATTTTGAAACCTTACAAATGAAAAATGGAGAATCAGTGCAAGACTACTTTACAAGGGCGGATGCTGTTGTCAATCAAATGAGCTCCTATGGAGAGGAAATCAAAGACCAAACGTTGTTGCAAAGGCACTGAGGAGTTTGAATTCAAAGTTTGATTATATAGTAGCTGCTATGGAGGAGTCTAAAGACTTGACAACTTACTCATTTGATGAGCTAATAGGATCTTCACAATCCCATGAAGTAAGACTAAAGACATATGAACTAGATGAAAAAAAAAAGCCTTTCATGTGAAGGGAGAGATGTTCGGTAGAGGACGCAGCAGAGGAGGCTATCGAGAAGGAGGTAGAGGACGTAAAAACAACAAAAGCAATATCCAATATTATTATTGCCAACAATATGGACATGTACAAACTAATTGTTGGAAAAGAGAAAAAGACATACAAGCAAATTGTGTTGTTCAAGAAGAGGAGGCTAAGTTGCTTATGGCCTATTATGATGATGCAAAGATCATGAACAATATTTGGTGTTTGGACAGCAGATGTTCTAATCACATGACCAATGAAAAGTCTTTATTCAAGGAACTTGATGATTCTTACAAGTTGAAGGTAAGAATTAGTGACAATAAGCAGATGCAAGTTGAAGATAAGGGTACTGTGACAATAAAGAATGATCAAGGTAATGTCAAGTTTCTCTATGATGTTTATTTCATTCCACCCTTGTCACATAATCTGTTGAGTGTTGGGCAATTAATGGAAAATGGTTTTTCTCTTTTGTTTGATGATAATTCTTGTGTGATTAGAGAAAAAACTTCTGGCCATGTTGTAGCTAATGTTTCTATGACTAGAAACAAATTATTTCGTCTTGAAATCTCTAGTGTAGAGAGTTATGCTCTTGTTGTCAAAGAAAAGGATGAATCCATGCTATGAGACTTAAGGTATGGACATTTAAATGTCAAGGGTCTAAAATTGTTAAATAAAAAAAATGGTGAGTGGGATGCCTCAAATTGATTCACTTGAGTTATGTAAAGGTTGTGTCTATGGAAAGCAGAGGAAACATCCATTTTCTATATGCAGGTCTTGGAGAGCATCTAAAACTCTTGAGTTAGTATATGCTGACCTATGTGGTCCAACGAAAACTGCATCATTTGGCGGGAGCAGATATTTCCTGCTCTTTATTGATGATTACAACTACATGAGTTGGGTATATTTTCAAGAACTCAAGTCAGAAACATTCTCAAATTTCAAGAAGTTTAAGGCTTATGTTGAGAAGCAAAGTGACACACCGATTAAGGTGCTTCGAACTGATAGAGGTGGTGAGTTTTTATTTAAAGAATTTTCTTTATTCTATGAAGATAATGGCATTCACAGGGAATGATGGCGCCTTATACACCACAACAAAACAGTGTGGCTGAACGCAAGAACCGCACGGTAGTAGAGATGGCAAGAAGCATGTTGACAGCCAAAAGTCTTCCGACTATATTTTGGGCAGAAGCAGTAGACACATCAATTTATCTTCTAAATTTATCTCCAACAAAAACTGTCTTGAACCAAAGCCCTTATCAAGCTTGGAAAGAAAGAAGGCCTTCGGTAAGTCACTGACGTATCTTTGGTTGTATCACATATGTTTTAATAGATTCACACAATCGTAGTAAGCTTGATGATAAATCAGCAAAATGTATTTTTGTTGGTTATTGTGATCAATCTAAAACATATAGGCTATATAATTTAAAAAATGGCAAAGTGATTATTAGCAGAAATGTTGTTTTTGATGACAATTCAAGAGGGATATGGAATGAAGAATCAGATGATGTTAAGGTTGACACAACTTAAAATCAAATTCTACAGAACACACCTAAACTTGTCAGCTCAACCTCAACAACGTCCATATCCTCTAACTCCAACAGTAATAACTCATCAAATGGTTCTTTACGATCAGTCTCAACAAACTCTATATCCCCCAACTCAAGTGGAAATAACTCATCCAATGATGAAACTCCATCGACAAAATTCAGATCATTAGCATATAGTTATTAGGCTACACAAGCTTTATCTGTAGATGATCCTACAAACTTTGGAGAACCTGTAGGCAAAGAGGAATGATGGAATGCAATGAAAGAAGAATTGGAGGCAATTAACAAAAATGCAACTTGAGAATTGGTGGAGTTTCCAGAAAGAAAAAATGTCACTGGAGTAAAGTGGGTATTCAGAACTAAGTATAATTCTGATGGCGAAATTCAAAAATACAAGGCAAGATTCATGGTCAATAGATACTCACAGCAGCAAGGTATCGATTATGAAGATACTTCTCTCCTGTAGCCTACTTTGAAATAGTAAGAACTCTTCTAGTCTTAGCTGCTCAATTAAGATTGATTGTTTATCAATTTGATGTTAAGTCTGTCTTTTTAAATGGTGAGTTGGAAGAAGAAGTTTATGTAATTCAACCTGAATGCTTTGTTGTTCATGGTGAAGAGAGAAATGTGTACATATTGAAAAAGACTCTCTATGGCTTAAAACAAGCCCCACGTGCATCGTACAGCAAGATTGATTCTTATTTTCAAGAAAATGAGTTTAAGATAAGCAAAAAATGATCCCACACTTTATTTGAAGAAAACTGGTAACAATTTTCTCTTTGTTTGCTTATATGTAAATGATATTATCTACATGGGTTCTTCCTGTTTTATTAAAGAATTCAAAGTTTGTATGAAAAACAAATTTGAGATGTCAGATTTAGGTAAGTTGAGCCATTGTCTTGGTTTGAAAGTGAATCAAGCTGATGATGAGATTTTTTTCCATCAAAAGAAATATGCTACTGATCTTCTTAAGAGATTTAACACGCTCAATTGTAAAGTTGCAACTACATCAATGAATTCGAATGAGAAATTACAACTTAACGACGAAACTGAACTAGTTGATGGAACATATTTCAGGAGCTTAGTGGGAGGTTTGATATATTTAACTCACACCAGACCAGATATTGCTTATTCGGTGGCAGTAATTTCAAGATTTATGCATTCTCCGTCAAAGCATTATCTTGGAGCAGCAAAAAGAGTATTGTGTTACATTACTGGAACAATTGATTTCGGTCTATGGTACCGTCAAGTTGCTAAATTTAAATTAATTGACTTTACTGATAACGATTGGGTTGGGTGCTTGGATGATCAAAAGAGTACAATATATTATACATTCAATCTTTGTTTAGTTGTCATCTCTCAGAGCTCAAAAAAGCAAGCAACAATAGATTTGTCATCTTCAGAAGATGAATATATAGCTACAACTTCAACAGATTGAAGAATTCTTGAAGAACTTGGTCACGAACAAAAAGAAGCAACTCAGATCTTTTGTGATAATAAAGCAGCAATTTTTATGACTAAAACTTTCCACAGCAGAACCAAGCATATCAATATTCGTGTTCACTTCATCAAAGAGTTTGCAATTGAAGGGCAAATTGATTTATCTTGCTGCAATACAGAGAGCAAGTTGCTGACATGTTCACAGAGTCTCTTCCTAGAGAAAAACATGTTTATCTAAGATGTCAGTTTGGTGCCAGGGTTGAAATAAGGGAGGGTATTGAGAAGTAATTCAAATTTGACCAAGTCATTTAACAGTTTTATTTGTTTTGAGATGTAATATCATAATAATCTCCTTATTAGTTGAGATTTTTTAGGAAGTTAATTTTTTTCTAAGCCTATGTACATGCACTTCATTTTGTTTTGTGAGACAATAAAAAAAGAATGGTGCAAATAAAACGTCTCTTTTTATTCTCTTACTATCAATTCCTATCACAGAGAGCAGCTGCTGGCATGTGAAGTTGGCATTTTTCTTCCTGTATTCTCTCTCTGCTCCGGCCGATTCGAAGACTAGCGCAGGCGAATCAGTATAATTAAAGTTTGAGTGAAGTTGGAAGGAACAACAATGTGAAAACAGCGAAGAGAAGAGTAAGGATATCGTAGAAAGTCTCTTGATTTTATTAAAACAGAAACTCGATTACAAGGCGTAGATTAGATACAGTCAACGCCACTACTACTTATTCGAAATTTGAAGAAACACCCAAATCCCTCCTCAAATTTAAGCCTCGGCTCTTCTGCCGGACAACTTCCTTGTGGGAAACAAGGTGGTCTCTTGCCTGTTGAATTTGAGCCTCCTGGCTTCTTCCTCGGAGATCTGATACGCATTTGCAAGGACCTGAACTGGCAGAGCTCTGATGGCGGAAGTGCGTCCGGCGAGAGGGCTGATCATGGCGTTGTCGTTGGTCTTGAATGAGACCCATTCGAACCCCTCGTCGCCTGATCGTTTCACCACTGCGAAGTTCTGTGGCACTGTGAGGATCTGCCCCTTTCGGAGCTCCCCGTTGAAGACTGACTGGCCGTAGTTGTCAACCACCTGAACTCTCGCGCTTCCTCTTATCACGTATATCACGCTGTGTGCGTTCAAGTTCCAGTGTGGAACGTGGATTGCGTTCTGCAAAAGTTGGGAAATATTTTAGCTTTAAATCCATCTTTTTTAGAAAAGGAGTGAAAAAACCCTTTGTAGATGGAGCATAGAGAGAAGCGAATACGTCGTAGAGGAAACCCCTCTCAGCGCTCAGCTGAAGGTATCGGAGGACAGGAAGGTTGTGGCCATTGGCGTGGCTGATTCTGCCGGCCTCTGGAGTGTAGACGTCGGCTCGTGAAGGGTCGCCGATGTTCTCTCTCAGCCTCATCGAGCAGATAGTCTCCTCGAATCCGTTTGAGACCTCCCAATGTCCGCCGCGATGGCTCGGCCGCTCCCGCTCCCGCTCCCACTCCCTCTCCCTCTCTCTCTCTCCTCTCTCCTGCCATTCTCTCTCTTCCCTAGACATGGGTGGCCTTATGACGCCGAGACCTCCCTTAACTCTGACGATGTTCCTCCTGCCGTCGTCCTGACCCATCAGCCTCCTCGCCGTCTCTGTATCCACGTTGAATGCATCCGCCAAAAACTTCTCGTCGAAGCCACCGAACACATTCTTATGCTCCCGCTCCCCTCTCAGTGGGCGGTATTGTTTCTCGCGGGGGCTCTGCCGGCCTCGTACCTCGAACTCCTCTTCTGGGCTTCCGGCGAGATAAAACTTCTGTAAAGTATATACTCACGTTCAGAGATGTGTCATAATTTAGCATGCATATCCACCGAACAAAAAACAGAGAACAGGAAGCAGAGGGCAGCAGCTGTTTCGTACCCTTGGGTTTTGATCGAGTTGATTGGCGTAGTTGTTCATGTGATGAAGAACGATAGCGACGACTGGAGTATCTCCGTCGTTGTAGCACCAGTGAGCAGCTCCGGCTGGGATGGCGATGATATCTCCTTCACGGAAATGGCGGATCTTCTGGTGCTGATCCTGCTGCCTCGACCCCTGTCCCTGCTGTGATTGCTGAGAGTCTTGGAAGGTTTCGGGACATCCTGGAATGAGGACTCCTTGGAATCCCCTTCCTGTTGACACCAAATGAAGCCATTTTAGCAATAATAATTCTGGTAGCCATCACTAGCAATCTGATCTTAGTCAAAATAGAGTTAGGTACCTCTTTCAATGTAGACAAGCTCAGGCGCATTGGAGTAGGAAGGCAAGAAGAGTCCTTGTTGTTCGACGGTGATCCTAGAAACAGCCACTCCAGCGCACTGGAACTGGTCGTTGTTGTGGTCCCAAGTCTCAATCATTCCGGCCTCCGCCTCGATCCGGTTGGTGGGTTCGACGGCATCCAGCCTGTCTATCTGGCACTGATCGAACTGGTGGTGACGGAAGCGCATCCCCTTACTGCCCTGGTGATACCATTGGCGGGAGGCCAAGCAGCCATTGAAGAGAACAAGGAGGCAGAGGGAAAGAGGGAGCAGAAGAAGCTTCGCCATAATCGAAGAGTGGTAGGCAATGGGTGGTTTGGTGAAGCGGCGAGAAGGGAGCGTCCGTATTTATACGCGGAAACTGGGGATGAAAAGATGGACAGAGGGGAGAGGGGTGTAAGAAGTGTTGGGCCATTCTTCACTCTGCATGCCTCTCCATGGCTACTTTCTTCCACCTCACTCTGCTCCTCAAGCCACCTCGCCATTTCCTTCAGAACATAATCAACAACACCAACTTTATTTCTTCGCCTGTTACTGTGACGCCTTTTTTCAGTTCGTACAGTGGCATGAATTTTGTTGCGTGTTTATATTGTTTATGGGTAAACTCTTGTAACATCCTATTTCACTTTTTTAATTTACTGCTAATTATTCTTTCTTAATATAACTATGTTGGGTAATTGAACCATTGTTGGATTTGGGTAAAAACAGAATCCACATTCTGGGTTGGTATTATCAAAATGAAAACCAGAGAATCTGTATACAATTTTTAACGTCGGATCAGAAGAGTGATCAGAGAGAGATTCAACAGAGAAACAACACAGACAAAACACCGTAGTGTCGTCTGCTATTTTTTGAGAAAAACGTAGACGGGGACAGTTGGTTTGGCTTTAGACCTGTAGAAGGCCCTCTTCTTCTTGAATGTTCCATTGTCGATGGTTATCACTATCGTCCCTGGCTCACTTATGTAGAACGAATTCCTCACACTCTCCCCCACTCTCTGCTGATTCTGCAGCAGAATTTTGTAGGACCCTTCGTCTTTAGGCATGAATTCTTCCTTGTACAGTACATCCCAGCCAACCACTGTTACGTCCCACACTATCGTCACTCCGGCCTATTCACGTTTACACCCAGTATTATATGCATTGTATAAGACGTCCAGATTTTTAAATAGTTATAGACTACCTCAGCAACTGGAAACTCTACGCAGGCTGTTGTGTTTTTCTTTATTATCAGCTCTGAAGCCTTATCTTCCGTTGAAAAGTCTCTGTCTTCGTCTCTTCTGAGCCCACCATACTGAACGGGGAGTTCTTCTGGAGCTACGAACCTTGTTGAAATGGAAGCCATTTTGCTTAATAATTACTGGGAAATGGCTAACTTTTTGAAGAAAAACCCAGAGAAAGAAAGAGAGAGTTTCTTACTTGATGAGCGTCTTTGTAACTTCTGATGGCCTGGCAAAGACGAACTTCCCGTTGGTCTTCTGGTTGATGAGCCGAGAACGTAGCTTATGGCAGAAGTAGTACCAAAGTGGTACATTTATAATAATCTGTTCAGAATATATTAGAGAATATTGCCTAAAGATCATAAAATAAAAATAAAAAAGGTAACTTTGGACTTGCATTTTTGTGAATGAGTTCAGGATAATTATCCTCCAACAACGCGAGAGCTTTCTGACTGACCGATCGAAGCTCCTTCATTGCAGGCCCTGGGGAGCTCTTCAAATCACTGATCTGAACAATGGAGGTCACTCCTCCATTTTTGAAGCTTAATTTTTTTATACCTTCTTCGATTAACTTGACTCTGCATCTTAAATATTCAATGCATTTCTCTTCTGTTCCTAATATTTTGTCGTACATTTCTTTATCTCTGAATGCTTCGTAGACGTTGTAACACAGAGGGCGTCCTTCTTTGTCGCTGCTATTTACTTGCACCGTTTTTTGAAGGTCGACGCTCATGTTTTCTTCGAGAATTTCATCTGTTTTGAAGTCTCTCCGCCATTTTAGGGTCTTTCGTAGCATCTCGAATGCTTCGTGGACCTTGAAATCTTTTGCTTTGAGAAATTTGAGCAGCAAAATGTCGGTTCCTTCATGGCCTTTACTGGGCAATAAAGGAACTCCCCAAAGAGTTATCGCTTTAAGCTGTTCTCTCACCATGGCGGCTTCGTTTCGATGGAGGTTTTTGTTCGGTTTTCCGAGAAGGTAATTTCCGATGATGGCGTCTTCCACCCTGCACCGAAGCTCCATTAAAGCTTTCTTCTTCTTCTTCTTCTTCTTTTTCGTTTCAATGGAGGTAGCGTATTCCTCTTGATCTGTTTCTCCGTCTGTCATTCTTTCTTTCTTGGGCTTCTTGTTTTTCTTTCTTTTGCTCTCTTTTCCATCGTCACTGATCTGAACATTCTCAGTTTTCTCTTGGTCATTTTCTCCCTCCATTTTCATGGCTCTGTTATTTTCCCTTAAAGTTTCCGGTAGCCGGAGCCCTAGGATTCCGGCAGCCAGATCGAGAGGAAATGCCGGCAAAATTAACTGGACAAGCTCTTCAAATCAATGGTCGGACAGAAAGCGAAGGGAAATTGGGTAGGAGAGAGATAGAGAGAGAGCGAGAGATTGTTACGAAGAAAATAAACCGTGTTTGACTGAGTTAGGGTCAACTTTTCCAAAACTCACAACATTGTTATTTTCTTGGCCCCATAAATAGAATAGGGTTCTAAATTCTATTGGCTGTACCTAATTAGGTTCTTGTTATGATTTTGTTTCTTAATTTAGATTTCTCTGAAACTGAAATGAAACTAGGGACTATGATCGTTTATTTCATAACGTATAATTACTCTCTTATTTTACTCTTTTAAAATATCTACTAACGTGTCAAACAATGATTTATATAATTGATATAATAAATAATCTATTTATAATTTATTACATTAATTTTACCGGAATTGCACCAATCGTTGTTTGACACGTCAACATGTATTTTAAAATATTAGAATAAGAGTGTAAACGCAGCATTATTCTTTCATAATTATATGACATGTTTTCCTCTTGCATTGACACCATTCCGTGCAGTTCGATTTTTCACATGAATCGAACAAATTAATGAGTTTTAGTTTCACTTAAATAAAATCAAGATTGAATCGTGTGCGATGAAAAGCCAATCGATAAAATACAAAGGTCGGAGTCGAATTTGAGCCCGATTTGATTGCATATGGGTTAGATTTCGGCGACATCACTTGTCAATTTTGGGTTTTAGGCTAAAATTTAGTTAGATCGCTTCTATTTGCTACTATCGATTTGGGTCTACAAAAATTGAGATATGAATTTTAAACATCAGTTTCTTCCCAAATCAAAAGGAGAATGAATCATGAATGCATCAAAATCAAGAAGAACCAAATCATAGTCGAGAATTTTTCATAAATGCATTCAAAATCGAGTTGAACCAAATCATAATTTGGTCCGGTGTGTTGTGCTCACTCATGTAAATGACAATGATTCTCGGATCTTTTCTTTATTTAAAAAGGAACACGTCTTAAAGGTTGTTTACAATTTTTTTTGTTGCAAATGTCTCCAATTTCTTGAGTATATATTAGAATTAAGTGATTTAACATCCTATTGCACAATATCACACTAGAGAACAACGATTATTTGTTTCTTTATGTCTTGGGAATTCGATTTCAACCTCTTTGAAAAAGAACCACAGATAGAAGAAAAAAGGAACAAAAGAGGACAACATTATGAAGAAAAATTGGAGAGACAAATTTAATACACCTTAATTGCGCAAATCATATTTGACACTTCAGCGAGTATTTTAACATAGTAAAATAAGAGAGTAAATATAGTATTATTCTAAACTTAAAATCTTCATAGCCCAAACTGTTGTGCAAAGTCGTTACAGTACGCAAGTAAATATGCCGCAATCAAGTAATAAAATGAAACTAAAACATCGAACCAATATTCGAAGAATAATGATATAAAGGTGAATCAAAGTAATAATCAAAACAATAGAAAAGTTGGTTATCATAGAAGTTTAAGAAGTCAATTAAAAAACATAGATCATAATTAATTTCTCTCACCATGTTTAAATGCTGCAGCAATTGAATTAGAAGATTTAGAATGTCATTTATAGATCAAACGTTGTCACAGTTGCTCGACTAGTTCTTACGATATTTTCCTCATTACTTATGAAAGACAATATTTTATTGAACCCGTTATTCTATTTAATCATATAAAAATACTAATTTTTGCATAATTCAATTTATTTCATAACTCTATTTACGTTCACATGCAATTGCAGTACTAGTATTTATTCATGTTTTACAACACTGAATAAACTAAACGTTAAAATCACATTGAATTTTCTAACATCGTTACCACAGCAAGTTCACAAAAGTAAAATAGATTGGTATTCTCAATTCCTACCACTTCAAAATTTAGTTCATAATAGATAAAATGAAATAAAAAGTATTAAGAAAATAATTAATGATAGAACTCAGAAAAAGAAAATAGAAAATTCTTCTCCGTTTTCAAACAGTAATTTTTTATTCTTAACACTTATTTCCTCAATTCTCCTCGACTTTTAATCGCGTGTCAATGCTTCGCGTTCTTGTTGTCTATCTTTTTAAAACCTTCCAAATTTCCTTCTCTCTTTCTTGATCTTCTTTTAAATATTGAATTTCAAAACAAATGTTTTCTCTCTTCTTCTTTATTTGCTCAATACCAGCATTTTTCATTTATCTTTGGCAACTTCTCTTTTCTTTCCTCTTCTGAATTTTAATCGAATAATCATAATCTTTTCTTTATTCTTCATATTCATAATAATCTACATAAAAAATAATTATTAATAATCTGCATAAAAAGTAATCTGCAATAATTATTAATTAATAACAAATTTTCTCAAAAATAGAAAAAATAATAATTAAATTAATAAAAATTGAAGTCGTACCCGATGTTATCACATTCTCCGGCAAAATGTACATTTTCATTTAACAATATATACATAAAAAGTATTTATAGAATAAGTATTTTTCAAGAGTTATGACAAACCCTAGCCTTGAATTAAATAGTGGGATTGTTGTGCACAATCTTTCAACACCCCACGAATGAAAATTCCAAGAATTGAACTTATCAAAATGTGGGACCCAAAGTCTATTACAGCTGCTGACTTTCCTCGTACAAAAAAGTTACACCATTCATATAAACATGAATAAACAGCTTGGCAAAATGGTTTTTTTCTATGTAATTTATTAGTCATTTCCACTTAATTTTGACACTAATGTCTTCCTACTTGTAATTTCATTTTAAAGAATTATTCAATCTATTTTTATCATTAAATTTGTCAAAAATAAAAATATGTGATAATTTGTTAGTCATGTTATTTATTTATGTCAGTTAAAATACTTGATCGAATTAATTAGTTTAAATGAAAAAAAAACAAATTCTTAATTAATTTACTCTTAAAACGAGAGGAATAAGAGTTTGTTTGCTTTGAGTAAGCGTTTTGACTAATCTTGGTTTCTTTATTATATAATTAGGTTGTTGATGTAATTAACAAATAGTAGATATTGTTCATGAAACTTATAATATTATCTATTCTTTCATCTCGAACAAAAGTATGCTCATGAATAAAATAAATTGTTGAAATTTAAGCTTGATTAGAGAAAACAAACAAGCAAAAAAGAGACTCCAAAATTTACGTGAAATTTTTTTTAAAAAAAAATCACGATTAAAAAAGAAATTCACTAATAAAAAATTAATGTTACGATTCAAGAGTATATTTATATATTAAAACTTTATTCTAATTGCAAGTTATTAAAAAAAACACAAGAATAATTTATAAGGGTAAAATAGTCAAATAAATAAGTTTCAATCAAAATCAAGAAAGCGAAGAAACAAGTATCATGTTATTTCCTCAATTTTAGGCTCTTTCAAACCTATTCCGGTCTCCATCTCAACATGCTGTCCTGCCATTTCCGGCAACAAAATATAACCTAAATGTAGAGAGAGAAAGAGGGTGAGAGAGACGAGAGATTGAAGAAGAAGAAGAAGAAGAAGAAGAGAAGCGCTTGCTGTTTCTGAGAACTGGAAAATTTAATTGGTGCAACTATTTTTAGAAACAAATCAAAACCTAAAATAGTCATAGAAATTGAAGCGTACCAAAAAAACTAACTGTGACGAGCTTTGAGAGTTTATAGTATTGCTCAAAAACGGGCCAGAAAAATACAAGAGTGTACAAAGAGGAGCCGTCTCCTCACTCTCCCATCAATCTCATCAATGATCCATCCTTTTTATCTGCTTCCTCCATTGCCTCTCTCTCTCTCTCTCTCTCTCTCTCTCTCAAAAAATCAATCAATGATCAAAGGAGCTGCTGTCTTAATTTCTTCGTTTTCATTGCTGAGAGTGGTTGTTTTGACTGACAGTAACTCTTCATTTATTGTTCTAAATAATAATAAACTAAAACGAGCGAGAAATTTAGCCATCAAATATCTGCCCTTCTCTCCGCCTGCGTACGACTCTCTCTCTCTCTCTCCACCACTCTCTTGATCTGTCCCTCTCTGAATAATTTACAAGCCCTAGATGGAGAAGTAAGCAATAATTTAAGAGAAAGCCAGAGGACGGGCATGAGTACCATTTCCAAAAATTAACATTCTACGTTTCTCTTTTAAGATCCAAAAAAGACCGAAAGCAGAGAAAGAAAATTCCTCTGGAATGGATTCATTGATCCCAGGTTTGAACTCTTCTAACTCTCAAACGTTTGGAATCTCAAACGGCAGCTCTTTAACGGCGGCGGGATCTTCTTCATCAGCTTCTCCTTCTGCTTCAAGCAGCCGCTATGAGAACCAGAAACGCCGTGATTGGAACACCTTCTGCCAGTATCTGAAGAACCATCGGCCCCCTCTTGCTCTTTCACGATGCAGCGGAGCTCATGTTCTTGAGTTTCTTCGCTATCTCGATCAGTTCGGAAAAACTAAGGTTCATGCTCCGATTTGTCCCTTTTATGGCCACCCGAATCCTCCGGCTCCTTGTCCATGTCCCCTCAGGCAAGCTTGGGGTAGCCTAGACGCTCTCGTTGGACGCCTACGAGCCGCCTTTGAAGAGAACGGCGGCATGCCCGAGACAAACCCGTTTGGCGCTCGAGCTGTTCGGCTCTACCTTCGCGAGGTTCGCGATCTGCAGTCTAAAGCGAGAGGAATCAGCTACGAGAAGAAGAAGCGCAAACGTCAACAGCAACAGTTGCCTCAGCAGGCATTTCCACCTCCAGGTGCTTGAAAAAAACCATGAAAATTCCATTAATCTGCAATAATCACGTCTACTCTTCTCATGGGTACTTGGTTTTCTCTTCCTTTTTTTATGTTCTCTCTCGCTCTCTCTCCAGTAGTTTTCTACTATTTTCATGTCTAGGATTGGCTAATTTCCTCGCGTTCCAATGGGTACTTCGTTTTGTCTCTCAATCTCTCTTTTTAGTGATTTTTCTACTTATTTATGTCTAGGGTTTGTTAAATTTCCTCAAGTTGCTAACGTCTTCTTTCTTTCTCATATAATCTCTCTCTTTGACTGGCAGTGTTTCCTGTTTCCCTTCAAGAATTAGCTTGTTTCAGATCTGATATATTAATCTCTACTTATGCTTATGATGAAAAAACAGTTGTCAGGGTTATCTACTTGTTAACTGAAGATGAAACTAATAAAGCTGTATCCAGAGTTTATGAACTGTTAGTTAGTGTCTCTACCAAACTGATGAATTGCCATTATGTTCTTCTTGGTTGTATGTATAAAGTTGGAAATTTTTCGTCATGGATTTTGCTGTGATTTCTTTTCAGCGTCGTTTACCTCTCTTTTTGGTCTTTACTTGAGTCTTTGCAGCTGTTGACTCTTCATCAGAATCAAAGACAGAAAAAGCTAGGGTTGAAAAGAAAGAACTTGATCTTAATATGCAAAATAAGATACATTTGTCAGTCATGTCTACCACTACCCCTACTTTTGTTTAGGTTTGCCATTACTTTTTCAGATTGTCAATTGGTTTTGTAGTTGCACTTATTTTTCTGTCTTCCGTTTGCATTTTCTCTCGTGGGTCTCAGCGCTTCTATGATTTTTTTCTTCCATTTTCTTGCTTTTCCTTTCATCTGCCAAGTTTCTCTTCCTTCAAATTCTTCTACTTACGCAGTATGATGCTTTTATGTTCTTGTTTTACCTCTTCGAAGCTTTGTTTGTTTAATGGAAAGATAGATCTTGGGGGGTTTGGATGGCTAATAAAGAGATTATACAATTATGGAGCTTTAATCAGTCGACTGTGATTAATTATAGTCTGAAATATTAACATTATAAACGTTTCAGAGACCATTAATTGACAAATCCGATCATTATTGCTCATTATTATTCTCTTTTATTCTGTTGCAGGTGAATCATTGAGTAATTAAAAAGGAATAGTATCTTAGAAAGTGTTTCATAACCTGATTTATCGATAGATTTGTGTAGGCTAACTTTGCTGGTGCTGTCAAATCATACGTAGAACAGACGGTCAAGGTGAATAAATAAATAAAAAGAGTAACTCCATTTTGCTCAAGCTAACTTGGTGTCATGTCTCGAAAACTTTCACGCTTTCACTTATTTACTTGTGAAGTTTCATCTGCAGTTTTTCCTTATTTGTCTTGTCAATCTCAGTCTCAGTTTTGTCAAATAAAGGGGAGAAGGAATCCGTACCAAACCCTTGAAAAAGTTTATTTAAAAATAGCCCCAAAAAGAACAGTCTAGCTCAGAAAGATTGATTTAAAATATTAATTTTACAAGTCTTGAATTCAATCATAAGCTGTGACTGCTTTCCGTGTGACAAGGTTTTGTTCTCATAAATAAAGTTTGAACTTTGGAGTAGTTGTTTGAACTCTAATGTTTATGTATTTATTTAATCTTATGAATTTTAAGTTAGTTTTAGTTAATTGAGGAAATTGACTGTGTTCAATGTTTGGATGCTTTGTGGAAGTAAATGCTTGATTTTCAATTTATTCAGTAGGTCTATGTATCATATATTTCAATGTTATCATTATGTAATGCTTATTCAAGTGGTTTAAATATTATTTAACTTAAAGTATATATTTCAATGTTATTCATTATGTGCTAAGTGAAATGGTGAAGTATGCAGTTCAGAATGTGAAGGGTCATGGTCACTAATTCATAAGTCACTTTAATTCTCCTCGTATTTCATCAATTTGATATGAAAAACTTGTCGAAGCAGAAGAACTTTGTGACTCGATTCCTTGCATTCATCAAAAATGCATTAAGGATTTGCGACACTAACAAATGTTATAGTTCGAGATTCCTAAATTAGGTTCAACTACTGATGATAGGATTGACTATCTAGTCGGACATATTCAAATTATCGAAAAGAAGAAAAGAAATTCCAACTTGAGGAAAAATACTAGAAAACTCTCTACCCCGTGATATTTATGTTAATCTTGATAATCATATCAGCATTATCTTAATTAAGAGTGATCGAGCTTGATTTACACAACTCATTCCATTTTGTGCATTTGAAACAAAAAAAGGATGACATAATAGAGTGAAAATTCAAACTAAACATGAAAGAGTAATGTTACGTTTATTTTATTAAAATATTTGATAAAGTGTCAAATAATTATTAATATAATTTATGTATTGAAATATAAATAATTGATCTATTATACTAATAATTATTTGATTATTAAATATTTGTTAAAAATATAATAAAAAAGGTAATGGTGATTGAATATTGGAAGCTGACTTTCACCTACCAAAAGCAGTCAAAATAAGGTCAAATGGATAAAAATAGTCAACCCAGCTTACGGTAATATTGGGCTTTTGTTGTGGGCCTTAGGGCCCAATAGTTAAGTAGGAAATAACCGACAGCTAGTCGTCCCCTTGAGTTCTAGACGTTACAGCTAAGAACCAACAGAAATATACCTCTCCCTCTCTCTCTCTCTCTCTCTCTCTCTCTCAACAATGGGATCTCTCTCATTTTCTGCAGATCCTCCATTTTCCTCACCTCTAAAATCTGAAGAATCCCAAGCCTTGAACCAGGTGCATTCCGAGATTGACCAGAGTACCCTCCTTGACCTCTTCAAATCACAGCAAAGCCATCTGAACTACTTCTTCCATAATCTCGACCTTTCTCAAACTCTCGCCTTCACCCTCGCCCTCCTCAAAGCCACTGGGACAATCTTCTTCTCCGGCGTCGGGAAGTCTGGCTTCGTTGCTCGTAAGATCTCCCAAACCCTCGTCTCTCTCGGAGTTCGATCTTCCTTCCTCTCCCCCCTCGACGCTCTTCACGGCGACATCGGCATTTTGACTCCTGATGATGTTCTCGTCCTCTTTAGTAAGTCTGGAAACACCGAAGAGCTTCTCCGGCTTGTCCCATGTGCGAAGGCCAAGGGCGTGTATTTGATCTCTGTGACATCCGTTGTCGGCAATGCTCTTGCTGGGGTTTGCGATATGAATGTGAATTTGCCTCTAGAGCGTGAATTGTGCCCTTTCGATTTGGCCCCTGTTACCTCCACCGCGATCCAGATGGTTTTTGGCGATACGGTGGCCATTGCGCTAATGAGTGCGAGGAATCTTAGTAAAGAACAGTATGCGGCTAATCACCCCGCCGGACGTATAGGGAAGAGTCTGATTTTCAAGGTTAGTGTTTTCATATGTGTTGTATGGTTTGATTTTCATTTCACGCGATTCTTCTTATCACCCTATTTAAAGTTCAAAATTTACTGATTTTCCTGATCTTCATCAATTGGGAAGAACGGGCGTTAAACTCTGTAATGGGATGTTGATGCTGCCTACTCAGCAATGGAGCTGTTAGCCTGGATCTGTTAATAACTAGATTATTGGTGAACTTTCTTCTGAATTTGCAAAGATGATCCATATTTTTAATCTCTTTTGCGTTACACTAAATGCTTGTGGAACTGATTTGAAAAAAACTCAGTCGAGTAGTCTGATCTAGCTCTGATGATTATGGAAAAGAACTGATTATGACAACATTTTTTTTGTTGATACAGGTAAAAGACGTAATGAAGAAGCAAGATGAGCTTCCAGTCTGCAAGGAAGGGGATCTAATAATGGACCAACTTGTGGAGTTAACTAGTAAAGGATGTGGGTGCTTGCTTGTTGTCGATGAAAATTATCACCTTATTGGAACATTTACAGATGGTGATCTCAGACGCACTCTTAAAGAATGTGGAGAAGGCATCTTCAAGCTTACAGTGGGACAAATGTGCAACAGGTATAACACGAACAGCTTCAATTATCTACTTTGTCCTCAAAAATTTTATAGGGTTGGCTCCCTCTGTGTCATTGATGGCTTTTACCAGTAATTGATTTCTGAAAGCCCAATATAGGTTGCTAGTATAATTTGCTATCCCGGATCCTGCTATTTTTTGAAAAAATGTAGGAAGGCTCGTCGCCCTGAATGTGTAGACAGGAATGACCCAACTTTTCAACGATTTAATAATATATAAAGTAACTATCATGAAAAGTGGGTAGTGAATTATGCAATCACTCTGGTTCCTACATAAATTTCTCCATTGTTCCTTCTCCTCGTCTGTTTCAGTGGATGATAGTTATTGTTGTTTCCTTCCCTAAATTTATTGATTATTCTAATGATAATATTCACTTATGAACATTTTACGAAGATGAACTAAAATGATCCTTATGTTGATTGGTTATGACTGACAGGAAACCACGAACAATCAATGCTGATGCAATGGCTGTCGAAGCCATGAAAAAGATGGAGGCTGCACCATCGCCGGTACAATTTTTACCCGTTGTTGACTTTCCGAATATCCTGATTGGCATTGTCACCTTGCACGGACTGGTTTCGGCAGGACTTTGATTGGAGTCCGACAGATTTGTATAATTTGCACAAATACTTTTCATTGGTTAATTTTTTAATTAATGAACTTTTCACCAGGCAAGGTTCTAGATCAAGATCTCAATTTGTTTCTACTATATAAGAATGCAACATAACTTCTGCTCTCTCGGATTTCTAAGGATATTCAAGTTATCCAATCTAGCTTATCCAAAATACTACACCTTATACAAATCAAGAAATACTAGAGTCCATTCTAATGTCAACATTGCATATTTTAGAGGGAAAAACAAGCTGTTTATTTGTCAAACATCATTTCCTCCTTTTGGAATCCATCCCATTTTTCAAATCCATGTTCATCCAAACTCATATCCCACAAAAACTCGAACTCGGAATCAGTTTGGGAGCTAGTTTCGTCGGCCGGTTTACTGTTTTTGTGATGGTGAGGATCAAAGGGAATGAGATTTAGCAGAGAAGGGCAATGGTTAAGAGTCTGTAGGTGAGGTGTGGTTAAGCAGAATGCTTTTTCTTGATTCGAAGGAGAAGAAGATGGGTGTAAAGGTACAAAATCTGTGTTATTCATCACATATTCTGGGCTGAGTCCTGTGATGTTCTCTGCCTTGCTCTTGAGAAATACCCTGCACAAAACCCAGTCCTCCTGTATGGAAATTGACAAGTTATCTTCAACCTTAGCAAAATTTCATAAAAGCCACTTCAGAATCTTGAAACTAGGAAGAAAGCTCTCACTCTCTCTCGCTCTCTCTCTAGCTTGATTAAAGTGGCAGGAAAGCTACCTAACTTATGACACAGTTTCTTGGAAGAAACATTCAATCCGGCAGAGATTTGAACTTTGTTTCTTGCAATAGTTGGGAGTCAGCATAAACATTAAAAGTCCAAAAAGAGAGTTGGAAACAAACCTTGGGAGGCATGTGTGGAGTTTCAAACCGAAATTCATGCATTATCCATCCAGTTTTAATCCCATTTGGAGCTCTGTTTCTATAGAACACTAGAGTCTTTCTCATCCCAACTACTCCGTGGGTCATTGGGTCTTGAATGATTCGATCTTTCCCTGTAGCTTTCCAGTACCCGTTTGTCGTCGCCCGATTTGTCCGATAGCCAGTCGCGTATTTCCGATCTCTGAAGCTGAAGAAGTACCACTCGTTTGCATTCAGCTTCGCCACCTCTTCAATTCACCATTAACAAAGTTTGTTAATTTGACCTCTCAGAAGATTAAAAGGAGTAAACACGTAGAGAGAGAGAGAGAGGGAGAGTTATGAAAAATGATCAATAGCCTCTGATGTCACAAGGAGAGGTGTATGAATATGAATTATGGGACGTTAAATCTTTCTTGTTCTATCAATTACCAACAACTTATTTACGTTCTTCTTCGTGTGTGTGTCTCGATTTCTTTTACTAGTCACGACAGGTCAAATGTATCCAAACAGTTATATGTATGTGTGTGGGTGTTTATGGTAGGATGCATTTGGGGTGTGTGATTGACTAGCAAGCACAGACTATAGCCTACACATGAAGTCTTCTTCTTCTTCTTTATATACAACCTGAACTTTAGGCTTGTGTGACCACTGAAGTTATTCCGGTTATGTCAATTAAAATTTGTAATGCAGCTTATACTATGTAACAGGCTGAACACATCACATTTTATAGGAATTCATGATCATATGAAGAGAATAAAACGAGAGAAATAATAATTGAGCCAATTTTTTGAACCTCAACCTAGCTTTATTTTTCAAATTACCCTAAAAATCAATCACTCGTTTTGTGTAGGATTTGATCTATAACCACAAAGCTCGTTCTTTAAACAATGAAAATGGAGACTAGAATAGAGAGAGAGAGAGAGAGAGAGAGAGAGAGAGAGAGAGAGAGAGAGAGAGAGAGAGAGACCAGGAAGCTGCCATGGCTCGCAAACGTGGAGATCAATCTCCACCAAAGTACCCTTCAAAACTTCTTCATTCGTGACCTTTTTATACAAGTAATGGCAAATCAGCTCCTCATCACTCGGACAGAATCTAAACCCTGGCGGCAGTGCCTCTCCAATATCTCTCAAACCCATCAAACTTTTCTGTCGAAAACCACCAAAGGGTTTGAATTTGGAACCAGAATTCAAACCTTGAACGAACAAAACATTGTGAAGACGATGAAACATGCTGTGCTGTTTATATATAGTTTGAGCTTGAAGAATGAGTTATCCCTTTGATGTTCCTTACAGTATATTCCAATGGGTCGTGTTTGTCTAAGGAAGTTAGTTTCCAAACAAAGTTTCGAGTAAAACTAGACTCACAAGAAACCTCTCAGACGTGGTCTTAGAGTAGAGAAATTGCAACTTCAATTGACAAAATGCCAAATTTATTTATTGGGGCAACCTTCCAATTACACCTTTTGTTTTAATTTATTTATCAAATTAGCATTTTCCAAGAAGCTTGTTATCATTGTTATTTTGGTTGAATGCTTATCTCTTCCCTTCCAAGTCTTGGAATACTTGCATGAGATTTGATTTGGTTCAAAAGGTCTGCCTAATATTGAAATTGTTTTCTCGTTTTGGCAACTTGTCCCGTGCGGATAAGAACGATCATCTACTCGGCCAATATCACGAGAGTTACACAATGTCAAATCGTTTAGAAAATACTGATAAACTCGTTACATAAATAGAATTTTATTCACCAACTAAAAAATGAAAGATAACCCTATTTTTGTGAGGATTTACAGACGTTCAAAACTAAGTGATGTGATCACAATCTCACATTTTTTTAATATGGTATTAATGTGTATTGTAAAATAATTCTCATGTTTAGCTATAATAAAGTTTTTTGATATCAAACCAAAGAACAAAATCGTGTTGCTCAAAGTAAATAGTATCGTAGATGTTACAAAAATGCATTTTGAGATAATACTAAAAAATAAATATGTACAAACTTACACTCAAAGTGAACAATATCTTGTCGACAAGATCAGAACTCCATACTTTTTTTTTTCACCGTCGAGCTCCTGTACAAAATAATAACTCTCAGTGTATGTCAAGAAGTGAGCTTATCGTAAGACCGAAATTTTAATGCATATCAATCTAAGTTTGATGCATTAAACAATCTCAATGCTTATTATTGGTATCTTATGGTCATCACATACATTACAAGATAATATATTTCAATAAATTCAAATAGAGGGTTCAACATAGATTCTTTTTTACTATAAATAAAATTTTTACGTGTTGAGATGAGGTATACGTTTTCTTACGTTAAATGAACCTTAACGATAACATGTCCCACCATATCATCCTTAAAAAAAAAACCCCCCAACTATATGATCTACTGTTTGATATCATTCAAGAGTTGAGCAACAAAATTCAACTTAACTGAGAATAAGTGGAGTGGTTTAATGTGTGGATAAACATTGGAATAAAAGAGATATGAACCATTAACAAAATTATTGATAGTGGGCAGACATGACTTGACAGAAATAAACTTAAGATCTCAAATAATAAATGTTTTTGAGCTAAAACAAATTGCAGAGTGGATTAATGTGGCAGTTAAACTGCTCCTCTGGGTTCTGGGTTCTGGGTTCTGGGTTCTGATTGATACGTCATTTCTGCCAAATTTAAAGACAAAATGTACCGAATTAGTCTGGCATGGAAGGACAAAGCCACTGTGCTGACGACCGAAATGTCTGGTCTCGTGACATATTTGTTTGGAAAAAGTGTTATTATTGTGCCCTTTTTTTAAAAATTTCGAAATAGAAGTAAATTTATTGACAAAGTTTGGTATAGGGTTCATAAAACACCAACTAGTCACATGAGTTATTAAGCGGGAGGCTTATGTCTAAGTGGGTTGTAGTCGATATAAGTATGTTACTACATAATTAACCAGAAATTACTTTTATAATTGGAGTGTTGCTAATTATCGCACCATTAACCTTAATCTAGTAAGACAATGTTTGAAGATCTTGAGGTCAATTGTTTTTTTTTTTTTCATGTTTGCTAATGTTTGGCTAATTAATGATGTAACCTTCTCCATGAGCTCTAATGGTGTGAGTGTTTGTCTCTCTCTCTCTCTATCTATTAAATCTATTAAATGATTGGAGGTCTCTAGTTCAATTATCCGACACATCTCTTCATAATTACCTTCTAGACAAAACTAATAATTTCTTCTTTTCTTTTGGGTGACGATTAACTAAATCATTGGTTGCATTTTTGTAAATATGAAATAAAAGCATGAATTGCAATGGCTTGATATAAGTTGATTATGACAACTATTTTCCTAATTAAATGTTACCGCTTAGACAACATAATAACATCGATAAGAATATTATATTACACGAATGATTTTGTGGCAACCCGTCTAGTGGAGATGAGTACAATCCAAAAATGTATTGATTACGAGGGTCTGCATTATCCTACATCATTTGGAATTGTGGCAAGTGAATGAATTTTGAGTCAATTTCTCATCTCTACGTTGTAAAACACAATTTGGGCTAAAAAAAAAAAAATTTATGTGGAATTCAACTCAAAAAATAGACAATATTATATTAGGAGGACTAAATATGTTATAAATTTTAGATAATAATGCTCGAGAAAATAGAAGATATTTCGATGAATATAACAAAAAGGAGAGCTAGATCAAAACCCTATCATCAATTATTACACAAATGATTTTGGTCTATCAATTATTAGGGAAATGAATCTCAAAGATGCTCTTGAAGTCATAAACCCTAATTTTGGGAGAATGTAGGCATGCACCAAACAACATGTGGTGCCACATAATTGATGTTCACGTCATGGGGAAGGTGACGTGTAAGATTATATTCTTAACTAAATCATGGAGGTCCCAAGCAAAGGGAAAGGAAAAAGGCAGATGAGTGAGAATTCTAGGGTTAGGGTTTATTTCTAAGAATGGCAAGTTTTTTTGTTAGGTGCAGAAGAAGGTTGACGATGGAGAATTGAGTGACGCCTTCGTATTCCTCTCCAACCCATAATTTCTTCACCCTCTTTCAACTTTACATTCTGAAGTTATGGGCTCTCTCTCTCTCTCTCAAATGAAATTACAAATAACATATTAATTATGTAATAATTGTAGAGTTATCCGGTACTCTACTTTAATATTGTTTTCTTTTAGCCAAAACCTTCACAGATTTATTTTTGATATTAGTTTAAAACGCTTTGTGCAAGATATAGATAAAAACTCTATTTATAAACCATTAAATTTTCACTTTTTCAAGCGATGTATGATTGTGTATTACCATTGATATGAACCGAGTTCTTACAATCAATAAAATATTAAGTCGTTCTTATCTTTACAGAACGGGACGTCACAATAATATCTCATAAATTTTTTTCTGCTACGCACAGGGTCTCTGATCGCGTTGCATTTGGATGCTATTTTAACTTTCTAAGTTTAAATAAATATCGTTCTACTCAATGTTTTTTTTTACAGGAATCAGTTACCATTTAAGATTAATTAATAACACTATTTAAATTTGAAATTATGGGCCATGGTTGATACAGAACCTAGAGAGAGAGAGAGAGAATTTAATCATTTAAATAGCTGTGTTCTTTTAGCATGCATGGATTTCCATTCTAGTAATCTTCTCAAACCAAAATAATGTACGTAAAATAGAAAACTATGTTGCAAACAACCATTAATTGCTTCGAAAATCAGCAACTTTTCTAAATTTTGATGTGGAAAGCCACTTTTTTTTTTGTAAAGATAAGTATATATACCTTCCAGTATCCACCCCAATTTAGGGTTTTGAAAGTTGCTGCAGTCCCAAATGACACGATCCATACCCTAATCCCTATTCTATCGATTACTATATCAAATCAAACTAGCTTCTTTAACATGTTTCCTTAACAAAAAATTCAATTCCTCAAAACTATGTTTTGTTGCAAACCATAGAAAGAGAATTTGCCGTAAAAGTGGTAGGAGACGATTTAGCTCTCGTTTGAGATTTTCTTTTGCAAAACACCGTATTGTTTTGTTCGTTGAATTTTTATATTATTTCTAATAAAATAAAATTATGACTTTTAGATTTGGATTTTCTCATTAAATAGATCATTTTTCTTTATACATTTTATTTTATTTTTGTCTAAGAACAGACTTATTGAAATGGAAGATCAAATACTCGGAGATTGCTTCACAAAGTTTATTCAGAAGATGTCATTTCTCCTTGTAACTTGACATGGATTTGTGGGTAAAACTTTAAAAAAAAAAGTTGAAATCTTAGGACATGTTTCAATTTGTGAAGTGGGAGGTAAACCTAAACAAGATTATAAAGTGGTGATGAAATAAAATTCCTAACTTGTGTCTAGACATGTGAAGTCAAGCATTAAACCCTTCAAAGGAATTGTAACCTTTTAAAACCTTGAAATTGGGAAATTAAAACCTTGAACATGTTTCCTAATCATTGAATTAAATAGTAAAACTTTTAATTAAAAATCAAGTTCCACAAGCATGTGTTATATGCATTTTACAAATTTGGTCGAGCAATAACCCAAAACACATAGTTTTAATTTGAAGGGGTAAAGTTTTGAAAGTTAAAAATTTTTATGGCGATTTGGTCTCTAGATGAAGTTTTCATACCCAATATTAAATGAAGGTGGTTCATCGATGGAGCTTTTAGACTAGGTTTGAACTTTCCTCCCAGTTGACAATTATAAGAGATTTTGAGTTATCATGTATTCTCCGTTAGAAAGAATATCTATTCATCAACATTGTATAGAGTGATTATATAAGTGGTCTTATATATAGTATCTTTTGCATCAATTATCGAAATAGTAGTTGTGACAGTCCACCTTGTGAAAGCAAAAACAATCGAATATTCAGTCGATTGTGAAATTACATGTTATACTAGTAAATGGTGCACAATTCCACATCATCTAGGAAAATAAAAAGTGAATGGTATATAAATCGAATTATCTTGCCTACTTAGTGTAAGATGTTTTGAGCTAATTATGAAAATAAAATCGTGTGGGCTTCAATCCAACAATAACAATATTGTACTATGAAAAGTAGAAATTTCATAAATAGTATCGGAACTAAAACTAATCGGAAGTGTGGCTGACAGAGTCATTGTCACAACCTAAAAAGTGCCTACACCAGAACAAGGAGTAATTTGGCCTTGAAAATGACTAAATTGCACGACCCTCGAATATTATGTGTTAGAAATTTACAGCATTAGACTTAATTACTACAAATGATAACAATGCCACAGCCCAACGAGAAATGTGGCGACAATGATGTCAGTCCACTTTGTGAAAGCAAGGATAAGCTAAGATTATGTTAATTATAAGAGTCCAATCCATACTGATGGAGTGCACAATCACATATTGTTTTGGAGAGTGAAAAATTTATAATAAAAAAAGTTCTCCTTTATACTCAGTATAATGTATTTTGAACTAATTCTAAAAAAAAAATATTGGGCTTCAACCTAAAACGAACTAGTAGGAAAATTGATGACTTCATAGTAGTTCACTAATCAACTGTGACGTTTCTAAATCTGTCATCAAAGATATATAGATCGATCTACCAATGAAAATAAACCAATTAAAATGCAAAATGATATCATAATCTTCGTAAAGTTTTTGGACTCTACCAAACATTTTAATTATTATTAGAAACTCGTTTGAAATGCATTTCACCAAAGATACGAAATTTTAAAAATAGACAAACTTTTTAATCTAAAAGAATTGTCCATATGTTGCACTTTATTCAAGTAATTTGAATAAAGTGACATAATATTAACTTGATTTCACAACATCAACCAGTTATGTCGTTACAAAATTTGAAATTGATAAAACTGATCGTTAGGTTTAGGGATTATAATCTCTTAAAATCAAACATGGATTCAATGTAGAGGTCATCATGATCAGAAGTAGAATGATTGAAATCACAGATAAACAGGCGAAGTGTTGAATCTAATATTTGTTTGGATTTAGGGTAATTGAAATCAACATCACGTGCGATCTATATCATACAATTAACGAATTTTATAACTACTATCGCCTGCGAACATAGACCAAATTGTTAAAGAAGAAATATGTGCTACATAGATGAATTTACACCTTATAAAACGATTTATATTTTGACTTATCGTACCTTAAACTAATAAAGTTAAAAGAACAAAATGAAAATTTATTAAGCAATTTTAAAACCATTTTCATATGAAATGACGGTTTTGACCACCAAGCTTTTGGCTTTTCCAGACCTAGCAATGGCAATGGTGAATTTCATCAGGATCTCTAATTTCTCTGTGTGGTTTGACCATTTTCAAGTACCATTCTTTGAAGCTACGTCTCTCACACCAGGCTACCCTTTGTCATCAGCAAGCTTCGAATTTACTCCATCTTAGATTTCTTTTTCTCTGCAAATCCATCTAGATTTCGCCGAATCCGAGTTCACGTCATAGAAGGAAGCAAACAATGTCTTTTGGAGAAGACGAGGAGACCTTCGAGCACACCCTTTTAGTCGTTCGTGAGGTTGCTGTTTACAAAATCCCCCCTCGAAGTACGTCTGGGGGATACAAATGCGGAGAGTGGCTACAATCCGATAAGATCTGGACCGGTCGTCTTCGGGTTGTGTCGTGCAAGGACCGGTGCGAGATCCGGTTGGAGGATCCGAATTCGGGTGAGCTTTTCGCTGCCTGTTTTGTCAATCCAGGCCAGCGGGAAAACGCGGTCGAGACCGTGCTTGATTCGTCTCGATATTTTGTGTTGAAGATCGAAGATGGACAGGGTAAGCATGCTTTTATAGGGTTAGGGTTTTCGGAGAGAAACGAAGCCTTTGATTTCAATGTGGCATTGTCGGACCATGAGAAGTACGTTAAAAGGGAAACTGAGAAGGAAGCTAGTGGAGAGGATGTTGGGGATGAAGGGCAAATCGATATTCACCCAGCTGTTAATCACAGATTGAAGGTATGTTTGGTTTTTTTTTTTGGCTGTTCTTACTGATGATTCCAAGATATAGGGGCTGAATGTCTAAACTAGTATTGTTCATTTTCTTGTTATCTACTGATTTATGCAATGGATGTTTGGCGATCGGCATTAATCTGAATTATGAGCCAAATATTACCTATTCAAATCTTTTACTTTTCATATGTTTGAGTCATTTTCATTGACTGAGTGATCAATGATCGAGAATTTTAATTGATTGCTCTTTGAATTACACACAAACTAAATGGCAAGCAGTACAACTGATCATTTTCTTTTTAAATTTGATTGATTTTGTGTTTCTTATTATCCCATTATTTAATTTTGTATGATACCAATGATAGGAAGGGGAAACTATCCGTATAAATGTAAAGCACAAACCATCTAGTGGAACAGGCATGCTCTCCTCTGCTGTTTTGTCAGGGTCTGGAGGTGGAAAGCCAAAAACTTTGGCACTTGCTCCACCACCTGGTGGCGCAGGGAAGATCAAGTCTCTTCTCCCTCCCCCACCCAATGATCCAGCCTCAACCAGGAAGACATCTTTCGGCCATGGTAATGACTTAAAGGCACCAATGGAAAATGTTAGCCGATCAACTGATTCTTTAGCAGATCTTTCTCAACTCGAGGTATCCTTCTGTGATTTCTATTTTTATTTTTCAGATTGTTTTTACAGTGTTTTAGAACCTAGAAGTGTTTTGTCCTGTCTAACTATAATGTCTTTTCCCTTTTCTGTGGTTCATTGTTGCTTGAGTGATGCAATCGAAAAAAGTGTCTTTTTTAAGAAACTTTTGTTGAAAATAAAAACCATGCAAGAAGGGGTATAGCTGCAAAAAAATAGAAAGCTCAATGCCATTAAAAGCTAAGCAAAACTACACCTTTTTTCCACCAAAAGAGTGTATTGCAAGAAGAATTTTAGAGAACAAAGAGTCAAGACATTCATCATCAAAAAGTACTTTATCCCCCTTAATTCAAATGCACCAAAATATTGTAAGAAACAAGTTTAGAACCACTTTCTTCTCCGCATGCCCCACACCTCATCGCTCTAACAAAAGTTTCTTAACTGAATTTTGCGACACCCGACACATCAAGTCACTTGCAAACTCCAATTCGCCATACATAAGCTTCATCACATTTCATGAGAGGTTTGTGTAGTCCTTTTCTTCCAACATAAACCATATCCATTCAGAAAAATGAAACCTCTCTTCTTCATGGTTTTTTGAAGAGGCGCACAAAAACTTTTAAGGGATCTTCTTCAAGGAAAAAAACAAATAGAGATTTCACTTGTTGCAAATGTCATCTCACTGAAGTGAGAAGCTGTACACGTGATAAGTAGTAAACTGTCAGAGTAAACAAAGTGATCTTGATAAGCATTAATTTCCTTCCTCTAGAAAGAGGGAATAATGTCCATCTACCCAACCTTTTATCAAAATGCTCTATAATCAGATCCCAGACCTTGCATCTACAAGGAGCTGCCAAGATAGGAATTTGGCAAGCTAAGAATATTACACCCCCTTGCAGATTTAGAAAAATTCCCCCCCCCCCCCCCCCCCACAACTTCGAATATATCAAAATCCACAAAGTGGTGACAATGGTTGGGGATTTATATTTTGGCAAAGAGAAGCTGAGAAAAACTGGCACTGGGAAACACCTTGAGACCCTTCCCAAAATCCATTTGATGACAACAAAGATTGAAGTTAATTTCTTAATTCTGGGAGCTGTATTTTCTCCAATTATTCTGGGGTAACACTAATCAATAGTTTACTGTAATGCCTAAATTCCTCAACTAGTGGCCATACAGGATGCTTAATGTTCTATGATACCATGACTTGTTCCTTTCGGGAAGACTTGATTGGTTTTAGATCATGCATTATCCTGGAACCAAATATTTGGTATAAAATTTAAGCCGTAAAAGTTACTGATAAAGTCTAAATAGCTAGATCCTAAGAGGATTTGAGGAATGACATTATTGCCTGATATTATTGAGTTCTCCATGTTGGTCGTTGATATCAAGTGATTATTGTTGTTTCTATATTTTATATATGGAAGGGGATCGCGTTGGAGGAATTGATTAACTCCCTGTAAGATCAATGTGAGTAGTGAATAATCTATTGGTTTTAGATTGAAGTATATATGAGGAAATAACTCATGAATCCACAAAGGAAAATGTTCTCTTTGTGCTCGGCAATGACACTTGCTGTGAAGTATTTGGCCAGCATAGAAAATCTATTACAGTGCATTAGTAAAAAAATTTATTCATATTAGACAATAAAAACTATTTTTTTTTTTTCTTTTTTGGTTGACAAGCAGAGGAATCTGCCTCCAGCCCCAGGTTCATCAAAGGCTACTACGGCATCCGGATGGGCAGCATTCTGAGGGGGGACATTGTTGATATGGTGAGATATTTTGCTATGTTTTTTCAGGGAAGAATGGGGAAAGGAGTAAAAGAAATGTGAAGGGAAATGAGAAGATGCAGATGGCATCTGCCATTACCATATACCATGGCTTTGGAAATGATGCTGCTTCTAACTAATATATCTGCATAATACAGCACTTTATTTCCATCTCCTAATTTTCATTTTGGGTTATATTTCTTTACATTTAATTTTGCATTTCTGTCTTGTAAATTGACGTAATCTATTGAAGCTTCTGCTAAACCCATGGTGGGTTATGGTATTTTCGAGTTTTTGAAAATAAAATCTTCTTGTTTAGTTTGAATCGGTTGATCACAGTGTCGAAAAAGATGAAATAGCTGGAATTGGTATCAAAATTTTGTCACAGTTAACATTTAGAATCGTTGATCGTAGGTGCAAATGTGGAACCTACTATTACAATTATTATGCAAAGAAATCCATCAGCTAATCACAATAGGAAAAGTACTCAGCCATGAACTCCAGGGAATAAACCTGATGGCATTTTTCATCTACTCATTTGTCCAAATAACTGAAAGATAGAGATGAAGGGAATTCTTGTTGTTGGGTAATGACTGAACTTACTAGTATTGGAAATTGCACGAGAAATATGGTGAATATTCTCAATATTTACTTATTTGCCGTAATTTCTTCATTCTAATTAGTTTGGTTTCTTATTTTTAGTAGGCTAGTAAGGATTAACCCACCCTTAATATTGGCATTAACGTATCTCAAAAATTAACATGGACCAACTTACCTGAACCAATGATTTTTGTTTTTCCGGTAGTACTATATTCGGGCCGGTAAAAATAATCAAAGCTACGATCATTTGCCGATTTTTGTAGAAGAAAACCAACAAAACTGAATTGGTTCTTTTGTCATTATATATAGAGTTATAAACCAAAGTAGATTTTATTGTTGGGTTTAGTCATTTTTGGTGAAAATAGAGCACTTGGGTTTGATTGAGGAGCTGGAAAATGGTGTGCTATAACGGGCGATGATCTGAGATGTAACAACCAAAATTAATAAATTTTAAATACAGTAATGAATTATTTGCAGTTATTAATATGAAAAAAGTTGGCACATTTTATTCATCATTTTGTGCGCTCCCACGTTTGTTCATGAATTTCCCTTTTTTTTTTTTTTTTTTTTTTAGTTTTTCGTTTGCATTGTTGTTGTTTTCTGCACCCTATCCTAACAAGATGAATTTCTGTTGACGTTGCCTCATTTGTTTCTTTCCGCGGCTGTTTTTTCAATTTCTTTTCATATTTAGTTGCTTTTTGTTTTTCTTTGCCGGTCCAGGTTGGTCAATTCTTTCTTTTATGTTTTCAATTTCCGTTTCAGGTTGAGGTTATAGGGTTCTATGTTTTCTTCGGAGTAGAGATCATTTTTTTGGGATTCAGATTTTGTTCGTTTACCGCTGTTTGTCTAAATTCTCGGTTGTGACGGCTAAATCGGAATTGTTGAATGTCGGTCTACGTCAATGTTGATTTGTCCGATGAGATATGGGAGCTCGTATTTTGCGGTAAATGATTGAGGAATGGTAAAATGTTCGACTGGGTTCAAAGAAGGGTGAGGATTTCAGCTGTTTATTTGACTTGAAGAAGGAAAGAATTTGATCATGGAGCGTGTGATTGCTGGGAAATTTAAGCTGGGTAAAAAAATTGGGAGTGGGTCGTTTGGAGAACTTTATTTAGGTGGGTCCCATTGCTGACTTATCGTTTGATCTATGTTTTCACTTAGATTTTTGCGTTTCTGCTATTTCCCCTGATTTTCATCCTTTTATGCTTGTGGTTGCAGCCGTCAATGTCCAAACTGGCGAGGAGGTTGCTGTGAAGATGGTATGTAATTTTGTTGCTGATAGCAGAATGTCGAGAGTTTAAGGTTTTTCGTGTAATTTTTTTAATTATTATAACGAATCAAATTCTCCTTGTAGCTTCAGAAGAATGACAAGTTATGTTTCTTTTCTTTTGTTTTTTGATTATTTAATTCAAAGATAATGATCCATTTGTTCTTATCTTTTCACATGTGAAATATATTGTATCTTGTATCAAGTTGCTAGAAATTTCTTCTCTTGACAAACATCTCTTTCATATTCTTTGCTATGGAAGTTATTAATGTGCGCGTTGATCAATAGTGGTGCTGATATTTCCTTTAGATCTTGAACACATGACTGAATTAGGTGCAATGACTGCTTAATTTTCAAATCAATCAAGCTTTGTTAATTATTTGAAAGAGAGGAATTGAACAAGATGAAAAGCAGACCTTACATTTCCTTGTTTAAAGAGTTGATAAAAAAAGTTATGTTTTATGGGTACTTCAATATGTTAAAGTTATGTTTTTAGGGTACTTCAATATGTTATAGTGTGAATGTTTCCTCTCATGTATTTTTAAGTTGGTGCTGGTTTGACAAGATAGAGTATTCATGGAAAGGGGAACAGTCACTAGGGCCTTACAAAGTTGGATGATTCCATATATCATTTACATTAAACTTTCAAACCAAAGGGAGAAAAAAATTGCATTAGGATCTATTTCTTGGCATCTTTTCAATATTTCTTTTTCATGCCTTTATTAACATTTCAATATACTTCCAAGTCTCATCTAAGTATTCTTGCTCATGGATATTGAACACTGAATATGATGGACCTAATGTATCTTCTTTTCTTTCCTCACACCATACATGCATTTTCCCGTTGATTTGATGAGAAGTTTGAATAGATCAAATGAAATCCAATAATGTTCTTTTTTCTTCTATTGATGAGTTTTCTAGTTCTAATTTCAGGAGCCTGTCAAGACCAAGCACCCTCAACTTCATTATGAGTCCAAAATTTACATGCTTCTCCAAGGAGGGAGTATGTATCTCTCTCTCTCTCTTATTGTTTCAATTAATGAAGTGATATTTATGGTTTTGAATGAGAACAATTTTTTAGGGAATGCTGACCTTTATTACCGTTAATTTTAGCAGTCAAGTTCCTAAATTTTTCTTTTGAAAGCTTATGTACAACATATTAACTATGCTATTCTTTGTTGGGCCCTGAAGTGTCTGTACATTCAGTTTTTAGTTTAAAAGAAGCTTTATATGAATATATTGTTGTAACGCTTTAAATTTTAATATTCATTTTCCCCAATTTGAAACACTAATTTGAAATATCTTAAATTTTTTTTTCTCAAATTGACTTATCAAATTAGGTTTAAATTTGAGCGTACCCTAATTTCAGAATGTTAAAAATCTCTTTAAATAATAACTGAAACATTAGATGCGCGGAAGCTTAATCAAAATTTCAAACATTAAATAATTTTGTCGAGATTTGAATAAATGCGAAATTAATAATTCATACCTTAATAAAATCAATTCAAAAATATTTTATCAACTAAATTATCAATATAGTTTATTGAAATTCCAATAGAAACAAAATACGAATTTATCCTCAAATGAAACAGAAACATACAAAATTAGATTCCTTTTCCTGACCCAAAATAGTTTCTTCTTCTATATGCACGCTTACCTCTGGAAGAATATTGATTGGCTGTAATTGCTCTTCAACAAAATTCATCTACATCACAAAATTACTAAGGAGAAATAATCTCAGCAAATAAAAATACGTGCAGATGAAAATTAATATCATGCGTTACCGAATCCAGACTTAACAGTTATTGTCTTGTTGGAACTCATTTTTTAACTTTTGTTCAGGCTTTAGTTATCTCATTTTCGTTTAGGCTTTGTCATCTCAATTTCTTTCAGGATTTATCTCATTTTCTTCCAGGCTTAGTTATTTCATTTTCGTTCAGTCGTAGCAATTTCATTGTCGTTCAAGCTTAGTCATCTCATTGTCATTCATGCTTTGCTATCACATACTTTTTGTTAATTTCATCGTATTCATACACTTATAAGATGTCTCACAATTTTATCTTTTTACATATTTATATCAATATCTAATCATGCGTGTCTAATTAAAATATCAGAATAAATAGTAAATAAATATAAAGAAAATATTTTGGATACTATGTTTTGTGATGTAAGGCCTACAACCAAAATATTTGAAACTAGTATTTTACTTACTTGGATTCCATAAGTATAAGGTTTGGATTTGCCTCTAAGCTTATATGATTCTTTAGTCACCTAAACTCATTGTTTTATTATTAATATAATAATTTTATTTAATAAACTCATTAGAAATAAGGTGGAAATGCGTACTCAAATAAATTTGTGATTGAGTTGAACTAGACTTGGTTCAACTTAGCTGGGTCAAAAATTCTTGATCCAATCCATATATAATTGAGTGAAGTGTTTCGGCCTAAACTACCTTCTGGACTTAGTCGTATCTATTGGCTCATTCGAATTGATTTATTTTCTAGTTTTGGGTTGAGTCTAGCACAGTTTGGTAAAATTAGGTTGCATGAAACTCTGCAAGATCAGCATGAATTGGCCCGGCTCGACTTGATCCTAATGTTGAAATTGTTTAATTTAGTGGGCCAATTTAAAATAACAAGCAAAGGAAACTCCAACTTAGCTTCTTCTTACCCATTCCCTGTGGTTGCCCTTTTGCCAATAGTGAGGGTTTGTTCATTCCAAAAGACGGCGAGTACAAGATGTTTGTGCACAACAAGAAGGTTCGATTGGAGAGCAATCCTTGCTGACGTAGAAAAAAATGAGATTCGGTCGAGAGAGAGGTTCTTGCCAAAAGAATGATTGCTCAAGGCAAAGTTGATGCTTCCTTGGATAAATTCGGCTCGGTTTGGGAAGCGAGCGGTGGTCGGAGTAATGAAGGGTGGTTCTAACGAGGTAAGAGACTCTATAGTGTTTCTCTGTCTCACAGAATTTGAGAGAAGAGAAAAAGAGAAATAGTTAAAGGAGAATAATAGGAGGTTGAAATTGAGGAAGGAAGATTGAGTATTTGTTGGATCAACTAGAACTTGCTAAAAACTACATCGTTTGATCTAGTTTTGTCAAAGCATGTGGAGATTTTTGACTGATGGTGCATAGTTGGTGGGTTTTCTTCTTATCTCATGATATTTCTTTCCACTTGGACCATGACACGGAGAACAAATCAATGGTTTCTTTTGAGACTAATTATGGGTTTTGGTGTGGAATGACTTGGTGTTGTTTGTATAGGCAAATAGAATAAGATTTGAGATTGTCAAGTTATTTCGAATTAGTTATGTACCTATCCATATATGTTGTCAATTTCTTAATTAGATTTTGGAGCTAGTAAATTATGGAATTTAAATTTCTTATTGATTTTGTTTTGCAAGATTTATATAATTGATTAGATTTTCTTTCAAATTAAATTTTGAATTAAAAAAAAGATTGTTTGTTGTAAATTGAAGAATAAATAATTTTTTTTTTTTAAGAGTAAACATTTTTTAAAGGAAGATTAAGATTTTCTTTGATTTGAATTTTGTTTCATGATCTCAGTAACTCATAATATCTAATCAATTTAATTCAGTTCCATATTAAAACAGTAAATTTCGATTTGATTCAACTTGATTTAGGAATAATTTAGTAAATTTGAAAGATTCATTTGTCATTAATTGGAAATATTTAAAATTTTATCTTAATTTAAATTTTAAATTAATTTTTCATTTTAAAATTTTTTATATTAAATCAAATTTCATTTTAAAATTAGAAGATGCTATAATTGTCTTTCACCAACATTACAGTCTGCATATAAAATAATTCATTAACAAAGACGCATTTGTATGAACATTCAATTTTTTCAAGATTCCTCAACCTTACTGGTGGATGTTTCCTTTTTCATATGAGAGAAAAATATGACATAAAAAATAGGAGAGTACAAATGAAAATTGAGTGCTTTATTAGTACAGCCATCCACTATCCCTTCTTTTCAATTTGCATTGGCTACATTAAATTTCTTTTCCAATCATTGGGCGTTCTTATTCTATTAGTGAATACCAGTTGATAGTTTCCTTCTAAAAGGCTTCTTTGTTGCAAAGTAATTGGGGTCACGTGTTTCTATAACATTTGTTAATTATAGACTGTTTACTAATGAAAAATTATGCTCAATTTCTATTCCCATTTTTCAAAAATTCAAAGGCGTTTTTACATGATTAATTTTCGTTTCCCTTGATGAAGTTGGAATTCCCCACTTGAAGTGGTTTGGGGTTGAGGGTGATTACAGTATCATGGTTATTGATCTCCTTGGCCCTAGTTTGGAAGATCTTTTCAACTACTGTGACAGGAGGTTCTCTTTAAAAACAGTGTTGATGCTTGCAGATCAACTGGTAATGCATGCCTGGCAATGGACTATCGTTTCTATGTTGAGTAATTATGCTCCCTTATCTTCAGCTTTATGTTTTCAGATCAACAAAGTTGAATACATGCATTCAAGAGGGTTTCTTCATCGCGACATAAAACCTGACAATTTCTTGATGGGCTTAGGGAGAAAAGCCAATCAGGTAATTTTTCCTGTGTAGATTTGCCGCATTGCCTAAACTGCCATTGTTCTTAATGTTACAGGTGGGTAGCGAGTTCAACGATTTCATGTGTGGTTTACATCTGTTACTAGCTGCTGTTATAAGTTTTTAAAATTGGTCTCTTTAAATTCTTGCAGAAGGCCCCTTCTTAGCTTCACGATAGAGCTAGATGTTGCCTAGTTTTGTTCTTGTTGCTTACATGCGGTCCTACATTGCTTCATTCACAATTTTTATTTTTTTTAAACAACTTGGGCAAAATAATTTGTGAAAGAGCAATGCACGTTTACATTTTAATTTCACACTTAGATGTGGTGCTTAGTTGTCTTACGCCCCATTGATTGAATTATGATGTAATATAAATATTTAAAATAATAGATTATATAAATCAATGATTAAATGACACGTAAATTTCATGTCAAGGCTTGAGATTAGAGTGTGAAAGAAACATTAGTTTTTATGTAATTGATGTGAAAGTTGAAAGCATGGAAAGTGTTTATACAAGGGATTAGGTCATTTAAATCTATCTTTTTGGATCTGTAATCTAAAATATTTTGATTTACAAAATGGACAAAGAGCCGGTCATTAGAATTCTCAAAAACATAAACGGTTGTAAATGATGGTAAAAAAAAAAAAGAATTTGAATTCATGATTTAAATGATCATTGTGATAGTATTGGATTATAAGCTTGTTTAGGTGAAATATGCTGTTTTGCCTTTTAATCATTTATGCCAATGCCGTTACACTTTTGAATGCTGTTTGCTATCATAAAAATTTCGATGAGTATTGAGTTGATGTGATTACAGGTATATGTCATCGATTATGGTCTTGCCAAAAAATATCGGGATCTTCAGACTCATAGACACATACCATACAAGTAAATTTCATTCTGTTCACCTAGCTGGATGAATGAGAAAAAAACAAATCATGTATTTGTATCACATTGTGAAAAGAAATGAATCCTAATTTTAAAACAACTGGCCCCTTTTTTTATTCCAAACTATATGGCGGCTTTTCGGGATCTGCTAAGAAGTTTGCTTGTTTTTTACTTTTTCTAGGTCTGCCTTCCATTTTTTCTTTTTATCCTCGTCAGAAGTCTTTGATGATTTGTATTTGAATAACTGGAAGCTACAAAACATAAAATATGAAGCATAGATTTTCATTTCCATCTGTGACAAGAAAAATCCTAATATTTTAACTCTCTTGTTTTTGTTGCAAAATAGTGTATTTTGCATCTATGCTGATAAAAATATAGAAAGGCGTGTATGATTACTTGGAAGTTTTAAATCAAGACTATTGGGATTATCGGATGATTGATTATTAACTGGCATTGACAGTATTTCCATGGACTCGCACTCTCCCTCTAATTTCTCTTCCCTCCCATTCCTTTTTTCTTTCCCTCATCTCTCTTTATATATTTTTCCCTGATAAACGACATCAGGCTTTCTTTTTGAGGTTACTGTCATTATCACTAAATTGTTATATTTTATTTTGTATTGTGCATTCAATCTGGAATTTCATCTGTTGTGCTCCCCATGCCTAACATTTTCTTATATGCCACCTCTTCTTTCTGTATATATGTTTGTTGTTTCCCTTTATCTGCTTTTGTGCACTTTTTCTGATTGTTTTCCAACAAAAGCTCTTAATTTATCTTTCCTCTGCTTTTGTATAGAGAGAACAAGAATCTAACAGGCACAGCTCGCTATGCGAGTGTCAACACTCACATTGGCATTGGTGAGTAGTTTTACTAAGATATCGTGCGTAGATTTTAGTACAGCTATTGACTAACATTTGGTCTTTGTTACTGGCAGAACAAAGCAGAAGGGATGACTTGGAATCTCTGGGTTATGTGCTTATGTATTTTCTTAGAGGAAGGTCAATAATAGGAAATTTTCTTTCATATTTTTGGATGTGTTCTACCTCACGCTGAGACTTTAATGTTTTCTTTGGTTTTTCTAATCTCAATAACACAATTTTTTGGCTCCAGCCTCCCTTGGCAAGGACTAAAGGCTGGCACAAAGAAGCAAAAATATGATAAGATCAGTGAAAAGAAGATTTCAACTCCTATTGAGGTATCATAAATTTTCTGCCCCTTATATCCAGATATTATTCTTGGACATGAGTACTCCATCTCCTCACCAACCTTTATATCTTGTTAGGGGCCCATATTTAATATATGGGGCCTAAGAGTTTGATTACCTGCTCAGAGAGAGGGAGAAGGAGTCCGAGAGGGAGAATGATAGGGATGTCTTCAGTGTGTATTTTAACTGCTTCAATCATTTGTTAGATTGAATTATCAGGCATCAGAATGATAGCTTGACTAACATGCATTTATTGCATACTGCACATGCTTCTCTTTTTTGGAGATAGCCACTTATTATCCATACCACCTCGATTGTAATTCAGATGCATACATGTCTAATAGGTGCTCTGCAAATCAAGTTCTCCAGAGTTTGTTTCATATTTTCACTACTGCCGTTCATTGAGATTTGAAGACAAACCAGATTATTCATACTTGAAAAGACTTTTTCGAGACTTATTTATTCGGGAAGGTAGTTAAGCTTGCACATAATTTCCTTTTTATTTATAAATCAGTTGTTATTTTCACAGTAGTTGCTGTTTTTTATGTTTCAGTTGTTTACAATAGTATTTATTTAATAGCTGTTGTTTGAGTTGGATCTTGGGATTTGATGCCAAACAGGTTATCAGTTTGATTATATATTTGACTGGACCATATTGAAATACTCACAGATTGGTGCTAACTCTAGAGGACGGGTCAGTGCTTGCAAACTTCTTGGCTGTAAATTTTCTGTCATATGGGTGTTTCTTACCCTGTTATCTCTGTTGTAGCATTCCAGTGGCAAAGCAGCCTGGAATGCAGGACTAGCCGCGGAAAAGCCAGAGAGAATCTCAGGTTTTTTTTTCCACTCTTGAAAGAAAATTTTATTTTTGAGCGGTTAAAATAACAGGTATCTAGATTTGATTGTGTTGCGTGGTGGATGAACAGTTAAACGAAATATAAAGTAACATACAAGAACAGTAACGAATTTAGAAGAAATTCTAAAATTGGAAACCACAAATCTGTTGAAAGACTCGAAATACTCTCCGTAAAAGAGATAGAAATATTATTTGATAACAGATTATTGATAATTAATAAAAATCCTCAACAATATTATTTCTTCATTATAAAGACTTCTTTGGACAGTTACGAGTCACTTTCACCACACACACCTCATTGTTGTGTTCATAACAAACTATAACCTCACCATCTAATTACATTTATACTTTCAATAATTCTCTTTGTCTGACTTCCTAGTAGAATATAAACCTACTTATACATTTGGAAGTATTGACTTGTGTTTGAGGCATAGGAGAACAAAGAATTCGATTTGGTGTTATTAGACAAAAATTTGAGGTCATTTATCCAAATCGTCGCTGGAAAGTGAGGACACCGACCTTCTAATCTGTCAAAAGAAATTGTTTAGTCTTGGAATTGTAACTGTAATTGGAGTAAAAAACTGAGGGAGACAGTCGACGCTGGGGGCAGAAAAAGCAAGGTGATGGTTGGTGGCCGTTTTCACCACTAGGTGGTAGTCTTCACGGTGGCTAGAGGAGAAACGCTAAACCAGTCATAAAGATAAGACCCTAAAGCAATCAAGGTCATGAAACTCTAAAAATTAACCAGCTCTAAATTCTGATCCTTTATCTGGAACAGAAACCTTAAAGATCAACTTAGCAAAATAAAATCTGTTATTTTATAATTTTAATTACAAATATTTATAAGCTTATAATAGAATCTCATATTGTGTGAATATCTAATCAATCGTAATCAAAGGAGCAAAATATCATAATATTTCTTCAGAGATCACATAAAGACAACTATTTAATATAGTGATTTGTGCAAGTTTTTATTGCAACATACAACTTAGAACATGGTGAAATTAAGATCCTTCTTTGTTTGAATGTTGTATATGATCAATCTTTCCATAGAGAAAACGAAAAAATAGCACGCTGTCTTATTTTATTTTATTGGTTTATTCAACTGCCATTTCAATTGATTTCTGAAGTTGGGAAAGAGATTCGAGAAAGATTTTCTGGTGCAGTTGAAGCATTTTCCAGGAGAAATGTGCCAGGCGCTAGTCCATATGTCAATCATCAATCCAGGCACAGGACTTACGAGGATGTGGCTTCACCCAAGAACATGGTACATATCATTTTTACGTATTTTTCTGCAAATGGTATTTAATTTATATTTTGTGCAACATCTTATCCTAATTTAGGAATTTTGTTATAGTTAATGGCTCTGTTATTCTTCATACTATTTGGAAAAGTGTGAATGAAAACCCATAAAAATACTATTTAGAAAAGAAACATTAAATTAGTGGAGATAAATATCTTGGTGCGTGGTTCAACGGCACGCCAAACATGGAGCAATCTATGCAAGGAACACATGAATAATAAATATTTTTGGCTGTGCTTTGATGAACAAAATCTTCTTCGTTGAGTTTTCTCCCCTCTTTTTTCTGCCCTCTACTCTAGAATGGAGTTGTACTAAAAGATGCATCATGTTACTTAAAATGTAATCCCAACTGGGTGAATTTTCCTTCGCCAAGAGGTCCAAGAAACCCTCAGTCAGTAGCTAGATATACCTAACTAATATGGTGTTGATGCCTCAAAAGTGTGTTATATGCAACTAACTTTCCATAATTTTCTGTTTGTTGTCAACATTAGGAACTAGCAAAAAGTATCTATGACTGACTGTAAGTATAGCGTAAGACGTTGGTAGTGCTCCATAAGAACTTATTAGAAATGTTATTGTTGAAAATGGAGAACCCAAAATGGGATTGTAGGAAAATGATGATTCAGCACTTACCCATATCTATCGGATAAACATTTTGGATGTTGTTGCTATAATTTTAGTGTCCTCTTTTCTTTAGTTGACTTTGATTTAAAGCAAAACCCAAGTCCACCGCTGATTGGAGTCGTCTTGAGAACCTTAGCTCCCACACAAGTTGGGAAGACTCTTTCTGCTTAGATTTTTCAGTTGAAATGGTCCTTTGCTTTTAATAATATTTTCAATTTAAAAATATATTGCAGGTAGCTAATTGAAGCCTCTATTAACTTTTTACATGATCTTGAATCGTCGATGGTTTTTGTTGTATGTTATTATATGAACTTGTCCACTCTTTCCTGGTTCTGTTTTTTCATTTATTCTCTTTTGTTATCAGAGCCTAATTAACTTAATCTTAACCAACTATTCTGAAACTTTTTGTGGCATATATCAGCATCGAGAGTATGACAAAGGTCGGCGATATAGTAGCACTTCAAGAAGAGCTGTTGTCCCAAATAACATGCCTGGTTCTTCCGCAGAACACTATGCCAGTCGCATTGTGCGGTTGAGCCAGCCTTCGTCGACACAAAGAAATCACACTCATGAGTCGAAACCTTCTTCATTTCCTCATGCCACTCCAGGCCGAGGACATCGCGATGACATCATTCACAGCTTCGAGTATATGTCGATCAGGAAATAAGCGCTCTTCTGTTCCAAATTCTTTAAGTTTCATCGTCTCTTGTACATGGGATATTGGTCTCTTCCTCACTCCCATCAAAACTGCATGAAGTCTTCTCTGCAACCAGTTCTTGATCTTGTTGCTCTTTTGACACTTCCATACGAAGCAGAGCACTTAAGGAAGTTTATTTATATTTTTTTTATTGTTCAGTTGAATGTCACTAATAAATACTTTTAATTGATTATCAAAGTACTCGGATCAACATTCCTTTTGTTCTTTAGTTTTGATTTCTCTTCGAAAGTGACACATTGACACATTATATGTATAATTTTAAGAATAATGTTTAGTTTATTCTTCGCCGCTCATGACCTACCAATAATTAATTAAGACATCTTATTTTAATTATGGATAATTAACAAAATTTGATAAATTTACTAACAATATCACCCTTAAATGACATGTTACTAAAACAACTATTGTTTTATAAATATCAGATAAAATTTGGTCGTGTGGGAGCTCAGTCTGAGAGAACGAGATCTCGCTCGGTGAGTTTTTACCCAAGAGCCTGAGCCTACGAGCCCACACCTCAATAGTGAGATCATGATCTTTTTTTTTTTTCTTTCTAGAGTTGGATTCTATTGTTGAAGAGCGGACTCCCACTCTTAGACATTGTTTTTGGAGTAAGATTCTGCTCTCTACAACAAGTTTCTGCTCTAAAATTAATATATACAGTCTTTGAAGCGGGAGCTCGTTGTGGAAGAGCAAGCTCCCTTTCCATGAACAGTATATAAATAACATGGTCGAAATCTCTTATATAGGCATTTTTTCTCTCCATGCAAAATCTTTCTTCCACTCGTTGTCATTTAGAGTGGGATCACGCTGACGAAGGGCAGAATTCTGCTTCAAAGACAGTGCACATTGTTTTCTAAGCTGTTTTTTTCGTTATCCATTTAGTTTCTATATATGTGGCTTTGTCCACTAACTAATAAATTTTTATAACATTTTCACTCAACTTTCCTTGCTCCTATCCTTTGAAGAATTTCAATCCATAAGTACAATGAGTAACGAGAATTTGCTTTTGATTCTATTCCATCACTATACTTCCATAGTTGCTCAACTCTTTATACTTCATTTCCACTCTCAATTGAATGAATCTTTTTTGCATTTTTTCTAAGGGTTTTCATTATTTCTCTCTCCACGTCTTTGTGCTTTTTCTATTAACTTCAAAGCCACAATTTCTAAATCTTCCTTCAAATGACATAGCTTCATCCTAAAAATCAAATGGGTAAGACTTCAAATACAAGTTGGACGATTAAATTTGAAAATAATCCAAAAAAGATATTCAGATTCATGTGAAGACTTGATTCTTTTTCATTTACAAGGCTATCTAGTTTTATTAGGTCCTGATTCTTAAATTACATGTGCTCTAGAAAAAAGAATCATACAGCTACAAATCAGCAGAAAATTATTTTCAATTTTAGAAGTATCTTTACTTTTTTTATGATAGAATTCAATAAAAAAAAAACATTCAGACTTAGCCCAAAGACAGCGAGCAAGATATCTCCCTTCGTCAATGAGATTCCACTCCAAATGACAACATCAATGATAACTCTTAAAATATAGTTATTTTATACTATTTTTATTTAATAAAACTCGTGTGATTTGAGTAAATATAAAAGAAATTAGGTCAAAATAATAGAAATTGTTGTACATCGTTGTGGCATTAAAATACCTTAAGAATTTAATAATTTTTATGTATATTTTCAGAAAAATCAGATTATTAGCACTAATATGAATTTTCTTGTTATTACAATTGACCACAAATTTACTAGCGGATCATATTTCCATTTGAATAATTAAAAGAGAAGAATAAGTGCCGGTGAAATCCATAGAATTGAGGAATGAAATAGGCAAAAATTTTAGAACGATAAGAAGAGGGAGGTGACTGAATCAAAAAATTAAAGCGAGTATAAATAGGTGGCTGACAATTTAGAAGAATGAGTAGAGAAAATATTGACTAAAAAGAATCAAATGAAAAATCATTGTTTTAGTGGACTGGTAAGAAGAGAGAGAAAAGAGAGTTGTGGAATAAAAGAGGGAAATCACTCATCCTCTTGGCTAGCTAGCGCCTCCCTGCCATGAGACTTCTCTAAAGCAGATTCTTCTACAAATGAGCCTCAAGACTACAATTTTTCTTCTACTATTTATTTTTCTCTTGAAAAATATTTTTATTATGGATTTTATTATTATGATTATTGGCTAAGTTTTTAATCTTGGTTATCCGAGAAAGTACTCGTTGCTTGTTTTATTTAGATCTATGAAAGTTTATTTTTTCTATTGAATAATCTATCATGATATTTATTGTTTAATTCGAATTGTGTAAACGGAAAAATTCGATGTTACATATTTATATTGTATCGAAAAGTAGATAGAAATTTTGAGATGCATTATTGATTAAATAAATTAAATTATAACAAAATAGTTGACATTCATTTATTTGGTATTGAGAATAGGATTCAATAGAAATTCAGATTGAGTTTTTTCTTTCAAAAATCGAAAGAAACTCTAATACGAATTTAACTATACAATTCGAGAGAACTCTATAAAATATTAGTTTTTGCTGTTCAATGGAAAATGTTGTAATTTTCTATAGCATCAGTAATAATTTGCATGTAACGAGGAAATCGATCCGAACCAAAGTTTTTATTCTCGTAATCTTTTTACATTATTTTAATTTATTTCTTTATCACGTCAGAGTAAATTCTAATTTTATATTATTTTATAGCTCACGATATTTTTTTTATTATTTTATCTTTATTTTAAATAATTTTATAGCAATTAAATTTTATTAAGAATATCCTAGTGAAATCAAATTTTGTTTACTCTTTATTACTTTGTTAGCGACACGTGCATTTGCCTTAGGTGTAAAAAATCACTAACAACAAGCAGAGAGGAGATTTTGGCTGGAGAGAAAAATTTGAGCGTATGGGAGATTTTGATCGAGTTATTTATATATTGCCCATGGAGTGAGAGCCCACTGTAGAGAGCGGAATCCCGCTCCAAAAATAGTGTCTAAGACTGGAAGTCTGCTCTTGAATAGAGGGATCCCGATCCAGAAGAAAAAAATTAGTGGAATTCCACTCTCCAAGAGCAGACTTCCGCTCCAAGGCAAAAACTCATGGAGCAGGATCCGCTTTCCAAGATCAGATTTCTGCACAACCAAATTGTAATAAACATTTAGACATCAAATGTTGTTTTGTTAATAAGTTATAGTTTAAGGACGATCTTATTAATAAAACATAATTTAAAAATTCTTTTGTTAATTACCCTTTAATTATTTATAATCTCTCTTAATTACAACATTAACTAATTCATAAAAAGAAAGCGTTTCGTCAAAATGAAAAATTACAGTGTAGACTAAAAAGATAAATCTAGCAGTATCCCTATTCTAATTATTTATAACTTGTCATGATTATCGACCGAGACGCAAAATTAAAATCGTAAACGCATATATCATTTAAACTTAGTAAACCATCTAATCAAGAATTAAACAGACAAATAAGAGCTGTTGAAAGTAATCTTGCCAAAATTAGTATCTGAAGTTTGTTTTCCTTTTTGGTTGTTCTTTGAAAAATGATTTGCCTGAAATATCGATCCACTTCTGGTCATGATTGGTGGGTAGAAGCAACCGGCAAAGCATTAAGCAATGCCACCGAATCACAACCAAATAAAAGATAGTTCTTCCCTGAACAAACAAAACGTGTTTTTTCTTCTTCTTCCTTCCTCCTTTTTCTCCATTAAGTTTTTCAGCCATTTTTCTCTCCGTTTCCTTACAAATTCTTTCCATTTTCGACGAGCCTGGACATTATCTTTGCCTGATCAAATGCTTGGTATGTCTGAAAATTCGACCCCGACTCGCCAGATGCTCCGCTCCTGCCCAACATGAAGTTCTAAGAAGATTGAATCTCCAGGTTTGATTCGAAATCCTTCCATATTTCACAGTTCATCATCAACAGAAGTGGCATAGCTTAAGGACAAATGTCAAACCATAAAGTGAAGGGCCTTTTGAAGGGTCTAAGATACATATCTCACATCTTTGGTATGTCATTCTGGCCTAATCGTTCTCTTCTTCCGTTTATGATGAAGAACTTTAGAAGTACAAAGAAGTTTGAAACTCTGCAGATAATGAAAAAGAACCTGAAATGAAAATAGGCTTTCCAACTGATGTGAAGCATGTTGCTCATATTGGGTGGGACGGTCAATCAGTCAATTCTCCAAGCTGGGTAACCTGTTTTTCTTCTTCTTCATTTTGTCTTCTTCTTTTGTAATAAATGTTTGAAAACAAAAAAAAAAAAACCCTTGAAAAATGAGAGATCTTTTAATGGGGTCAGCAAATGATTGATCAGAAGCTTTATACAGTATGTTTTCATCTTCATAATATAAGCAGATGAATGAGTTCAAATCACCGGCTGATATGTCTTCAGCCCCATTGGGCCTCACAAGAGATGCTAAGGAAGATGATGCTTTTGTCAAACGGGTATCAGAAGGTATCACTCCATTTTTGTTTCTCAATCATCCTAACATAATCATTTTTACAGTCTATGTCGGAGAGAATCTTGATTTCTGTCGACGCTACAAGATTATTTAAGCGGTTTCAAGTCCACAAAAATGTTTTCTGTGAAATGATCTGCTTCAGTTTAATGAGTGGCGAAACCATGCTTTTGGGCGATTATGTACTTCATGCTGAAGCAAAATTTGATTGTGAAAATGAACATTTTGAGCTGTTTTTATTCGACTACTGCAAGATGGCAAATGTGCAGATTCACGCCAACAGGGTTTAGAAGTTCAGAATTCTCCAGCGAGAGACTTACCTGAGTTGCCAAGATCATCGAGACGGCAATCGTCGTCGGGAAGCGCAGCGGAGTCCCCCAGGAGAGAGAAATCAGACAAACCCAGACCGAGAAGAAGTTCAAAATCTTCAAAAGACTCAACGGAAGTTCCCAAGTCAAGTCTGCAATCCACCAACTCAACAAATAGCTGCGACCCATCGGCAACGCAAAACCTGCCGGACGTTCCCAAAAGAACGCGGCGAAAGAAATCGAAAGACTCTTCGACGGGAGGGTCGGCAAGATCACGACCAAAAAGTCAGGCTACGTCGGATACGTACCAATCGCCATTTTCGGATCCTGGGTCCGAGTCTGTATCTTCCATATCGGAATCTAAAACCAGTGATTGGAATCAAAAACAGTTCAAGGACGGAGAAGAGAAGGGATTTTCCTGAACATGGTTAGTGAAAAATGGTGTAATTATCACTGAATTCTGTAGCTAGAAGAACTGAATTAATCCACCAAAACAAAACAACTTTCAACGTCATCTTTCTGCCTTTGCGCTGTCCTTTTCTTATAATCATAATTTCGACAGCTTTTTAAAGTCTAATTTTGTCTTTCGTGCTATGATTTATTAATTGATTAAATAATTATCATAAGCTATATACACTCAAAATAACATATTTTTATTACCATTAATCGAGCAAAAGCTATGTCAAATAATAAGTTCGTCAAATTAATTTAATAATATAATTAATTATTACAAATTTTATGAATATATATTTTATCAAAAGAAAATGGAAATGTCATTTCCAAAGCACTTAAAAAGCTGTTGTGTTTTGAGCAAACAGCAGCCAGCAGGCTAACGTGGTTTAAGAAAGATCCACTCTGGTCTCCATTTTCAACACCTTCTTCCTCCTTTTTTACCTCAAATTACATTACAGACAAAACCCATGTTGTTGTTCTACACCCATAACTAACACCCCCATTAGAAGACATTGCTAGAGCTTCTTTCCAAAATTCTCTCGTCCAATATCTTATTTCAAAAGATTGTTACAGTAGAGAGAGAAAGGAAGAGGCAGCCATGAAAAGGCAAGCTCTTATGAGCTCACAAGCAGGACAGATAAATGGAAGACAAATTTGAGGTCCCAAAAGACTAAATTATGTCGTTTGTATCCACAGGAATAATACTTCTACTCTCCTTTTTATAATCCAGAAAATAAAAAATAAAAAAGAAAAGGCAAGAATGCTGAAAGGCAGTATACTCTTCATCCTAAACTTAAAATCCACAAAAACATAATCAAGAAGTTGACGGTAGTAAAACCAAACATTTTCACCGACCAACCTTTACTGAGAAAAACAGGATTTGGAATATCTACTTTGTCGCATAATCTCAAACTTCCGCCATTGTCGATTGGTCTCCATTCACCATCAATGCAGAGATCCGGGTTTCCTTCCAGCTTCAATTTTAATCCCATTTTTGTTGAGAGTTCAGCTGAAAATGGAAACCTCCCGGTCAAATTATTGTTTTCTAAGTTTATTTCATTCAGACTCTGCAAAAAAGCAAACTCCTCAGGCAAATTCCCTTGCAGATTGTTGTTGTCAAGCCAGAGATAAGACAGGTTTCGGAGATATCTCGCCATCGAAGCTGGAATATGGCCAACTAATCCCATTCCTGAAAACCCGATGCCTGAAATATTTTCGAGATTTTTCCAGTTTTGTGGAATCTGTCCTCCCAGTAAATTTCCGCTCAGATGAACTTCGCTCAATCTCGTCATCCCAGCTAAAAATAGTGGAATCCCGAAATTTCCGAATCGGTTGAAACTCAAGTCCAGAAACTCCAACTTCTTCAAGTTTCCGAAACTTTCCGGGATTTTACCGGCGAACATATTGGAACTTAAATCGAGTTTTAACAGCCCGGAGAGATTTCCGACGGACTCAGGGGCGCCGCCCTCCAAGAAATTATGACTCAGATCGAGGATTTTCAGCTTTTTCAGATTAGCTAAATTTGCAGGAACTTCGCCGCTAAGTTGATTTCTGGAGAGTGTAATCTCTTCCAGATTGATTAAATTTGTGACTAAATCTGGAATTTGACCGTAAACTCCATTTCCAGTCAGAACTAGCCTCCTAATGTTTGTAAAATTACCAAGCATACTACTAAGAGGCCCAACAAGAGAAGGATTGTCAATGGAAATCAACTCCTCCAAACTCGAACCGAAACTCGCCGAGATGTCGGCCGGAACTGAAACTCTAGTTCCAGTGAAGCATTTGTAGAAGAAGAGCTTCCGGAGGTACTTGAAGGACGTGAAGAGGAGAGGGTTGAGCGAGGAATTGAAAGAGCAAGTTGGGTTGGGCGAGAAGTCCGAGACGAAGCCGAAACTTAGCTCGGTCACATGCACCGAATCAGGTTCCATATTGTCCGGTGAGTCAGAGAAAAAATCGCAGAAAACGCCGTGGGGGGCGGAGGAGCAGAGATCGTCGGGGAAAAGGGTTCGCCATGGGAGGCCAGAGTTAACGGACTCGAGGACTCGGTAGACGGCCTCCTGCTCGGAGGAGCTAAGAACCGGCTGCTGATGCGAAACGGCGAGAGAGGAGAATAGGGTGGCGAGGAAGACGAACGAAAGACGTAGAAACAGGGGGAAAATCGCCATTGGAATTGACAGAGAAAAGAGAGCAAAGTCTGATCTTGCTGTTTCTTCCCTTATATACACACTTGTCAAAACACACTTCAAGAAGAGAGCAGCTAGATAACTCGGTAGAGCTTAATAATGGAGAAAAAATAGAAGAGAGAGAGAGAGAGAGAGAGGACAGAGAGAGAATGTTGAAGAAGGGTGGTTGGGTCATGGAGGAGAGATAGTGGGGGAGAGTCTTTCCCTCGTTTGCGTGCTCGGAGTTCTGCAACAGCAGGTGTTTTGTGAAAATGACAAAAATGCACCAACTTTCATAGCATAAAAGGAATAACGAGGAAGGGTATTTAAGACTTTCACCGGACCGTGGTAGCTCCGCAGCCCGCATGTAAAGAACAGAGAGTGTCGGGGGAGCAGAGGAAGCGTATCAGAGCAGTGTAGACTGTCTAACGAAGACCACCTTTAAATTACCATCCTACCCCTCGGCCCCCTCCATTTATTTCTTTTTAATTAATAAAAATTCCATCACTCCGACGATGTCACAATTGAGCAAACGTTACATTTAACTGACGTTGAGGGTAATTCCGTCCACGTCCTTTTAACCTGTAAAAAATAATATAATTTATTTTATCTAATCACCTAAATATAAATTAACTTTTTTTAACCTATAAATCTTAATTTCAATCTAATACAATATTAATTAAGTTTTAAAAAAAAATTATTTATTATACATTAGAAAAAAGGCAAGTACATAAACTTTGCTGATAACTGTAGGAAAGATAAGGCGGCAGGAGGATGTTTGGGAAACAAAGGGTAGCCGTCGTTGGGAATAAAGGAGGCAGAGGAGCCGACAGCGACGCGCCGCTGCCGCCGACTGATACTCCTGACAACCTGCTGTCCTGAAAGCGACGTCTAACTGTCCCCAAGACGAGGAATACACTTGGTTATGAAGCTGTACCAGAATGAGCCACGTGTCCTTCGTCTTCATGCAAATTCCGTTTTCAGACCCCTCCTCTTTCCGTCAGTTAATACCGAAAATGAAATTAAATATCGGAATTTTCTTTTATTTTGTTAATTTAATTATATATAACGTAAGCTTATTATTATGATATTTCATTAATATAATTAAATATAGCTTCCATAATGTTGAATAGACTAGAAAAATAGATATTTAATTAATAATAATTAAGGTAGGTAGTTAGCTTTATAATTGAAAGGGTGATGATGAATTATAGTAAGAAAAGAAAATTATGATGTATTATTGAGAAATAATTAAATTATTTACTACACCAATTAAAGTAAAGAGACAAACCACATGTGCAGTGTAACGCTTTCTTCTCCATTAAAATAAATAAATAGGTTTTTTTTTTTTGTTCTTATCATTTTATTGGTAAGTCTTAGAATTGGTAGTCTTACTCATAGCTTACATTTTAATAGTCAAATCCATTATATGCATAAAAGTAGTTGTGAAATAATTTGATTTTAGAAGATCGACTCACGACACACAACAAAAGATCGAGACAATCTCGTGACCCGATCGAGTTTCATGTTTGTATTGGAAAATCTAAAGTTCATTTAAAGAATAAAAAGACATCTGCGTTTAGTAAGTAATTAAATTTTGAGGGGACGAATAATGGGTCGTACTAAGCCCACAATATATCGAGGATGAAACTAATGCAACTCAATTATTACTCGTTAGTGTGACCAAACATTTTGAATTGTTTGATAAGTAATAACTCTGCCAAAAAACTAATAATGTATGGTCTACTTGTGTGCGAATGTTATGCGAGATGACGAAAAAAAAAAGTTAGGTGCGAAACTCATCGCCGAGTCATATCAACTATTGCCATGGAAAAATCACCCCAGCACTGCACCCACAAAACTCAACACCAAACGAAAGAAGACGAGTATGAGAGTATCGGGTTGTGGCTCAAACAGAATATTTTACTTAATTCATTATATTGCTTGAACTAGAGAATTAGTCAATTCGTTATAACCCTAATCATAAATTTATAAACACATCAAGTCTTTAGATTATTTCGAGAGATCTATAAAATTTGAAAAAACAAATTTCATACATTTCAAGAGAGTTTGACATTAGAACCGAGAGAGTTACACAAAGAACATGAGTGCAACATCAACACGGCGACGTCTAAGCATGCAGTTGTATGATTGATTGTTTTATTCGCATTACACTAAACTAAAATTATTAATGCAAGTGCTCTTAAATTTGCAACCATCTATCGAACGATTACAAATTTATTGTTTAACACTCGAGAAAAGTACACACGGTGAGTTCTAACCATTCGAGAAATGTTTAGAGTTCCGCGACATCATCAAAACAACCGAAAGTTTCAATTAAATTTTATAAAAACAAAAATTTGTAAGTAAATTAAAGTAAAAAAGTTTTAGAAAATATTTTTAGTATAAAAATGGAAGAAATTTGGAAAGTAAGGTATTATTCTGGTTTAGGAGAGTTTCCATGTACAACTAATTAGGAAAGAAAAGGGTACATCTATTTTCTCGCAAGTCTTCAATTTTTTCTCTGCGAATTCCGTCCTCCCAAACAGCAGAGAAGCAAGATGGAGATTACAGCTTCTGGGTTTTACAAACGTGCTCTCCCCTCCCCTCCCGCCATTGAATTTTCCTCCATGCAAGGCAAGGTAGGCCCCCTTTGTGTACATTTTGTTAGTACAAGTACAGTTCACACCTACGTATTTTATATGTTATTTATTTATTACGGTTGCGATACCTATCCGATGAAAATCTTAATCATCACGGTAGCCTTAGAAAGAGATGTAAGGACCCGAGAATGAATAGTCTTCTTTTTCTCTATCAATCTCAATCTTTCTTCTCGGATCCCTTCGTTTTATTATCATATTTAACCGGTGTAGTGCATAAATTCATGCATATACAATATATATATATACGCGCACGCGCACGGGGGAGAGTTTGTGAGTATCTCCAATACGTCTTTGTTCGCATATGCAAGTAAAACCTTAGAAACATCGATTGGGCAAATTTTTTACGTTTAAAGGTTGATTAGTGAGTGTTTATTTATGAAAAGTTGGAGAATTGGATTGTCTGAGTAGTGTCTCTTCGAGATTCTTTAGATATTTGTTTCTTATTAAAGGGGAGGACTAATGTTTATTAACCAGAGTTAATTACTTTAACTATAATTATATTAATAGTTAACGATTGTCTCTTGCATGTCACATGCCAAATTACTGTTTTGTCCTATCTTCTCTCCCACCCTACTGCTGCAACCTGTCAAACCAATCACCGTCAACGTTTATCGGGGGAGAGAGAGAGAGAGAGAGTTTTGGATTTGGTTTTTGAGTGAAGAGACGAGTGCCGTGTCAATTGATGGCTAGAAGAGTACGAGAAAATGAAATATGGAAATCAAAAATTTGTATCCCCTTTATTTTCCCGCGAGTTTACTTCAGTTTTTTTTAGGTTTGCACTTCGTTGGTTTACTCGTGGTTGTGGGTTTATCTGGAAAGTTAGAAACTGTGAATCTCGAATTCTGGTTTGTGGGGATGATTTCAGTGTTTTTGAACATTTACGGAGAGAATGGATCGCATTGAGTTGCCGAAAGTGCTTTTTCATTTAGACAATCACTAATCGGGTGCATCTTATTGAATTGCAGAAACTCTTTATTGAATCAATCCAAAATGGCACAGCGGAAGGTTTTTATAAGCTGATCTCCAACTTTCAAACCCAATCAGAACCTGCCTACTGTGGTTTGGCCAGTTTGTCCATGGTGTTAAATGCTCTTGCTATTGATCCCGGAAGAACATGGAAAGGTTAGACAATGTTTTTTGTTTCTGCGTCAAACTTAAAATTTATCGATGCAGGAAGATTCTATGATTGCTCATTCTAGTTCGTATCTACCCCACTTCCTTGTTCGGAAGATGTAAATCTTGCTGTGTTTGAAGGAAAATGATAACATAAAGTACAGAAGTATAGACCGTCTGAACAATGTTTATAAGTTGTGTATATATTTCTTGTTCTTGTTCTTGTTCACACTATTTTAGAAGTTACTTTAGTTTCAGTGAAGTTATCAATTCTGCTTGCAGCTCCCTGGAGATGGTATGATGAATCCATGCTAGATTGCTGCGAACCATTAGAAAATGTCAAAGCTAATGGCATCTCCATAGGGAAGCTGGTCTGTTTGGCCCATTGTGCAGGAGCAAAGGTTGAGGCTTTTCGCACAAATCAAAGCACAATTGACGCTTTCAGAAAGTATGTAATTCAATGCTCTGCTTCCGATGATTGTCATCTTATCTCGTCATATCATAGAGGAGCACTTAAACAGGCAAGTATAATCATTGTCTTAGATACTGTTTCAGTAATATTTGAGTTGGTCTCAAGTAGACAGACATTGTACGAGCACTTGAGAGATGAGATCTATGCTGATGCTCGTATTTTCTGACTTATTTCTCGTTATATTTTAAATCTAGTACAAAAAATAGAGAATTATATTTCTTCTTTTTTTAGTGGACATAGATCGTTGGATTAGCTTGGATGTCCTCCTAGTTAGTTATGAGTACTTAATATTGAAACATTGAGTTTCAAAATTTTGTCTTGTTTAAAAAATCATGAGCCTATGACTCGTATACAGCATCATCCGTGCTTCTTTAACTTGCATGATGTGCTTCTCCACTGACCAATTTCATATTTTCAGTGGTCAAAACAACAATGGTTAAGAAATTTCAATTCTTTTGCTACTGAAATGCAGACAGGAACAGGCCATTTTTCCCCTATTGGTGGCTATCATGCTGGAAAGGATATGGCTCTTATTTTAGATGTAGCACGTTTCAAATATCCTCCTCATTGGGTTCCACTTACAATTCTTTGGGAAGCCATGGAGTATCTTGATGAAGAAACTGGCCTTCCCAGAGGGTAAATTCTTCTCTCATCTAAGAACATGTGCAACAAAATTTCTTTTCACATCCAGAGATCATAAAAGAAAACTGAGTTCCTTCTTTTAACCTTTGCCATTACTTCCTCATTTTATCTTATGTTTATATTTTGAACCAGATGGTTTTGATGATGTTTTACTATGTCGTATTGCGTTTTTTGGTAAAAAACAAAATGAGTTTACTTGAACATTGATTGTCTTTCTTCTTTTCGATCATTAGTGAAGTCGCTAAATAAATTTTGTACCTTTATTTTAATCTCTAGTATTCACCTATCAATGTTCTAGATTTATGCTTGTATCAAGACCTCACAGGGAGTCAGGACTGCTTTATAAACTGGTGAGTCTTGAGTTAACAACAAAAACTTTACAATATGGCATTGCTTCAACATCTTCAAACATTTGTTCATGTTTTTCCAGTTTATCATCAGCTCAGTTACACTCTTATTGAAATATAACTCGATCATTGTCATTATATTTCAGTTAACCATTATCTTACTTTTATTACCTGACTGTTGAAGAAGCTATTTAGGTTTTTAGTTTTACTTCTGTGCGATTCCATCTTAGTTTTGGGTAGATTTTGCTACATGCAATCTTCATATATCCCAATTTGAAGTTTATGTTTCTTTTTTTCATTGAACTTTCTTTCTGAAGTTAAGTTTTTTCTTTTTCAAAAAGTATTAATTTTTTTTTAAAATGTAGTAAACAAACTTCTTTTTAGTTTACGTACCCTTTAAAAAAAAACAAAAAGCATATTTAAAGAAAAAAAAAAACAAGATTAGATTAGATTAGATTGTGCGCTACTATGAATCTTTCAGGAATATGCTCTTAATAGTAAGTTTTAATTATATGTGCTTCAAACTAAAAATTGATTCAAAGTGATGGGCAGATATTAATTAGAAGATTTGGGTATGGTCAATAGCTCAAATCCAGAGGAAAGGGGAGGGAGAAAGCATCTTTTTATTGGATCAAGAGGGCTAGCTGTTAATCTCTAAACAAAAGTGCTAAATATACCTTCAAATTAGTTTATTGTTCATGTCTTTGTTTTTTTGTATGTTGAACAACTCTTTTTATTCTCATAATCACTGTTTCTGTGCACATTTAGGAATCTATTTTTGAAAAATATTTCACGTGGTTTGTGGAACTTAACCTCAGAATTAGTATCTGATATTTGAAGGCTTTTGATTATGAACATCAGATTGAATCAACTCTCGCATCAGCTGAGCTAGAAGATATTTTGTAATTTATACATTGTTTCATATTTTACTATGATATTACAAATTATAAGTGGAATCGTTTCAAATCTGTATTGGAACTGTAGTTGTCAACATATATGATTATACTCTGTAATCCCATGCAGAGCTGTAAACATGAGAGTTGGGCGTGTATATCAAAGTATTTGTTGGATGATATCCCTTTTCTACTGAAAGCAGAGGAAGCTAAAGATATTCATCAAGTTCTATATACCATTTTTGCATCACTTCCCCCAAATTACAGAGAATTGATCAAGTGGATTTCGGAGGTTCAAAAGCAAGACGAGGACGACGACAATTTAAGCCCAGAGGATAAAGCAAGGCTTGCTCTTAAGGTATAAGATCTCTTCCATTTGGATTAATCCTTTTGTTAATTGCAATCTGATCTTTCTTTCAACAGTTTTGAAGTCATAGTGTTATTTTTTATGCAGGAATGTGTGTTAAAACAAATTCACAAGACTCGTCTTTTCAAACATGTGGCTGCATCTTTACCTCTAGCGACTTTCTGCTCGAAGAAATCAACAAATACAGGCTTAGAAAACGATTTTCACAGGATTTGTATGACCATTTTTTGCCAAGGGGAAGAAGTAGCTGGTAATCTAGCATGTTCAGAGGGATATTACTGTCACCAATCCCCATGCTTAAAAACAAATATCTGCAAATCTGTTCCTGCAGTATATGGAGCACGGGTCAATGGAAATAGTGGAAGTGAAGTGGACATGTTGGTTTGTTTGTGCCAAATAAATTGTAGTTTCCGTTGCAGTGTCATGCGTACGGATACGAAGATCAACTCTGCTGCAAGTGAGGTTCTCACAGCACTATTATTGGCCGTGCCTCAAGAAACATGGGCTGGTATCAGAGATGATAGCCTTTCAAAGGAAATTCATCGCCTAGTTTCAACCGAGGATCTTCCAACTCTGCTTCAAGAGGAGGTAATGAACTATCCAAAATCTTTTGTTTTTCAGTTATCTAAATGAATTCAGTAACATATTTGCTCGAGTAACACGTAACATCGTACAACAGTCATGTTGCATCGCCACCTTATGACTTCTGTCTATGTTTTCCAAGACAATAACTTCTTACTCAGTCATCTAAACTTTTTAACTTGATTCGATTTTTAGGTAGTTTATTCTTCATTTCAGTTTTCTCATCGTTTAAAATGGGTATGCCAGGTTTTGCAGCTAAGACGTCAACTCCACCTGATGAAGAGATGCCAAGATAATAGAGTTGAAGAGGAACTCGGCTCACCTCTTTCTTAAACACCCTCTTTTCTTCACTTATTAACAAGCAGCAGAGACAGAGATGAAGACAGAGCAAGATTTATTTATGCTCTCGTGAAGCTGGAAATTTGCAGAATCGACGAGTCGATGAGATTACAAACCAGTGTAGGTTAGTGTCACTTTTCATCGATAGTCATTGTAAAGTAGCAGAGTATAGCTTTGATGAACAAGAGGAGAAATATATAACAATTTTTGGCATGATTGGAACAATTTGTCAAGTCGAGGACATAAAATGTGATTACTCAAACACAATAACGAACATACCTTGTCGTCACGAGTGTCCAAACTGATCGTTTGTAGCACCTGATCGCAGTTCTATTCTACTCCTTATCATCATAATGAACATTTTACTTTTATATTAATAGAAATTGACTCACCACGAAGTTATCTTCTTTCTTTTAATACTTTATCGTACTTTTCAAATTCATGTTGTAACTTCGAAAATCTTAAGCAAATTTGTGGTAGTCGTGTTATCTTTATTAAAATCCTTCACACCCGAATAAAACAATAGAGTAGTCGCGACAATAAATGATATGAAATTAATACATAAAATTAGACGGTAATACATGATTATCTGCCTACAACAAAGTGAATTAGAGTAGTATTCTTAGCAAACTAGTCATCCTAATGAGACCCACGAGAAATAATTTCTAAAGACCAATTCATTGCTCCCAAAAAAGTAAATTGATTGTTACAAGTACTTCTAATATCTAAGTTTGAATTCGACTCATAATGAATCCGCGGGAGAAAATGAACCCAAAACGTGAAATTTCTTTCTTTATGTCGAAATTAAAAATTAATTTTAAAATTAGATTGGGTCATGGTTGTTTGGATTTTAGAGTCGGAGGTCAACATCGACTTTACGTCTCCGTAAAGTTTTATTGAATTTCTTTTCATGTAAGTTTAGAACGGATTTGTAAATAGAGAATATAAAGATTAAGTTCTATTTTTTATCGTGTTAATTACATTAATTAATAATTAAAAAATAAAATTAACATGAAAATATAAAATTGTAAAAGGATGACTTAAAGGCTCAGCGCCAAACTACAGTCCTTCAAACTGTACTTTTTTAATTTTTTTCTTCTCAATGCTCGCGATAGAATATCTATGCTCACACGTGTCACAGAGATTTGCGCTTTGTATTGAAGGAGAGCTGTCTCTCTCGTCGGGTGGTTGGTTGCTGCTATTAATTTTCCAGTTTGGTCTTTCTTCTCACAGAGCAGCACTTGCCTTGTAAGAGGGGAAGAAGGAGATTTCCAGAGAGAGAGAGAGAGATATGGAAGCGGAAGAAGGTGAGAGGTGCCATCCATTGCTGCGATGGAGGAAGAGAGAGCAGCTCAAGTTCAACCATGGTTTATCTCCAGCTCAGATTCAATGTCTGGCTGCTTTCTGTGAGGCTCTTATACCTCCATTGCCGCACTACTCCTTGAATCAGGAAAACCCAGTTGACCAAGCCCTTCACTGCTTCTTCATGGCTTCTGGGTCTCAGTCCCCGCTTCCAGATGAGGTGAAATTCTCTTTCAATCTTTTTCATCTCTGTTTTCTTGCAATAACTCGCTGTTCGTCCTCATTTTCACTTGAAAATTTAGATCCCCTTTCTTCTCTATCTCTCAGCTTTAACTTTCTGTGTTTTTGAAATGGAAATAGGTTGCAGAACTCTTGGTAAAGAGGGGTCAACCAAAAGCAGTGTTTCTTGTGAACTTGGTGTTAAAGCTTCTTTCTAGCAGATTGGGGACGCTGCTGCTTTGTGGATTTGTATGTTTTGATTGGAAATGGCCATTCATCCACTCCTTCTCTGAAATTTCATTGGAAAAGAGAGAACGAATCCTCCAAAAATGGTCAAAAACTGGGAATAAATACTTTGTTCTTTTAAGAATTGTGTTTGTGATGATCAAACTCTTCTGCTTCTTCGTCTTCTTCACCATGGTAATGCTTCTCACTCACCTTGCTACTTCCTCCAAAAAAAAGAGTTTAAAGAGCTGTTCGCTCTTCACCTCTGAGTTTAAAAGCTAAGCATTTTACCATAATAAAAATGAGCAGGCAATTTTAACCTTTTCTCGAACTGTGCACAACAATTAGACTTGTTCGATTGTTTATGTTCTGCTGATGGTGATTTTTATCGAATATAACATGAAACTTCTGTTGTTTCAGGCTGATGAAAACTCAAAAAACTCAGCATGGGAAGCAATGGGATATAAAGTAGACACTAGGAAAACGCCAGGCAAAACTCAAATGGGAAGATCGCTAGAGAAGGGGATAATAGAATCTATGAATGAAAATGACTCAACTTATGCTCAATCTCTCACCCAACAAGGCCTTGAAGTCATTGAAGATCCCAATCTCAACACCTGCAAAATCAAATGTGACGTTGTAGTTATTGGATCTGGCTGTGGGGGAGGAGTTGCAGCTGCAGTTCTTGCAAACGCTGGCCAGAAAGTCGTCGTTCTTGAGAAAGGAAATTATTTCGTCCCCGAAGATTATTCTTCCATGGAAGGTCCTTCCATGTTAGAAATGTATGAATCTGGTGGAATAATGGCTACTCATGATGGGAGAATCATGATCTTGGCTGGCTCAACGGTCGGAGGAGGTTCTGCTGTAAACTGGTCTGCATCAATTAAAACACCAGAAGCTGTTCTACAGGAGTGGTCTGCAAAACATAAGATTCCACTATTTTCAAGCCAGGATTATCAATTTGCCATGGAAGTTGTCTGTAAGAGGATTGGAGTTACAGAAGGAAGCGCTGAAGAAAGTTTTCAGAACCAAGTTCTTCGAAGAGGGTGCGAAAATCTCAATTTGAAAGTTGAATCGGTGGGACGAAATTCCTCGGCCAATCATTACTGTGGTTCTTGCTGTTATGGTTGTAGAGTTGGGGACAAGCTTGGGACGGATAGAACATGGCTGGTTGATGCCGTTGAATCTGATGCGGTGATTCTAACAGGCTGCAAAGCTGACAAGCTCGTATTTGAAAGCAACGAAAATGGAAGAAAGAAAAAGCGATGCATTCAAGTAATTGCATCCTTTACAAATAAGAATGTCTCTAAGGAGCTACACATTGAGGCTAAAGTAACAATCTCAGCATGTGGCTCTCTTCGAACACCTCCTCTGCTGATCTCGAGTGGATTGAGCAACCCAAATATTGGCAGAAATCTTCATCTACATCCTGTCCTACTGGCTTGGGGATACTTTCCTGAACATAATTCAGATTTCAAAGGTAAAATTTATGAGGGAGGAATAATTTCTTCCCTCCATAAGGTGGTCTCGGAAAAAACTCTCACACGTGCCATTATCGAGACTCCTGCGCTAGGACCTGGCTCGTTTGCCGCCATATTCCCATGGATTTCTGGGCTAGACATGAAAGAGAGACTGGTAAAATATGCAAGAACAGCTCACCTTTTTACAATGGTGAGAGATGAAGGTTGTGGGCAGGTTAAGGAAGAAGGGGTTATAAAATACAGATTCAGTCAAGTTGACAAGGAAAATCTGAAAGTAGGTCTGAGGCAGGCTCTGAGAATCTTGATTGCAGCCGGAGCGACTGAAGTAGGAACATATAGAAGTGATGGACAAATACACAAATGCGAAGGAACAGAGAAAGACGTCGAGGAATTTTTAGACACGATTGAGGCAGTCGGGGGGCCAAGTTCGAGAGCAGAGAACTGGACAATGTATTGCTCTGCACATCAGATGGGGAGTTGCAGGATGGGGGTGACTGCTGAGGAAAGTGCAGTTGACGAGAATGGTGAAAGCTGGGAAGCACAAGGGCTGTATGTATGTGATGGAAGTTTAATGCCAAGTGCTATTGGGGTCAACCCCATGATTACCATTCAGTCCACAGCTTATTGTATATCGCAAAAGATTGCAGAGACCTTGGAGAAGAAGACTTCCATGGTAAAGCAGGATTGAATAGGGTATTATACACATGATTGTTGTAAATTATAAACTCCAAGTAATTGTCTAATTGTATGAATCTATAAATTAGTCTACCACCCATATTTTTTCTCTCTCTGGGCTAAAACTGTCACTTACAGGTTCAACTCAAGGAAATCACAGAATTTGATGGATTACAACAAAAACTTAAAATCATTCAATAGAAACACTCAATGCACCTTAGCATAATTAGGCTGTTTTCTCAATCTTAGTTCTTTTTTTTCCTAGGTAATGATAGAGTAGTAAATGAGGGGGGTAGTAATGATTTGTTTAGAAGAAAGAGAGGGGATTGAATGTTGTTTGAGAAAAGATTGCCTAGAGCTAGCAGTTCATTTTCCGAGTGAATCTCGTGGAGATTTTCTAGGCCGGATTACCAAGTGTTTTAGTCTTCTTTCTTTTATGTTCCGTTGTTAGGTAGGAGTCACTGTTGCATTAGTGGATGTTTTGAGTAAATAGATTTTATTGAAATCGTTCTAGTTTAGAAGAAATTGTGTTTTTCTTATATGTTTGTGTTTGATGCTCAACAGGCTCGAAAAGGCTCTTACGAAGTTCGACCATTATTGAGCATCGACGCAAATAAACTACAATGATTTCAACAAAATCTGACAACTCAAAACATTCACTCCTACGACAATGACTCCGATCCTAACAACATAACATAAAGCAAGACTAAAACGCCACAGGACTGGTAATCTGAGCTGGAAAATCTCCACGAGATACACTCGAAGAAATGAACTGCTTTGGGAAAATTTTCTCAAACAATAGTCAATCCTCTCTTTCTGCCAACCTTATTTATAATGCATTTTCTCTCACTTCACACACAAATCATTCTCTAACAATCGTGTCACCTCACAATATTATTTCTAATACTACCTCCCTCATTTACTACTCAACATAAAGCATTCACTTTTGTTCTGAGTTTTCATGGAGTTTCAGCCTGAATGAAACATGGTCAGATTTGTTGGCCTCCATCCTTTGTCCCTAAGTCAATGCGATGAAAATTGCAAGATAACATAAAAAATCCGACAAATGCATCACTCAAACTTGATTTTCTACATGCTTTATGAGAGGTTATCGGCAGAAATTAATAGTAAGAACCTGAAATTTGCTCTAAAATGGCCGAGACAAAGCTGCATTGTCAATCCAAGAAGGCTTCTTCGCATTGTAATAGAAAAATGCAATCATATGAACCAGTTCGTCTGCTGTTCGAATCTCTACAAATACAGATGTAATATCATATTAAGCTTCCACAGAAAATAATCTACCATCGGGCGGGAGAACTGACAAAACCAACCTTTCTCTCTGTAAAGGATCCTGTTTCCTCTCAAAAATAAAATTTGAGGACATTCTTTGACTTTTAGAGCATATGCCAAATCTCTCTCAATGTTGATGTCTATCTTAACTGACTGTCACCATGAAGTTTTTAAGAGTACATCAACAAATGGCAAGTAAGATAGACAATTATGCAGAAAACAAACACATCTACTTGATCTAAACAAAAATAATTATAATTTTACAAGGATTTCACTGTTTTCATTTAAATGCGATGTTGGAATTTGCATACATACCCTAGGTGGAAGTCGATCTTTGGCCTGCCAGTATACTAGAATTGCTTTCTCTAATTCTTTCAAAGTCTTCCAGTTATCGGTTGCCCTGTGGACCGAATGACCAAGTAATGAAATATTGAAGCTAACAAAGTTCTTGGTCATTAACAATTCTTGTCAAAGAAGAAAGAAGAACAGGAGAATGAATTTCAAATTATCAGATTGCCATGACATCAATTGGACAATTCAAGTGAATCATATGCCAATCCAACGCAGTATACATGCCCAATTAGAACAGTTTTAAACCAAAATATTTTTATAAACACGAGATATCATTATAAATAATAGCATCATGTGAAGAGCCAAAACCCAGATGAAACAGATATTTAATCATCCTCGATGAATTTTCATTTGATATAATCATATAATATAAAATAAAATGTTTAGTTCGAAAGAGCAGTACAAAGATGACTACCTGTTATATCTTTCGAATACAAGTACGATGAGTGGACTGGGATGATAAGCAAAGCTCTCCCACTCCAAACAGTTTATTTCTTGCACCCAATTGTCGTCAATCTCCCCTTCCCAGTCGATTTCAACGCCGTCTTTGCCAATTACGTTCTTAATCGGATGCTTGTCAAAGTACTCAGAAGCTCTAATTCCCCATCCCACATCAGCATCCAGAGGCCAGTTTGGATCTTCTTCATCGACCAACATTTTCTTCTTTCTTTTAGTACTACCACCATCACTCTCCTCCTCCTCATCATCATCACTCTCAGAATCATCTTTTTCTTCTTTTAATATGTTTTCCTTATCTTCCATGATTTCCGAGTTTTGCTGCCGGATCGATTCAAACGTCTTGTTGAGTGATTTTCGAACAAAATCTTCAACAGCTGCTGCCTCGCTCCTACGTCCACGCCTAGGCTTCCGAGGGATTGTTTGAGGGAAGACTCCATTAGCATTATCATTTTCCTCTCCTAAAACTTCAGTTTTTCCACTGTCTCTTTTTGATTTGGATTTAGCTTTAGGGTTGGCAGTAGGTTCGGAATCAGGTTTTGAATCTGATTTCCTTGACATAGCAAGGCAAGGTATAAATTTTAGGATATGCCCATCTCGTACACGACAGGGAAAGGAACTGCGAATAACTGTGGAGGCAAGATGTTGGGGAGGTGATACTGAGGAAGGATGCAAATGAGAGTTATCTCGTCCAACACAATGAGATGAGAAGGGTTTAAGCAAAATGGAGGCTTGGAAAACAAACATTCTCCCTTCTCGTCAAACTTATCCCTAAGCGTTGGTTTGGCTCTTCAATGAAAGTTGCAAATAACTGTTCTCTTCTGTTCGAAAAGAAAAAATTCTGAACAGTAGTCAAATCAACAGAGAAGCAGGGAAGAAATCACAGTTCCATAAACAGATGCGTAGAACTCAAAAAGTATAAATTTCTACAAGCATTTTCAGAATTAGAAGACCTAGAAGCAGAGAAAAGTTGATAGTGTAAAATATCTACAAGTAGCATGACAAAAACACAATACCCAATAGAAAACGGAAGATTCAGTGAAGGAAAACCGACTTAAATGATGGATTATCGTCGATTCCGAAAGAAATCGCAGGTGAATCAGATTAATTTGAATACCCTTTTGATTATAGGTGGAACCAGTGAAATTAAACTCGTAAAATGCGAAGCTATTTCAAAACATGAACGTTCTTACCCAACATTTGTGAAGAAGCTTCGATATCTCTTCGTGAGTGCGAGACTAGTAATCCAAGCTCCCAAAAAAGTTCTAGTAAAACATAGAAAAACAGAGGAAATCCATCGAAAAGGATAAAAAGAGGGATTAAAGAATCAAATATAATTTATGGGCTCTTGGAAACGCTGGATTTTGAGCTTAAGTCTGGCCTTGTCAAATTATTTTGTGATTTTGTTTTAGATGACATTACCCATAAATGAATCCGTCTACAAATGAAAATCAACATAATTTTGTCACCAATGTGGATGGATAAAAGATCAATTGCGTTCAAAGCATGCAACATCTTGTTGAGAAATCAGTTCCCCCAATAAGTTTTGCTCACCCTTTGTGACTGATTCACCATCCAATAAACAATACGTTTGAAAAATAACTATTTGTCATTTGTTTGAGAATTCAGAAAAATGACAAATAAGTTTTTGGAAATCAGTCCGGTCCTGCCCACCCCTAAATAGAACTGGCCCGAACCACACCGTTAAATTAAAATAGCTGTTCCGATTTAGTTTTGTTCATCCCTAATATGTATAACATTAACATGCAGATTAATTTTTCATTCTTCAAAACAAACAAAAATAAGATAAGGTACAATAAATATTTTTGTGTCTTTTTTTTTTTCCTTCAAAAAACGGAGAACACGAAGTAGCTACTTGAATCGATACTCAACGTCTAGTTCTCAATCCTTACTTAGTTTTAAATAATGAAAATAAGATATCAATTATCATTTAAATAATTACGAGTAAATCATATGCAATCCACTTTATTATTCTAATTCTAAGAATAAAGCGAATGAGAAAAATGAATAAAATCAAAACCAAATTAAGTATGTCCTATTGGTCACGGCCAACATTATAGTTCGAGATTGAAAATTATCTCTACGTTGAGCGGCCATCTTCGAACGAGCTCAACCTTAGAAACCTCGGGGTTTTTAGTAACGAAGTTTAAATTACTAACCCATTTTAGTTCAGGGTTGAATTAAATTAAAATTCAAAATATCAATAGTTAGTACACCCAAAGTTGAGGGTTGAAATTATTAAACTATAAAGAAATATAATTATCTAATAAAATAAAGCTATAACTATTATTTTAATATTAAAAATAAAAAACCATCCAAAATATATGTTTTGTTTTGAAGAGTTAATTAAATTATGATTAAACAAAAATTAGAGATAATTTAATTAATCGAAATAACCCCAAAGGGGCCGCAAAGGGTATTAATTGATGATTAGGGGGTATGTGTTTGGTATGAATGAATTGCATACCTATATATTTTTTTAAATAAATGTAGATGAAAAATTAAATAATAGTTTATAATAATAAATGTGCATTTATTTCATCATTTACTTATATTGTCTAGATGTCTAACTCGTGCAACCAACCCCTTAAAGTAAATATTACAAGGTTTTTTTTTTTTTTAATTCTTCGACTATTTGAACTTAAAGATAACGAAGGACTGTTATCTTAGTTTTCATGTCTACGTTTACTTTGTTATTTTACTTTTTTAAAAAATTTGTCTGTCTGATAATAATTGATATAATTAATGTAATAAATTATTATTTTAATTGCATCATTTATTATTTGTTATGTTAACAAATTTTTTAAGATGGTAGAATTATAAAGTAAATATAACATTATTCATATTTATAAAAAAAAATAATGATATATTGATTCTTTTATTTTATTATTTAAATATATTTATTGACATGTGAAATAAAATTTATTGTAATAAATAAATTAATTTTATTATTTTAATTAATTTTATTTATTATATTGATTCTTTGTAATTATTTATTTAATAATTGAATAATGGTGGTACGAAATTAATGCTCGAGAGATTGAATTAAAATAAATAAATAAAATGAGACGAGGAGTTAAACTGATTGACAGTACTGGTAATAACGGTTCAACAGCAGCCCAAAAATCCATGATATTTGACACGTGGCAGAAATCTAACCTCATGCACCTTTTAAGTGGGGCCCTGCGTAATGTTTTGGTTTCCAATAATACCCTCACTGTTTCTTCCATTTTCCATTGATTTATTAACTCTCCTCCGAATCAATTTTTCTGTGACGATTCTTGCTGCAGATGTTCCATCCACTGTGTCAATTTTTCTGTGACGATTCTTGTTGCAGATGTTCCATCCACTGTGTTAAGCGAATAAAGCGTACAGAGTAGGTAGACGAGAGAGGGAAGAACAGGGAAAACGAGCGTCAAAAAGAAAAAGGGTCTTCGAGCTTTTGTTTATAGTTTTAAAGAATTCTTCAAAGGTGGGTCTGATTGGTGAACTGTTGGGAGTCATGGGTATTGCTGCTTCTGGCTTTTGGGCTCTACGTCTCTGCTTTTCTTTGCGGAAAGAACAAAGGTGTTTAATTAAGATTCGTTTAGTGTGATGATCTTTCTCTCTTTCTGCTTATAAGATGCGAAGTCAATAGAAATTTCTGGTTTGTGATGGGGATTTTGTTTCAGACAATTTGAACTGATTGCAATTTGATAATTCTGTTTGAATTTTGGATTCTGGGTTTGCAACGTATTGATGGGTTTTTTTCATGCTGGTCAATATGTTTTAGTGACTATGAAGATTGTTTGGGTTTTTTTCGTAATTATGTTGGGTATATTTGTATTCTTTGGCTGATTTAGTTTAGGAGGGTGTCCCTGTGGATAGGATGTGTTGAACTTTTATATATTTCCAGTTTAGTAATTGAAATCTCGGTGGTTTGATAGATTCTGAAATTGATGCCAAAGAAATTGTGCATTTTTGGTTGATTTTGGTTTTGTGCTTGAAGATTTGACAGTGAATTGAAAGAAAATGAGGACCAAAATTAAGAGAATAAGAGGAGCAGCAAGTGAAAATATCAGCAAGATAATGAAGTTTCTATGCTCAGGAGAGCAATTAAGAAAAGTAGACGAGGTGCTTTCTTTGTCTGGCCCTCTTGAAAAAAAGAGTTATTCAGCAAGTGGGAAGGGTTTAGCCACCAGAGAAGGTGGGAAGAAGCTGGACACAGGCAATATCGAAGAAGCCGAGTCATCGCTGCGTGAGAGTGGATGTTTGAACTATGAGGTTACTTTCCTTACCAACATGGCTTAGCTTTCTCTATATTTCTTTATCACGAGCAAAATAATCGACAGAGAATTCAATAGAAGCATCGTCCACTAAATCTACAAATGAACGAGATTTGGTCATGTCGTTGCAGGAAGCAAGAGCATTATTGGGTCGATACGAGTATCAGAAAGGAAATATTGAATCTGCGCTACATGTATTCGAAGGAATCGATATTGCTGCAGTGACTCCCAAGATAAAGATTGCCATTGCTAGAAGAATGGAGAGAATGAGGAGAAGCTCACAAAATTTTTCCACCCCACCAATGTCTATACATGCTGTAAGTTTACTATTGGAAGCCATCTTTCTCAAAGCAAAATCATTGCAAAGCCTTGGGAGGCATAAAGGTAAAATCTAATCCTTCTATTTGTGCACATCTCTGGTTTTTAGTAGCTGATATAATAACATACAAGATCAAATCATAATTTTGGCGTTAATGTCTATGGCCGATGATTCTTGCAGAAGCAGCTCAATGTTGCGAGGTTATTCTCGACACAGTGGAATCTTCACTGCCAAATGGCCTTCCTGAACACTTTGGCACTGACTGTAAATTGCAGGAGACTCTTAACAATGCCGTCGAGTTGCTTCCGGAGCTATGGAAACTGTCTGATTCCCCCTGCAAAGCAATCCTGTCGTACCGACGTGCACTTCTCTACAACTGGAACCTCGATGCAGAAACTACTGCAAGGATTCAAAAGGAGTTTTCTATTTTTCTTCTTTACAGTGACGGCGAAGCAAGCCCTCCAAATCTCAGGTCACAAATGGAGAGTTCCTTTGTACCCAAAAACAATATAGAAGAGGCTATACTCCTACTTATGATTTTGTTAAGAAAAGTTACTCGTAAAAGGATTGATTGGGATCCATCAATCTTGGATCATCTCTCATTTGCTTTATCAATATCAGGAGATACTATAGCTTTGGCTAATCTGGTGGAGGAGTTGCTTCCTGGTACTCTCAATCGAAAAGAAATGCATTACACGCTAGCTCTCTGCTATTACGGAGCGGCCGATAACTCAACCGCTTTGAATTTACTGAGGATATTGTTGAGTACACGTGAGGATCCAATTTGTCTTCCAGCTTTACTAATGGCATCAAAGATTTGTACAGAGAGTCAGAATCATGCAGAAGAAGCGCTAAGGTTTTCGCGTCGAGCAGTTCAAAACTCAGTAGGTGGATGTGATCAGCTGGGAGGGGTTGCCAATTGTTTATTAGGAATTTCACTATCATCTCGCTCAAAATCAGCCTCTTCAGATTCCGAAAGGGTTCTCAAACAAGCCGAGGCCCTTCAAGTTCTAGAAACTGCGGGGAAGATGACAAGAATGATCGACCCTCATGTTCTTTACGAGCTGAGTGTTCAAAATGCAGAACAGAGGAAATTAGATTCTGCCCTTTTTTATTCAAAACACTTGCTTAAATTGGAAGGCGGCTCGAACATGAAGTCATGGCTCTTACTTGCCAGAATTTTGTCGGCTCAGAAACAATATGTCGAAGGAGAAACTGTGATAAGTGCTGCTTTGGATCAGACCGGGAAATGGGATCAAGGAGAACTACTTCGGACGAAAGCTAAGCTTTTTGTCGTGCAGGGCGAGTTAAAGAGTGCGGTCGAGACTTATTCTGAATTGCTTGCTCTTCTTCAAGTTCAGAGTAAAAGCCTTGGATTGGGAAAGACGTTTCTTAAGGTTAGTTGATTCATTGCTTTTTCTCAAAAGACAGCACCTTTGATTATTAATTTGCTTATTCTGTTTAATCTAACGTTTGCCAGAGCAGTAGAACTTTAGATAGAAGATTGGAGATGGAAGTTTGGCATGATTTAGCTTATCTCTACATAAGTTTGTCCAGATGGGACGATGCTGAGATTTGTCTCGCCAAATCGAGCGCAATCGACTTGTGTTCTGCAAGTCAATGTCACGCCACAGGTACCTTTCCATGAAGTTGGAGTTCACTTTGTTCTTTTACTTGTTCTGGCGGGTAACTTGATAATGATTTACAGGTATTCTTTATGAAGCAAAAGGCGCCTATAAAGAGGCTCTCAAGTCATTTGCTGATGCTTTGATCATCGATCCTGCCCATGTTCCGAGTCTCGTTTCTACGGCTTCCGTTTTGAGGTGGCTTGGTCGACATTCACATGCAACAGCCAGAAGCTTTTTGATGGAAGCGCTGCGACTTGATCCGACAAATCATTCTGCATGGCACAACCTAGGCATCAACAAATCTGAGAGCTCCTCGTTTCAAGAGGCAGCTGAATGTTTTGAAGCTGCCATTTTTCTTGAAGAAACTGCTTCCGTAGAGCCCTTCAGAATTTAGTTAACCATCTCCACGGGATTACGCCCCCCTCCATTGTCTTGTTAAAAGCAATAAAGAGTGATTTTTTTTTTCTTTTTTTGTTTTTCTCTCGGATTAAGGAATAATTATTTGTTTGAAATAATTATTTTCAGAGTAAAAAGCATAGAAGAATTTGGCCTTGAAGACTCAAAATCTTTGCAACACGATTGGAGAGTCGAGACAAGGCGATCGAGCTACGAAAAATTTCAACACATCACATTCCCACTATTAGATGGATGTGATAATTAAGAGCTTTCATGTTAAGCTACTCGATTAAATAAAAAAAATTCATAGAAACGGCTAAATGACAAATCAATTAGTCACTCAAAGAATGTCGAGTTAACGCAAAATCATTCATTATGGTGTCACTGGAAGTACTAGGCATGCATGAATAGTGGCATTAAATATTTGGATCATGTACTTCATTGCTTACCAGAGGCAAAGTTGATGATAGATAAATGATGGTCATTTCAACACAAATCAAGACCTATAATTTCTAAATATCTCTCACAATTGAATTCATGACATCCCAATGCTTCACCAAACTTGGAAACACAAGTTTAACGTGTTCCACTTTTGGAAGAACCAAACTAAAGTTGAGTTCTGCATGTACCGTACTATACTGATAAAATTGATACCATCATTATGTATTTTCAACAACCTACTGGCTCTACAACTAATAAAGTACTACGCTCAGCAGAGCCACAAAAGACTAATCATTGGCAGCGGGAGTTTTGTAGTGTCAAGGGCCTTGAAAGACATACCTTGTGGCATTACCCAGCCATTATGCGAGTTTGAAAGATTAACCAATGAAGATTATGAAAATTTCTCAGAAATTTGTACATGCAGTTTCGAATTGGACTGCAGAGGCACCAGATCTTTTGTTTGTGTTCGGATGGGGCATCTTTTGTTACAAGATATACCCGGAACCTGTGGTGTGAAAAATACTTTTACTGTGTCTTTATGATAACTAAAAGTAGAAGAAAACAATGATTTCTGCAAGTAAAGAAAATACAAATACTGCGTTGAAATTCAAATGTCTATCATACCTCACTGGAAGATAATCATTTCTATGGTGTACTTTCGTTATCGAAATTATTATCTTAAACTTCAAAATTACCCATGACAGTTAAATTCTAGCTAGATTTTCAAAGTAATCAAATAAATTGAGTACCTTTAAATCTATAAATAACTTGAAAACAAATCAGCAGAGATATTCTTTAATCTACAGCTCTGTCCCAAGTGAACATCGCCAAAAAAGTACCTACATCGCCACAGATGGAGACAATAACATAAAAAAAAGTAAATCTAAATTTCAATAAAAGGGAATTACCTGTATTCACAATGTTCTGGCCAAGCACAACGAGCTTTTCCATAATCCCAGTAACAGTCTTCATCCCTCAAAGGTCCACGCTTAGCTGTTGAGGACCATTTATCTGTCAATATTTTTGTCAAAGAATATAAAGATAAAGAAGAAACTTGCCTTTAGTTACAAATTTGGATTTTGCATAAGGTTGGATATCATGCCACATCTGGAGCCATAACTCTCGCATTAGGACTGGAGATCTGACAATGTTTCTGTGGTTTGCTGTAAAGTGAATAGTGTCAACTTTAATGTATATAGAAAAGACATGGATTAGTTGCAGGCTGTCAACTCGTTCGTTTAGTAAATGGTATAAAAGAGGCGTATATTTATAAAAACCTCATAGACAATAATAGTCAATGCCATTGCTTAGATTACTCACATGTCATACTGCAGAAAGCGAGAATTTTCCTTATTCAAAGACATTTTATTCAATTGCCTTGAAAATAAAGTTATTCTTAAAAAAATAACACTATGCATTGTAATCCATCCTTCAGGAGTGATATAAAGTTAGAGAATTCTACATATTGATTCGTTCAATGAAAAACCTGATTGAATATAGCCCAGATGTCTTTTAAAATCAATGTTGTGGCGTCAGCTGAAAATGTACTTAATACCTTTATCAAGTTCCCAGACTGCTGTCCTCCTTCCAGGAATACTTTCAGAGTCTTCATAATATGTAATGTACTTAACTCTAGGTGACCTAGTCATGTTGTTGGGAACGACATCTTCTGGAAGCTGATGCCCCACATTCGACTCAATTTGGACATCTGACCCATCATGCTCTGCCTGCCATTTTCGCAACCAAATAAAAAAAATCACAATTAAAGTCTTCACCTTTCTTTTGTAATTTGTAATTCAACAAATTATGTTGAGCTCATAATTTGTATATAACAAATAACAAAAGCCTTTACAAAAGAAATCATCGTAATTCATTCTTCATTTCCTTGAGGTTTGGTCATGAAATATTGAGCATATAATGCGTGAGAAGTACCTGAGGAGCCCTTGTTATATTCACCTTTGGACCAAGCCAGTTCTTGCACCAGGACAGCGAATGGTATGGTACCTGAATAAAGAAATAATGCTAGATTATATACATCTTTTGTGAAACTTCAAACCGCAACAATAAAGCAGGAAAACATTGAGGTTTATAAAACCAATTAGAGTTTGCTCCATGATCATACCGTCTCATCACCACTTGCAACCCCTGGATTCCCATCAACCAGATTCCCTGACCTACATGAACATCTTCACATAAAATCACTAACATACAGAGCACAATGAAATTGCATGGATGAAACAATGGTTGCAGTTAATGGAGCATTGGAGAAAGAAACCCACACATGATGCCATCTTCAAATTGTTTCCCTCTTTGTAAAGTCCATGAACGAACTAACATTCATGTTATGTTTCATTGTGAGTTAAGTTTAAACATTTGGAGACATGCTTTTTCTGTTTCCAATCGACTGTGGACCTCCCACATTTCTATAACGAGTTTTCTTTACAATTCCCTTTGATCGTGAAATTAGAAATAGAAAGCTAAAAACTCTTTGGAGAGTCATCTTCTTTGTGACAGCTTGGGTCATCTAATTATATCACAACATGATCACTTTCGAAAACATAGTTCGCAATAGTAGGCATGGCAAAATATCAATTTTCTATCGTTAGGTGGGTGTATAACTAAGTATTCTAAGGATTATCCTTTTTCCATGATCATTCTAACCGAATAGACATAGCTACCTCTTAGTGTTAGTTTTACTATTTTGATTTGTGTTTTTCTAAGAACAGTCATTCATGTTTTCCTTTTCCTTTTTCATTTTTATCTACTACAATTCAGTTTCCTATTAATTAAAAATACAATTGATGGAACAGAAAACTAACGTTGAGGCAATTGTGCAGAAGACAAAATTTCCCGTAAAGAAATATCAAGGAACAAAAAACCAATGAGATCATTTTCAATTGTAATATGTGAATCACGTCATGCTCACAACTGTCATCAAGGAGGTTAATCTCCATTAATGACAAAGTCGAAATACAATTAGCTGCACACATTCCTAAGAAGATTAAGGGTATCTATCATATATGCAGGTCTATATGCACTTCAAAACTTGGAAATAGAGTACCAATCCATTACGTAAAGCAATCACTAACCTTGAGAAAAGAGACCCTTCCATCTCATATACAACATCCGTTATAATCCAATTGTCAGGGTAAGGCTTCCCACTTGGTGCAAAATAGTAACCGACCTGTTTTGCCATTGCCAAGATACCAAAACCATCACTCACCACAACATTGTTACAAGCCAAATGTAGAACAGGCACCAACAGAACCCTAGGCATGAAAAAAAAATATCAGGATGCACGGAGAAATCCCAATAAGATAACCAGAAAATAACCAAAACTGATGGATAAGTTTGTGGAAAACTGAAAAGGAAAAAGATGCCCGTCACCCTGAGCAGACAATGTCCACATATACTGGAGCAGCATTCAAGAAGCAAGGGAAAAAAGTCTCAGAACCTATCAAACACTTGATAGTGAGACCTCAAAATTGGTAAGTATCTAAGAGAAAAGTTTCCCGGGGCTGTTGCTTTTCTCTAACATTAAAAAAGGGTCAAAGAAAATTTAAGTTGTTGGAAGTTGAGTTTTAAGAGACCTTTGCATGAAGGGAAAAGGTTTTAAAGGTCCACTGAAATGATGACAGTATGAAAAGTTTCCCGGGGTAATTGTTTTCCTCAAACATTAAAAAAAGGCCAAAGAAAATTTAAGTTGTTGGAAGTTGAGTTTTAAGAGACCTTTGCACGAAGGGAAAAGGTTTTAAAAAGTTCGCTGAAATGACAACAGTGTGATATGTAATTTTATGCCTTTGTAGCTTTCATCTGCCGTCTATAATTATCCTTAAAACCATACAAACAAATAGATGACTGGACAATAGAGCCACATGTTAGCATATTTAATCATTTGCAATTCATTATAAAGAGTGACCACACTGGCATAAAACTTTTTGCAAAGCTTTTACCATAGCTATGTCTAGTTGCTTTGTTTACATTTGAAAAATCTGTTTATCAGTCTTCCGTTCTTATAAAAAAAAAACAACAAAGAAAATGGTTTTCCAATCAAAACTTTTCTCATAAAAAAGACTTGTGTAGCAATAATCCTAACTTCAAAAAATCATTTGCAGTTTACACTCACTAAAAAATGGTCAAAATCTTAAAAATGTATACCACTTTTAACATTCATTAATAAAAAATACATATAGCAAATGTGGAAAAATACACCGCTTAATACACACTTGTAAATGATAACATTCATTAAGTACTTCATAAAGCTAATATTAAAACTTCAAGAGGTGAGAAATTATACCTCGGTCTTGAGATCGATTCCATAGATACAAAACACATTTTTTATAGGGGGTCGATCCCAAGGCGTTAATGGATTCACAACTGGATCACCATGATATGATCTGGAACCAAAAAAATAAAAGAAACAGTGAGCAAAAATAAGTTTGACACTAATGAGTTCAATTGATATTACTCTTACACTGACTGCACAAGCTTTCATATTATGAGAAATGATATTATAATGATTTGCAATAATGTAGAACTACTATCAATCTAATTGCTGTAAAATGCCAGAGTAGTCCACCTACTTTTAATATTCAATAGAAAAAATAACTATAGAACTAGATGAACACTGTTGTGCCACTGCTGTAACAGTTAGAGTTTTCAATTCAAAAATTATAAACTCAAAAAATTATAAATTCAAAATTCAAAATTCAAAATTCAAAATCCCCAAATCAATTCGAAATCGTAAACTTAATATAGAAATTCAAATTCAAATTTCTTAAATCAGAATACCAACACTTTAACCTGAATTTTAAAAAACAAATATAATGAACTTAGCCTAAAAATCATCCCGATATAGAAGAATATTGGATTTCCATTAAGATAATATTTCTGGAAATCCAATTTAGAGATTGAATTGTTGATTCTCAGCAATAAATCCGGGATGAACTTGGACGTTCTGAGGGAAGTGTTCAGAATCTAATTGAACAATCACTCTACCAAAAATCCAGCGCTAATCAGATGACAGCCAGGAAATCCGAGTGCAACCCGAAAATCTTAGAGGAGCGGAGTGCAAACCTCTCCTATAAATAGAGATACTCATGAAAGAGGAAAGCACATCAGCTCTCCCTCTCGAGTCCTCAAAAAAGAGAAGGAGTACTTACCCCATCCTCCGATGCGGTAAGCCTTTTTGACACGGTAAAATCCCTCTCGGCTGAGCTCCACTTCGTGATAGCAGAGAACACCCTTCGATCAAATGATTTCCCTCAACAGCGTAAGCTCTCCCTTGCTCTGTCCCTCTCGGTTTCGCTCTCTCGATCTCTCGCTCACTCTCTCTCTTTCTCTCTCGGCATAACAGGAAAAAGGAAAGAGTTGGTTTTATTTAAAAACCAGAACCGATTTTTTTAAACGATCTAGCCGAACCAAACCGAACCGGCCCAGTTGACCCAGATCGACCCAGTTATCCCGAACCAACACTATTCACTCAAACCAAATTTCGACCCGAATCTGACCGAACTGATTCAAGATTAATCGGTGAGGATTTTCTGTCCAAATTCTTTTAAAGTTGGAATTAATTAAATATGATTTTAATATTGATATTTGAATTAGGTAGGAAAGATTTCGGAAGTCATCTGAATTGATTCAACCAACCCGATCCGACATAATAGTACAACGTAAGAAATTTCTGCCAAATTTCTTTGAAATTAAATTTATTAATTAGGAATTTAATACTAAAAATTTTATTTGAGCATGATATTGTTTAAAATAGCAAACGAATCCCGATAACCAAACCGCTCGGAATCCAAATAAGTAAAAATACAGTTTTCCCATGTTTTGCCCATGACCCTACATCACAAGATATTATATTATTTTTTTATAACTGTTTTATTTCACGAGTTGATATTTAAGCACCAATGTTTCGACATTGACTTAGAATAGTATAAAGATAAAATTAGTAATACATATTGTATGTGCATGAAAATGATAGAATTGACGAAAAATATGTGATAACAAAAACCTGAACGACAATGAGATGGTGAGCTTGAATATTAATGGTACTGACGTGATAGCAAAAGCCTGTACGATAATGAGATGGGAAAGTAAGTTGACAAAGCCTAAACGACAATGAGATAACTGAGTCTGAGATTGAGAAATAAGTACCAACTAATTTTGTAATCAGGATTCGGTAAAAGTAAATGACCCTAGCACGTATTTTTGCTTACTGAGTTAATTCTCACGTTTTGAATAATTTTGTGATGTATGTGAGTTTTTATCTGAGGAGGAATTAGATACGATCGAGAATCTCCTAGTGGCAAACGAACATACAGAAGAAGACCTTGATTTTCCCGAGAAAGAAATTTAAAATATTATGTTTCAGTTTTTAAAAGTATTTTGGTTTTTATTTTAACTCCAAATAAATTATATTGAATTTTATTATTAGAGTTTTTATGAATTGTTTATGATTCTGCATTTATTTCGAATAAGTTTAATTAATGTTTTGATTATAGCTTCCGCGCATTTAATGATTTTCATTCAAGATTTAAAAAAAATATTTTTAAGTTGAAAATTTGACACTCGATTTTAAATCAAATTTTGAGAAAAATTTGTAGGATTTCAAATTAGGGTTGTAAATTAAGGAATTTAAAATCGGGGCATTACAACTACTGATTGAGCAAACATAAGTGGAGCAAATAAAATTTGAAGTATATGCAAATGATGACCCACCAATGTATGAATCATAAAAGCATACTAATGCAGAAAAGGATTGGCAGGTAAAGATAAGCATGTACTGAGTCAATAGAACAGCCAAAAGTTCGAACAGCTTTTCTCACATGAAGTTTGGGATGCTTCACCTGAAGATGATTATTGCTTGTGAATCCAATACAGTTTCAAGGATAGATCAAATAGTATTCAATCCCTAACAAGAAGATTAGCAAGCTTTCTATATTTTGGCAAAAGAACAAATTGCGCATACAAATGAAGATTGACATGTTTTGAATTGTTACTATGTACCTACTTGTTTAAGTGGTACAATACTCTCTTGCTATCTGGATCATAATCCTCAATTGCTTTAAAAAATGTCCCATCAGCAATTTCACGAGCAGAGAAGGATAACTGAGTAGGGAGTCCACACGCCATGCTCGATACATTGGCCTCAGTTATTTCTGGAATAGATGGATATGCGTCCAATCCTGTAGATTCAAACCATGGAGGCAGTATGTGAGCATGTTAACCAATAGAAACCTAAACATCTGAAGCAAATATTTACCCAAAATAGAAGGAATTTCTATGTTGATTATATTTGTTGGCCACCCAGAGAAGTTCAAGTGGAACTCTTGTTCTTCACAGTGATAGGAATGATGACTCTGCTTATTTTCCATTGAAAAATGCTTCCAGTACACATTATCTGCCCTACAATACTTGGAAAATGGCATCATCCACAATGATGAAGCAAAAGAATTGAACATCAAGCGAGCTGTTCCCTGAGACTCCACCAAATAATAATTTGTGAAAAGATTTGAACCGCAAATGGGCTATTTCCCAATATTTATATTTACATGGATAACATGATTTAAAAACTTATTCTACACAAATAAGTCTAAGTTAAGGAGTGAAAAAAGTTAATCAATCAAATTGACTGAATTCTCAACCTAGATATTAGAGAAAATTCGTAGTTGAATTCACTGTGGGGTTGGATCTATATTCAACATCCATACCCTGGTTGATTTCAATTGGCTCATACATAAATGTCTGCTGACAATGCATTAACAGATTAAAAAAAGAGAAAGCCAAATATTTGAAAACAATATGTGACACTATGGATGCATTAGAAGAAAAAGCTGCATAGAGAGAGAAAAGAGAGTAAGTGGATTCAGAGCAGATGTTATAAAACCAACCTCAGAAACAGGAAGCCCAAATGTAAATCCGGAGAGCGTCCCTTTTACTGCCTCGATTGCACCAAGAAGAGGAGATGCTGTATCAACCAACCAAAGGAAAGCATACAAATGTCACTTGTACGACCACTTAAGCAACAAACTCAAAGTTAGATGGATTTTCAGGCATATAGATCATACCAACAGCAAAGTAGGCATGAATGTGCTCATCCAACCATTGAAGGTAATGTTTTGGAGCAATTTCTAGCTTTAACCACTCCAAAAAGTAACGGAAGACATGATTACCCAATGAATGGGCAAACACTATTGAAGGACCACCACGTAATTTAAGTGCAGTTTCAAATGTTATTCTGAAAATAGAGGGAAACAACTATTCGTTAGTCAATCGGAAAATAAACATTTAGCATCACGTGAGATACCAAGGGTAATACAAACTTCAGCCTATGAAAGTAAAGGTCTCGCTCCTCAAGCATAGATGGAGACAGTCTCCAATCATAAGGAACGGCTATGATTGCATTAGCTTCAATTCCAAATTCAATACACCACTTTATCCATTCTTTCCATACTGAAGAGAGAGGGCCTGTGCAAAAGGAAAAAATTCTTGAAATATCCAGTCAAAATACTGTCGATATATGGCGCCTGGGTTTCTGAAAAGACAGTTACGTACCTGTTATATAACCTGGATCAAGTTCTGTAATAGCAGAAAGACCACTATCGGGACGTGACTTGCATTCCGGATGATCCGTTTGATTATAAGGTTCTAGCAACATACACTTGAGCCAGCAATTTACTGCAGAAAGAAGCTGAACTAGACACGAATATCATAATCTATTTCACTAGAATTGACTTCAGTCTCGCTTAGTTTATTTGCTCTCAAAGATCCAATTAAAAGACAACAAAGCATTATCTATCTCAAATAAAAAAATATATATATGTTACGATTGGAATGCGAAATTTGAAATATCTGTTCCTATTATCGTCTGCCCGCTGAACACTTTTTATGATGTCCACACCTATTGTTCTCGACGGATTTGACGTTCCAGAATACCTGGAGTTCCTTTTTCAAATTCAAACATTTGCAAGTTTCATTTTCAAAACAAAGACGATCCTTAGAGCACATGACAGGATGGAAAACTTACGCCAAGGGTAAGTGAACGACTAACTAACCACAAACAACAATCCAACTAAGGCAAGCCAGAACGTCGAGACCAACAATTTCACGCTGATACAGACGTATATCAAATCAAAACAAAAAACGCAAACACAGACGGACGAACGCGAGGGAGAGGGATGGAGAGGTTACTTTGGTGGTGTCGAGCCAGACGAGATCGAGAGGGTTGAAATCGAGAGGCGAGTAAGGGCAGTCGAGAATGGACCAGGCTCGGAGCTGTGTGGAAGCGAAGCCAGGGATAATGATTCCGGAGAGCTTGGAGTTGTCTCCACTAAACTCTCCCCCATCCAAACCACGAATGGAAAATCCTCCGAGCAGTAACACAACAAGCAGAAACGACAAATGAGAAGAATATAGAGAGCACATTTGCTTCTTCTTCTCCTTCGGCTTCTTCTACCTCTGGCCGCAGCAGTTGTTGCAGTGATTACGATCAGCGAATTACGGTTGTGGGCGTTGGGATTTCTCTTTTGGTGTTTTCTGTGCTGAAGCGATCTTCTCTGCTTTCCTCTAGCTCCCACCTGTCTTGACAAATTGTAAAACTAGCATTTTGTTATTGACAACAGACTTCCTTCCATTCATGAAATTTAGATCTTACTAGCAGTCAAAGTACTCAAGTGTCCTTAACTGGGTAAGGCGAAAAGGCGCGAATTCAAAGTGGAGGCACCGCCAATCAAAACTCAATCAGCCGCCATTAATTTTCAATCGCAACAAATCCTAGCCGTCCACGTCACCAATCGATCTGTCTTTTTCTCTTCCCTTTTAAGGCATTCCCCCCTCTCCGCATAAAATTTCACCATTTTTAGTTCTTGTTCTGATTGCGGAGCTGGTAATGGACGATTCTTCCACCGTGTCTGTAAGTCTTGCTCCCAGCCTTCTGAATCCATTGCTTCTCAATTTTCAGAAGCTGGGTCTCGAGCTCAAATGCCCTCGATGGTGCGGACTTCGGACATTTGTTGTCTACAACTCTCTCCGTTCTACAAATCTATTTTTCGTGATGATTTTTTTGCTGTATTGCAGTTTGAAGTTGTTTACTGGGCCAATTTTACTTCGCTGCAACCACATTATTTGCAGGTTTGTTTCACCTTTTATCTTGCCACTTCTCCGGTTCTTCGGCTTTTCATATCCTGCAACTTATTGTGTTTCTTTTTTTTAAATTCTGGGTTTCATTTCTGAAATTTTGCAGCTCGTGCGTATCCAGTTCTCCAAATACAAGAAGCGAGTGTCCTCTTTGTAAAGCTCAGGTTGTTGATCGAGGTATTTTTGTTCGGTTTCCTCAGATTTTTGTGCTGCCCTCTTTATTTTATTACTAATTAAAAAACAGTTTGCTTCATGTTTAGAATGTTCTTACTCTCGATGTGTTACATGCAAACGTTTAATTTACACATGCCTTGAAACAATATTGTAAAACCGATACTTTGTTCAAAGTCGAAGATGTTTTTCCTAATCGTCCTAAAGAACATAATTTACAAGCTTTTTGTACGTATTAATGTGTTTTTTAGGCTAGTCAAGCTGGAAACTGTCGGACGGTTATCCTTTGATATCTTCATTTTTTAAAGTCCTCGTCAATTATGTTTGTTTAATGAAAAGTCGTATCTTGTTTTTTGTACTATGGTAGTCACTAGGCCTATGCCTTTTTTGGAGAATCTGGTAGCCATTTACAGGAGTTTGGATGGTGCATTCTCCAACATGGTCCAGCTGGTTTCGTCTGGTAAAAAGGCTACACCTTCTTTTCTCATCAAATTTTCATCCCTTTATATTTTGTATATATTTAGATTTAGCATTCCTCCTATAAATATATATAATGTTTTAAGAGTGTATTTTAACATGTGTAGATGCTGGGGGAGCTCTAGAGCGATATTCATCTTTAGATAACAATAGTTTTGGTGGGTCATTAATCAAGGATCGATATGAATCTAGTCAACTTGATAAGTCATGTGGTCGGCAGCAATCAAAGAAGAGTTCAAATCTATCTGTTCATGACGTGGTTGAAAGCGATTTTGACCGATATGGAATGCCCCAAGATGTAAAAGGTAGTATATCTGAGATGGACGGTAATGGGAGACATGGGGAGCCGGATGAGTTTACATTGTCACAAACAGAACTTAACCAGACAGAACAGTTGTCAGCTAATGGCCCTTCTTTTGGCAATCAGAAGGCTTCAGAATTCAGTTGCAACGAGTACTGTGATCATGTAAGATTTTCCTTTGTGATCATTGGCTGACTTGTTAAAAAAATGTCAGTTATTGTCGTTGATGGTTGTCTTGTATCATTAAAATAGTTCGCATATTTAATATTTATTTTGTTTTTACTATTAGTGAAGCATTCTTAGCAAAGGTTTCTTTCAGAATCAGAGCTTCCAAGTCATAAAACTAGAAAAGTTTGATTTCTTTCCATAATACTTTGAATGTGTTGCTAGGATTGCCATCAATTATCAGCAGTTTCTCATCATGTTAATTGAACAGGCAAACTGAAAGCTTCCATTAAAACTTTCATTGCACCCAAATTTTGTTTTCTCATTGAGTTATTTCACTCAATTTTTTGAACTGTTCTGTATGCTGATTTGTTATTCTTTTGTTTTCAAAAGCAAAATTATTTACTCACCTTTAGTTTTTGGCATTTTCAGAGTTCAGAAAACTCTGTGGAGAAGAGGCCTGATGCGGGAAATTCTGGTGATAAGACTAAGGTGCCAAGGCATGAAAACTCTTTATCTGAAACTGAAGGTCATTGCAGGGATGCAAAAAGACAAAAGAACTTATACCCCACGCAGTTGGAGTTGGGGATGAATGGTGAAAACAATACTCAATTAATTTTGGAATATGGAGATAAAGTGACTTTGGGCTCTGAACTGAAACATTCCCCAGGCTTTTCTCCGATTAGTTCGCAGCCAAGAACTACTCCATTCAAAGCATCTCAGAATAAAACTATTTGTGCTTTTTGCCAGTCTTGTACAATCTCAAAGGTACATTTCACTTGCTTATAAATTCATAATCGTAATCTCTGTTTTCTAGAATTTTTATTACAGTTTGAACCATTAAGTTAGGTATATTAAACATAAATAAAATATTCCAGGTCACTGGACAAATGCTGAGTTATGCCAATGGGAGCTTGGCTTTGGGAGATGATGCAAACCTCCCTAATGTTATACATGTTCACAAGATGTGCATTGAATGGTATGTCATTAGTGCACCTCAATTCATTTTCTTGTGACAGCAGTAAACAGAGCATTGCAAATTTAAATTATTTTAGGCTAAATGATATCATAAATTTACTTTTGCTGAAAAGGTACTAAACAACTATGAGACATGGAATTTATTACTCTTTTGAAGATACCATGAACCTTGCATGTGTGCAAATGCTTTAGACGGATTGCTAGGTGTTTATGAAATAGAAAATGTGCAGGGCACCACAGGTCTATTATATTAATGAGACTGTTCAAAATTTGGAGGCCGAAGTGGCAAGAGGTGCAAAGCTGAAATGCAGCAAATGTGGTTTGAAAGGAGCAGCACTAGGCTGTTACTTGAAATCATGCAGGAGAAGCTATCACTATACTTGTGCAGTGGAGATGTCGGATTGTCGTTGGGATTATGTGAGTGATCATTTCTTCTGTCAAATGTACCTTGTCATATTGTGAAGTAAATACTAATCATTTATTGCACATATTATTTACTACATACTGAGTTGTCGAATTGACAATGAGTGGCTCTAAGATTGACTGGTTTCCCTTTCTTTGTGCTTCTTTTTCCAGGAGAGTTATCTTGTCCTATGCCCATCCCATTCTTCAATTAAGTTTCCTAATGAGAAGTCCAAGACTGGAAAAAAAGCTGTCAGAATTCACTCTTTGCCGACCCAAATGTATGACAGTTCTTTTAGAGATTTTATGTACTTTCTTATTCGAAGGGTTTAACTAGTAAGCTACCTTGTCTGAGTCTCCATTATCTGTTGCCTCTTTTGATAACCAGTTTCATAGATGTGAATAAAAAGATATGTTACTTGTCTTGTAAAAATATCATTTGATACCAGTTTTTCTGCTTTAGGTGCAAGACACACGACTCAAGTAGTGTGGATGCTTCACCAAACGAAACAGATAAATTGGTTTTTTGTGGATCTGCTCTTTCTTCAGAGGAGAGGGTTAGTGCAGATTCATTTGATTCTACTATGAATGGAACGAGTAGAGAGACCTCCCAATTATGTCTTTTCTTTCTCTACTTTGTTTTCATTTTCATTTTAAAGATCGACAGGTACTAGATATTATTTTTTATCAATTATTGGGTGGAGGTATTCCTAACTGGTGGCCAATACCATTACTTGTATCTTCATAAAAATTGATCTGTTTCTTAGTAATTTTCTGGGTCAGTAAAGAACATGTTAAAGTATGAAGACATTTTAACAAAAGATTACTTTTGTGCATGTTCTAATGTAGATATAACTGTCTCGTGTAATTTTTAGTTGATGCCTATGTTTTATTTACTGCGTACTGAGGCATCATAATTAGAGGTGGCCTGACATATTAGTATTTGACATTCTTTTCTTTATACTGAGCTGTGCAGAATCTTTTGGTCAAGTTTGCAAAGATTTGTGGTGCAACCGTGACCAAGTTTTGGAAACCAGATGTCACTCATGTGGTTGCAGCTACGGATGAGAACGATGCCTGTACTAGAACATTCAAAGTCCTAATGGCCGTCTTAAATGGGCGATGGGTGCTTAAGATGGACTGTAAGTTATGCCACTTATTCTGTTGCAATAGTGATCCAGATGGCTTTGTTTTCTTTTACTTGTGTCTATCCCATATCGACGAAATTATGCTTTAAGTTCCTATCCATAAGAGTGAAACTATATATTTTCCATGTTTGTGTTTGGCCACTTTTAAAAGCATTTCTTGGGTATTTGCCATAAAAATAATGAAGGCAGATCCTTAGTTTGAGTTTTTTCTTTCCTTCATTACATGGCTTTTTTTTCTGAAACCATTTGAATTCTTTTGGTGGCTTATCTTCATCAATCTTAAGTTGGTCCCTGCACATTCTGATGGAAAATCATATGATGATAAAAGTTGAAATCTGAACTTTCAGGGATAAAGGCATGCTTGGAAGCTAACTGTGTTGTCAACGAGGAGCCTTATGAAATATGTCTCGACAACTACGGGTGCAGTGATGGCCCCAAAACTGGCAGAATGAGGGCAGTTGGCAATGTAAGCCGCTTCATTATTTGCATTAATGATAGTTTTATGATTAAATATATGTAAGATGAATGTTTCAATTTCTAAAGAAGTTCGTTATTATTTCGGTCTTCCCCTTCATAGGCCCCGAAGCTCTTCAGTGGTTTAACGTTCTATTTTGTGGGGGATGACTTTCCACGAGCATACAAAGAAGATCTCAAAGAATTGGTTATAGCAGCTGGAGGAACTGTTGCACAAAGGAAGGAAGAATTGGCAGCATTGAATCATAATGATCGTCCATCTCCAAGAAAGCTAGTTGTATACAATCTAGAATCTCCAGCAGGATGTATGGTGGGTGAAGAAGTCTCGAACCTTTGGCAAAGATTAAACGAGGCAGAGGATATAGCTGTACAAATTGGTGCTCAAGTGGTTGGTAATACTTGGCTTGTTGAATCTATTGCTGCCTGTAACTTGCAGGACTTGGTGAGCTGAGGTGGCCAAATGAAGAGTAGGGCCCTTTACAGCTTGTACAACTCCCTATCAAAGTGTCTTAGACCATCTGCAATCTGTTTTATTTCATCTTGGACCAGGGAGAATGGGATCGAGAGATCTCAATGTTTGTGATTGACAAACATCTTCACGATAGAGTGGCCTCAAATCTCAATCCCTCTTAAGTAGCATGTACATGAACGAGGACATAGATCGGAGGGCTTTGTTAAATGCATTTGTGAAGGGGTTTTTTACAAATCTGTTCTCATCATCAAATCTGACAATTTGAATGCTCGACTAATTTTTGTTCATCCTGATGATTTCCCATCTATATTTTTGGCCATTACTTTGAGGACGTGAAGTATATATCTACCGGCTTGAAGGTTTTGTTTACATACTGGTTAACCATGTTTCATTAACTTGGCTTGTGCTTGATTTTAGAGCAGAAGAAAACAACACAGTAAATCTCACCGGTTTTATGAGCCAAGTCCTATATTGGAGAATTGATCTTGTGAGAAAAGCTTCAATGGCTGATTCCCTTACAGCTTCGGTTGATTCTACATTGTAGACATAGAGCTTGGCAGCCACCAAAAAGATGAGTAAGTTGATGAAGCTTAAACTGGCTATGAATGCATAGCAGTAGTCTGAATGGGATGTGCTCAAATTGTCCAGAATCCAACCATTTCCGTGTCTTTTGGTGATATCAATTATCAGATACAGTTCTCAGAAGAAAACTGCATAAGGTGCTATGCAAAATGCAGCAGATTTGGTTTGAAGGGAGCAACACTGGTGTCATTGCTGGGCGGTTATGATAAAAAGGGGAAAGAAAAGAAGAAACCAATATTATATTACAAACTTCTACACATGGAAGATATCAGATTCAATGATGGGAAGATTTAGTTTGGATTTCCAAAAGAGCTAATAGAGAGAACTCCTTTAGAGAGCCAAAAGACAGAAAAAACAAAAATGGGTCTATTTTTGCGATCAACAGTCCCATCCTGCGTTTGTGTAATAATCTCTTTCCAGAGGCAGAGCCTCTCTTCTCTACCATTGCCATGATGGTAGAGAGTGTTTGATAGGGAAGTGATTGGGGTTTATTGCAAAAGTTGCACAGCAATTGAACCTTCCAATTAAGCCACAAGTTCATCATTATGCCACAGATATGAGATACAGTTCCCAGGAGAAAGCTACACAGAACTCTTTAAGATTTATGCAATTAAAATTAGACATAAGTTGTAAATCAAATTGAGGCTTAATAAAACTACAGAAATTAAGCCACCATGAATTGTTTGTTCTTGAAATAGAGTATATGATGACCAGTAGCCCCCCTTCTATGGAGTTTACTGCACACAACACACAACACAATCCAAAACAACAAAGAACACACTAAACGCACTTACAATTCTCGAAATCCACAGACTTGGATTGAAGCTATTCTCTATATAGACACAAAACAGAAATAGTTTTCTTCACAAAATATCCATTTCCCCCATTACCCCTCTTTTATATAACTTCTGTTTTTCTCTAACAAACTAAGACTCAGCCCCCACTAACCAATGACAGAAATCATAACAGAATACAACCTTTTCACCAAACAACTCTTCTTTGGTAAACTTACATATCAGGCTACAACAAAAAAAAAAAACAAGAAAACAAATCCAAACATCAGTTACACACATACCAGAAAAGATGGTTTTGGATGATTCCAACTCCAACATTATTGTGCATCCATTCCTGTCCATGCAACAAACGTCAGATTTTAAGAGTCCTCATTTGGTCAGTCAAGGAGTTGCCACAAGTTCTAAAATAATGTGCACTTTTGTATACAAACATTGGATACATTGATGCCTGCCGTATTGATATCAAGAAAAGGTATCTAGATAGTCTAACATCCCTAGCTTCACTGCCCATATCAGTACTTCTATTCTAGTCATCAATAGTAATAGCATACAGCTTTCAGATTAAAAATCTCTACTCTTAAGAGAATGGGACAACAGAATAGGCTAAAAAAATCAAAAGTTCAATGCATAACAATCAGACCTCTTAACATATTTATACATGGCTGCAGAGATGATGCATTATGAAAGTTTCAAACAGAAGATTACAAATATTTCATCACCACAACAATAAATAAGTTTAATACACCAAATTGAAGAACAAGAAGAAAATAAAGGAACTGAAGGGGAAGGAGGTGTCCAAAGACACCAAACTACACTAGCACACAACAATGAGCAACCTCATAGCCAAGATTAAGCAATAATAATTCCAGTAGAAACTCATATATGTTTAACTAGAACAACTGCCTCGTAAGCACAAAGAATAAAGAGATCCAACCAGCCACAGATTCTGTTGACATAATGCAAAGAACTGGCATTGAAAATTGATTGCCTGTGCAAGACGTATGAAGACCAGTGGTGTTTGTTTTTAACTTTGCCTAGACTGAGCACCACCATATCCACTACCATACCCACCTGATGCTTGTGTAGAATCAGACCTCCAACCAGCATTTGTGTAACTATCGTCAGTGTCTCCATAACCACTTCCTGCGTAGCCACCGCCCATACCATGTTGTTCTCTTCCACCAGAACCCGTTCCAACGTTAATATTTGGGCCACTCCCAGACCGCCCACCTGAACTACCATAGCCACCATAACAACCATCAGTCCCACCATAATTATTATTGTAACTAAAAACTTGATTTCCATATCCAGTAGCTCCACTTCCCCTTGGACCGGAAGCAACACCCCCACCACCTGTAGCAGTCCAAGGAGCTGTAGCTCCATAGCCTGCATTTGCTCCATATCCTGTAGCACCATATCCAGCAGCTGGATTGCTCCAATTACCTTTTAATGCTCCAGGCCCGCCACTAAGATAACCAGCATTTGGGGCATTTGGATTCCCATATCCTCCTGGCGGACCACCAAAAGCAGAACCATCACCTCCATAGCCACCAACTCCATAACTACCATATCCACCATAACCGACACTGCTATTTGGACCTCCATAACCATAACCAGGTGTACCATATCCAGAAAACTGTGGAAACCCTCCTGCAGTAGTCTGTGGCTGCATGTATCTATTTCCATCCATTCGACCCTCAAATGTGTTAGAATTTGCACCAGAAGTCCCATAACTTTGATATCCTCCACCTCGGCCTCCACCTCCACCTCCTGGATTTGCGTCTTTAGGAAGTGCTCTTTTTACTTCTACTAATTTACCATTAAGTTCATGAAAGCTTTTAGTCAGTACTCTATCAACTGCGTCCTCTGTGTCAAATGTTATGAAACCAAATCCCCGAGGCCGCTGTGTATTCTGATCATACATTATTACCACATCTGTTACTTGGCCATAATTTTCATAGTATTGACGAAACTCATCTTCTGTCAGTGTAGAAGGCAAACCTCCAACAAATATCTTTTTCGTTTTAAAATTATCTGCCCCTCCAGAGCTTCTACCAACATTAAAACTTCCACTTCTTGAAGAGGTTTGTTGTTCTTCTCTTGATTTAACTCTTTTCGCTTCCACCTGTATAACCAAAGTGCAACATTGGACTACCGAACCAACTTAAAGATAGAAAAGCAATATACATCAGTCAATTATGCATAGATGCAATTGTACTATGGTTCAAGTACCAAGAAAAAAACAGACTAAATTAAGATCATCAATCAACAAGTTTTCTTCCATCTAGACAACTTGATTCAAGCATTCAAACCAAGTAACATAAATTATCATCTCCCACAAAACAAATTCATTCCACTTTAAGAACTTTTTGGCCCGAGGTGATTGAAAAGAAAGGCGAGTGTGTTTTGACTGATATGCGTAGCATCCAAATAACTGTAGCAGCACAATCAATGAAATGTGATGTGTCTATTCCTCCTTTATGGCTCCAAATGGAAGAAAATTGTATTGGTTTTAAACTAAACAGCAAGGGTACTACGGTAGACAAGTCTATCAACATTAGGAAAAAAAATATATATGTGTGCAAGATAAGGTGAAACTACAGTCCAAGTTGTTTATGAAGACTTAATGGTTCTTTCAAAACACCTTAAAATTTCATCCAGAGGAAACATACTAAATGAACCATACTGATGAATATCAACTGACAGACTAGTTTTGACAGCTAGAACTTTTTTTTTTTTTTTCATTTCATATTTTGTACATTGCAAGAAGCATATGGAACAAGCAGTTTACTTTTTAATGATAGAAGAACATAAATATTGTTGATGCTTCAATAAAACCTCTAACATTAAGATTTGGAATATACACAGTACTAGAAGTAGCACATAAATGATAATTGTGTTTCAGGAAATAGTTATTTACACGAAATAAAATGAAGCACAAGGATTTAAAGAATTTAGGCTGGTTTTGGATATCTCATTTCATTTTTTTTATCTCAATTCTCATCAAGCACAAGGATACAGAAGGAAAGGAAAGATGGAGGTTTGTAAGCATCACAATGAAAATACATTTGTAAATAATATTAACAAAACGTGATAAACAAAAAACCAAGCAAACAACAGACATAAGTAAAAACAGAAACAATAACCGCCGGACATTACCCTTCTAAAATTTATTTACAAGCAGCAGAAAGAAAAAGGAAATAGAACTAGAACCCATAGCCCACAGGACATCCGCAAGCAGGAAAAACGAAACAACCCCTGGGAAAAGTGAATACGAAGAGAAAAACCTGGCGCCCATCAATGGAGTGCTTGTCCTGAACCACCTGGTCGAGAACGGTGGGGTCAGAAAAGACAACAAATCCAAAACCTCTGGGACGGCCGGTTATCTTCTCGCGCATGACGATAGTCTGAGTAACCTCGCCAAACTGGTTGAAGTAGTCCCTAAGTTTGTCTTCAGAGGTATCCCAAGCTATTCCTCCAACGAATAGCTTCCCTTCATCGGAATCCATACCTCCCACGCCGTACAGAGTCCTACTCCCACCGGTCGTGTGATGAGTCGATAGTATAGAGCCAACAGTAAGGGAGGGTAGTGAGAGTAGTTTTCCGGGACAAATTGCACCCTAGGGTTAGATAAACGACATCGTATCCAAAATCAATGCTTCGTTAAGCGTCCCTAACTTATTACATATAGGTGTCATCCGTTTACTGGTGCATACAATTCAATCGTGATATTATATGAAATAACGTATAAAAAAAAAGTATATCCCTTTGACAATGCATCACCTAACAACACGGGATCAAAATGGACGTAAACGTATATAAATAATGTTATATTTATTTTTTAAATTTTGTTTATATCGATATTTATATATAAATGCACGTAATATCAAAAATTTAAGATGAGATTTATGAGCGAAATGTATTGAAATGTACTTGCGTTTAGTTAAATTTGTGAAAACTTATAAATGTGTTAGTCAAATTTGGCAAAAATCACTTTTCCTCACAGCCTTCTAAAATGAAAAGGCATAGAAAGAGGGGTCATGTTTCACTCTCAATATCGACTACTAATCTAATATTTCAAAGTGTTCTAACTCTTTATTTTTGATGTAATTATATTAATTATTATTGGATAAATTTACAAGTATACTTAGCAAGGGGTGTATTGAGTTGTAAAAGGAAATGATAATAGTTGCAATTTAAAGGGTATTAAAGAAAAGTGGAATTATAAAATAAGATGATGAAGACTTTATTAATTTACTTTATTAATAAATTAATAATAAAAACAAAATTCAATAATGATGAGTTCTAACGGTCACTTCCTCTCCCCTCTTTTTATTTTAACTTTAAATTTCTTGACCGTTTTCTCCCTATCCCTTTCTTTTATCTGTCTTTTCTCTCAGTTGCAGCTGCTCTGCTGCACCATCTCTCCCTCCCTCTCTCTCTCTCTCTCTCTCTCTCTCTGAGTGCCTGTCGGAAAAGCATGGGAAATTAGTCGATTTTAGGAGGCTCTCAAACAGGCATCGCGAGGGAAACTGAACTGAGGAAGAGATTTTCTATTTCATGGGTTGCTTTCTTGCTTGTTTTGGTTCATCGGAAGTTGAGAAGAGCAGAAAACGGAGTAAAAGAGTTCAGCCTAGGGATCGAGTAAGCTCTGCTTTCTTTTTAATGCTGTTTGTTCTTCTTTTTTACGACCATTTACTCTTTTTCTGTAAAAAAAAAAAAAAGAGAGAATGGAAGAGAATGACGAAATTTTGAAGTTTCTTGTGTTCTCGCTGCTCCAAATGCTTTTTTTTTTTTTTGGTAAAGCATTTATTCATGTTTATTTTATTTTATGTTATTTTTGCAGAGATATCATGTCTCCAAACCAGTGCTGCAAGGTTCCTCCTCTTCAGGAAATGCCTCAGAAAATCCTCCAGTTTCCAAAACATGGTAATTTATAAAATTTCAGCAAGAAAATTGATCATATCTTTTCTGTTTGGGACTATGGTTTGAATGGGTTCTGGTTGTTAGGGATAAGCCAGAGGAACAATTGAGCTTGAGCAAAAGAAAGAAAGTAACTTTTGATTCTACTGTCAAAGTATATGAGCCTGTTTTACCTCATGAAGAAGCTGATCTTTTACTTGAGAGTGAAAATGCTCAGAAACAGGAAAAAAAATTGGCAAAATATTCTAATCCAATCCAGCCTAAACCTTCCCCTGTAGATAACCATGTTCCTTCCAGCTTTGGAACTTACCCTCCAAATCATAGATACCAGAGCTGTAATGACAGCAACGAGGAAGATGAAGTACTGGACTATGCCGACAGTGATCTTGACCAAATCGATGACGAAGATACAGATGATGAAGGGGTGGGAGAAGAAGACGAAGAGTTGTCTGAAGATGAAGGTGAAGAATGGAGAAGGGAAACTTCCAAAATGGAATTATGCACTGAAGAGATTGATGACGGTAGTAGTATTTGGGCAAGAGAATTGGCTGAAAAAGAATCCGGGACGATGGAGAAAAACCGGCCTGTCCGAGACAGGAGTACCTATGTTCATCCTGTGTTGAACCCAGTAGAAAATCTTTCTCAGTGGAAGGCTGTGAAAGCAAGAGGAGCACTGAATGTGAAGCCTCAGAAAGAGAATTCTTCTGGTTTTAAAGAAGTTTCATTCAATTTGAAGTCAAAAACAGATCAATCCAGCAAGTTTAAGCAGCAAATGGCAGTTGATGCCAGCCTTTCAAACTGGTTGATTTCTTCATAGACAAGAAGACAATCTGAAGAAATCTTACTTTTTGTGTGTACACGAGATTGTTTGTATTTGGATTTGGATTGTTGTGTTCTATATTTTTTATTCTTTGATTCTTCTGTGAGTTTCAATTTTGTTATAATTTGTAATTTGCTCAGTTTTTACCCATTTGATGACTCTTGTGATTAAGAAAACTACAAAGAGGTGTGATTCAGTAGAGAGAGAGAGAGAGAGAGAGAGAGAGAGAGAGAGAGAGGATCATAAATCATAAGGCATGATCAAAGCTTCACCCAATTCTCTGCATCCGGAAAACCCCATCGGCTGCTACTCTTCTTCCTTTTCAAAAATGGAGAGTCTCCTCTCTCTGCACTCTTGTTGAGTAATTTATATTGAATAATGTGTGACAAATATGCCACAAAAGTAAGTTAGAGAGAGGAGTTATCTTTTGAAGGAGATTTCAGTGGCTTATTTGCAGCAATGGCGTCATCTTCTGTCCTCACTTTCCACCTGCCAATTACTTCTCCATGTTCTACAATTTTTTTAATGGAAACAAACAATTATCAAATGGGTTTGTTTGCTGACAGAAGCAGCAACGAAGATCATTCTCCAACCCAAAGATTAAGCCGTCTTCAACCTGTTCGGCTTACTTTCAAATTATGTAGAAATTGACAAATAACACTATCTTCTATTTTGGTTTTCATAAAAAAATAAGTGATGATGTGTAATTAATTCTGGGTAGAGTAGTCCTCCAGTTTCAGAAACCAGGTAAGTTGTAAAATTTCAGCTGGCAGGTTCTGTTTTTCATAAGCCAGAGGGATAATTGATTTTGGGCAGGAGAAAGAAACTTTTGATTCTGTCTTTAGTTCATGTGAGCTGGAGAGCAAAATGGTGAATGGGCATTTCAACAGAGGAAATAAACTAAAGTAGAACAAGGTTTTACTTTGAACTTAGATTTCTAAACTGTATGAGAAAGCAACTCACAAACAAAAACCCGATAATGAAATCTGGTTTTCAGACAATGGCATTGGCTGCACTAGCAATTCTAGGCCAAAGATCAGCACACTCCTTTCCAATTGGGCCAGTGATTGCAGAACCTACAATGTCAATAAGAAAGTCGACAAATCCATCAGCAAAACTGCAAGATTCACCCATGTAGACTACCAAAAGAAAGTCTCCAAGATCATACCTTTCATCTCTCCTTTAGGGTTCACAATCACACCAGCATTATCTGCGCAAATCAAAATTTTCATCTTATTCTATACAAGTAGATGCCTCAGACGCAGAAGCAAACATATTTGGAGGTCAAAGATCCATATATTTGAATTGCAAATTAAGCTGTAATACCTAAATAAATCTGGAATTCTTTTTGAGGATAAGCTCAAAACCTGAGTCAAAATCTATTGAATTTATCGTACATAACAATGCGCACTGACAATTCAGTCCACAATCTTTTGCTTAATCTTCTCGATCTATTTCATAATGAATTCTAAATCAATTTAAATTCGGACTACGATCTTCATTAAAAACTAAGATTGTATAAATCAACAAGGAATACATTTCTTACTTGAAATACAAAACGAAATAAGTTCAACCCATCATTGAATTCAACCTAATCGATAAATACATGAAATGCAGAAATGACCATAGAATGATAGGATAAACAACGTCGTACTTCAGACTAGAAGCAATGGCAATACTTTGGTTCTGGAATGTTAATATCGTGATGTGTAATTGATTCAATTAACAAAAAAGTCTCAAAAAATGTAAATGTTGTGTTCGAAACAAAGCATTGTATACCTTCAAAATACATGAAGACACCGTCCTTTCGGCGCCATGGTTTTCGCTGCCTGACAATAACAGCAGGTAACACTTTTTTCCTAAGATCGGGCTTCCCCTTCTTGACAGTGGCCATTACCATATCACCAACACAAGCAGAAGGCAAGCGATTGAGGCGGCCCTTGATCCCTTTCACCGATATGATGTAAAGGTTCTTAGCACCTGTATTGTCGGCGCAATTTACTGTCGCCGCAACTGGGAGACCCAGGGACATCCTAAACTTATTTCCGGCCGAACCTCCCCTACCTAAAAAATCATAACAAAAAAATGAATCAAAGATTCAGATTTAGAAGGCGAAAGTAATCGGAATGATTTCTTCCGTTAATTTCATACCTCGTTTCGACATCGTCGTTTAACAACCTCTCTCGCCCCCGTACCCTGCCAAGAAGCGGCTGTGAACCTGCTGCGATGGAGATGGAGCTAGGGTTTGACGTAAGGCCGTGTTTGGATTAAATGTAGCACACTTAAGGGATCAAACGGCGACGTTTGAACTCCTCGATTTACTGTTTTACCCTTTTTTAGAGCTTTTTATTCATTTCGTAGCCCAAATGCTGCGTCCATAACCCTTTCTCAGCTTGCTCTTTCTCTTTCCGTTTCTCTCTCCTCCGTCATGGCGTCCAGAAGGGGCGGAGTCTCTCTCCCAGAAAGGCGAGGCTCAAAGAGCCAAGACAACACAAGCATAATCTCCAGGCTCTCTCACTCCTCCATAGTTTCTCGTGGAAAGCAAGCGGCAGGCGACGCCGCTTTCGTCTCCAAGAAGCTTCTCAAAAGCACCGGAAAAGCTGCTTGGATCGCTGGTACCACATTCGTCATCCTCGTTGTCCCTCTCATCATCGCTATGGACCGTGAGCAGCAGATGAACGAGTTGGAGCTTCAACAGGCCAGCCTCCTCGGCGCTCCGCCCTCTGGTCCCCTCGGAAAATGAAAATCTACCAGTTTAGTTTCAGGATGATCTTTGGTACTGGTCCTTCATTTCTCTAATTCAGAGTTTTGATGATTCAAATATTTGGATTTGCGACATGTTCCTGACGGTAGTCAATGATTCTTGGTAATGGTAGATAATTCTAAAGAGAGAAGGATTTGCATTCCCTGTGACGTATTTTTTAAAATTTCACAAAGAATCTTGATATTTTCGGGTTTTTTTGTTCAAATAATTGCTTGTTCTAATATACCTATATTCGGAACTCAGTTATCTGTTGTTTACGATGCGTTTATGTATGTTTGTGGTTTGTCTTCTTTGTCTCAGTATTTGGATTTCATCTTACTCTTACTTTTTTTCGTCTGCTTATAATTTATCTGAGAATATGCACGTCGTGGAGGAAACGTTGGTTTTGGATCTGTATATGTGAAAATAATTCTAATCATTTGTTTCACTTTCGGACAAGTATTGAAGTTATGATTTCCCCAGTTGGAGTTTAACTAGTGAATATGATTTTTCATGTTCGAAAACAATCAAACTAAATGACGGAACTTTCTTAGACCTTGTGAAATCACTGAGCATGCAGGATAATACACCAAACGTCTCTGCTAAAGTAGATTTTTCGTATGTAAGTTTTTTCAAATTTGTTGGCTTGGAACTTGGAGAGTTTGTGTTCTAAATTCAAACAACAAGACCTCATATGCAAGACTGAAGAAGTAAATTCATGTTCTTTTTACCCATTTAGTTTTAGAAATTTTTTTACTTTTTTCCGAGTGTTGAAGGGTTAGAATGAGTGCCTGTCTTGTGCTTTGCTTACAAGTTGTCAGAATATTAACTTAATTTGGGCAGTTCAATGATTAGGATTCCTCAGATTTCTGGATGGGGTTTGTCCTGATAATATTAGGGATACATTCCTTTTGCGCCTGCAGTATTAAGATTCTGATATAGCATTTTTTTCTTATCTTCTTGTAGTCTACTTTTGCATTGGGTATTTCCTTTTCTGATATAGGATTAGGGATATGGTTCTTTTGTTTGTCTGACACTCCAACTAGAATGCCTAAAAGACTCTTTATTCCAATCACCTTATTTGTTCTCTAGATTTTATCTTGATGGCAATAGATAGCAAATAAGTTGTATTTGGGCAGTCAAATAATTTGGTACTAAAATCAAGACAGACTTGGTTGGGTTGTTTTGAGGTCAAGTTACTGAGACTATCAAGTTCCATTGAGCCCATAGCAATCAGATTCTTGCTGAAATGTGGAATTCTGAGAGGTCTATCAATTACTAGACTAGTTTGTGCTTCCTTTTTGTTGGCATACCATGTAGATGTCAAGAGCCGACCGGTGCTTAGTCCTATTTTGTGCTCACTTAGTTTCGTTCTGTAAATTCAGTGATAGGATTGTGAAAGATATGTGAATTAATTATGATTAATCCTTAGAAAATGCATTCTTTCTTAACCGGTTCTCAAAAGATGGAAGAAATAAATTTGACTACTTTCAATTCGTGTGATTGTTGGTTACTCAATTCTTATATAAGTTTTGAATACATTGAAGATATCATGTTTATGGTAGTGACCCTTTATATGATTTAGTGGCGTTGCTTGTTCTTTAATGGTGTAATACTGATAAAGCACTTGGCAGGTAGTATCTTTCTTTCTTTCTTTCTTTCTTTCGAATATTAAAGATTAGGCCAGCTTTGTTTTTCAATAGGATTGCTAATGCCTTCCACCATTTTAAGGCTTACTTTATTGTGATGGAATTTAAAGGACTACATATGGAGAAACACTTGTCTTTCTAGATTGGTTTGCACAAGTGAATTTGTCCTCACTTTGGAAACCTGTCTTGATTTTGTGATGACTAGGAGACCATTGAAAAGTTGGCTTCTACAATGTCATATGTTAAAATATCTTATATGGGAATAAAATATTATGGCTATAATTATACTTCCATTGTTGTGCAAATTAATATCATGAAAAACAGTAATAGCCCAGGTAAATCTTAAAAGATTACTGTTATATAATTACCTCAAAGTTTTTATCTTATGATCCGTCACGCAATTGGAGTAATTAATAATTATTTAATTATTTGTCATCTATCATATTAGTAATTGATATGCTAAGAACTAGAAAGTACCGATTGATATGCCGAAGAATTAAAATGTAAAATGAGAGGGTACGCGTATATATTTATTTATATGATAATTTAAAAAATGTTTTTGTGATTTGAATATCTCGTCCAAGTTAGAGAAATCAGTAGCAAATCGTACAGAGAGGAAAGATAAATGGTAAGGTAAAGAAAGTAAAATAAATAGATTATTTTATGCAAAAAAGGTGAAATTAATGGGAAATGTAGCGTGGCTCAACATAGAAAATAACATTAAAATGGATCATCACTCTTACATACCTGAAAACAAGACACTCCCAAAGCTAACCCATAATATCTATCTACCCGAAATGACTTGGAATAATTTTTCTACGTTTTTTTCTCTAGTTCGAGTCATCCAAATTTACTAGATGTATTCGAGAAAAAATAAGTTAAAATAGGTAATTAGCAAAAAAAGAAAATATTCTTAAACTATGAAATTATTAATAAAATTATATTTAAACTATCTTCGATAATAAAATCGCACTTAAACTGTAATTTATTAACAAAATAATCATTTTGCAGACACCGCGAGTGTATGTTATAGAAGTCCATGGATTTGTGGACACTTCTTCTAACGGAGGAGCCTGCAACTAGAATTTGCGTGACTTCTCGTGAATGGAAGAGTCGAAAATGTATTCTATCTTGATTTAAGTGCACGCACCCGCCGCGCATAGGACATCCGCATGAAAATTTTTTTAATAAAAAATAAAATAATTAATATTAATTTGGATAATCTTTGCTTAGGGTTAAAAGGGTTTTATTTTTGGTGGTTAATCAATGGACAAAAGAATAAAGAAGGGAAAAATGAAGGAAGATAGCATAAAAACAAGAGTGGGAAGGAAGCAAAGTTATGGAAGCGCATAAAACAGAGAGGTGGGGTCATCGTCGTAACAAATCACCTTCTCCATCATTTCTTCTGTCTCCATCCTCACTTCCTTCCATTTCTAACCAGACCCCCTCTTTTCTACCCTTTTCACCTCACTTCCATTCTTACCCACCAAGCACCGTCTCCCATACTGCACTCAGTCCTTTTAATTATCGTTTCAGTCTTTTTTTTTTTTTTTTTTAATCCCCTCCTTTCATCATTGGTTCCACGAACCTGGAAAAGAATGCTGCGTGTTTCTTCTGCTGGTGCTGGGGTTGGGTCAATTGTATCTGCAGAGAAAAGCTCGGGTTTGTCGATGGATGATTCTTCTTCCTCTGTTGAATTTAAGCTTGATTTGGGTCTTGGGCTGAGCATCGGTAGTCGTGATAGCTATCGAAAGACCGAACATGATCAGAGAAGTCAATTTTCCAGGATTTTGACGGATCAAGATATGTGCTCTGTTGTTTCTTTATCTTCCTCTGATTCTTCGTCAACCCCGTCTGTATGTTCTTCTTCTTTGAGCAGAGCGAATGCCACGTCTGAGACCCAAAGACGTGCTGATTCTCTTGAAGAAGACTCTAATGGCGCAAGGTAAATGAGTTTTTTTTCGCGATCAGTAGTAATTTTTATACCCATCGTTTTTGCTCTTTGTTATTTTATCCTTTTCTCAGGCTGCTTTCATACATTTCTCTTTTTACTTTCTTTTGTCTTTATTTTAGTACCCGGATTTAGGCCTTAAATCTTTTAATCTTCATTCTTTGTGAGATTAGTGCACTTAAATTTTCATGTGATGCTAATAATATATTGTATTATTTCATCCCAGCCTAATTGATACTTAGTATCACTGTGTTGGATGCCAAATTTTCTAGACTAAACCTTTGTTTGATAATGTTCGTCTTGGTCGAAGTGGACCTTCAACACCAAATAGATGATATGATGCAGGTGTTTGAAGCATCGTCCATTTGGTAGTGTGTTGATTTCTTGAAAAGTCTGAACCATGGATTTTCTTGTGTCTTCGGTTGGAACATTGTAGCTTTAGTTTATTGGTTGTGAAGCTTTTAAATAAAAATCAAGAGACGTTTGTTACTTTTTCCTATCAAACGCAATTCAAAATAATTTAAACTCAATCAGCAACGATACCATCCTCGAACATCTTTTCTTCAAATCTCTATTTCCATACATGTTTTTTGTTACACGAATGACTCTGAGATCTCACTTGTTCATTTCTGCTGTCAACAAGTTTTTAAGAGATGATTTTAGAGCATGACAGTCGTGTTGAAACTTAATAAATTTCTGGAAGCAGTCAGAGTCAGGTCGTGGGGTGGCCGCCCGTCAGAGTTTCGAGAATGAACAGCGTGGGTAATAGAGCAAAATTACCAGCGACAGAAAACTTGATGAACGAGAGTGGTAAATGCAATGATTCAATAGAAGGGGAATGTCATGGTGGTTGTGAGAATATTAATGGAAATCTCAAAGACAAGGAGAGTAGAAGGAGCTCTTTATTTGTGAAAGTGAACATGGATGGAATTCCAATTGGAAGAAAGGTTAATCTCATTGCTCACAACTCCTACGAAACCTTAGTGCAAACTTTGGAGGATATGTTCCAAGATTCTACGGCTACAGTCGGTAAGTACCTATGCAACTTTACAGTTGAATGTCATGGTGATGAATGTATTGCGAATAATCCTGGGCCTCCGAATAGATATGACAGAACTTTGCTAAGATTCTGGGAGTTAATGCCAGTAAATCCATGCTTTGAATACATCATTGCATTGGAGAATGGGTATTTATTTTGTTTTGACAACGATTATGTGTTATCTATGGGAAGGATCGGGGCTATTTTCAAATCTTCTTTCAAAATACGTGCTCACATATGAAGACAAAGACGGAGACTGGATGCTCGTCGGCGATGTTCCTTGGGGGTATGCCTCTCTTTTACGGCATCTTAAATCGATTGTTCTACATTGTAGCTGAACATGGTAGTTCATAGGATCTTTAAAGCATTAATACGGTTTGAGAAATGGCTTCTGAGAATCATACCTCTTTTGTTCTTTATTTTTCTAATCAGAATGTTTCTCAGCTCTGTAAAGAGGCTTCGGATAATGAGATCTTGCCAAGCTAACGGAAACGACAGGTACAGGCACAATACACGGTCTCGTAAACCAATCTGAAATTTGTGATTGTCTAGTAATTTTTATGCATGGATTGTTTTACAGCTCTAGTTCAGCAAGAAAAGGATGAAACCAGATAAGGAAAGCTTCCTCTTTCTGGAAGGAGATGGCGGATTTGAACGAACTCCATCCGAATAGCTAAGTTTTGTTTCTGTTTTTCTTTTTATTTTCTGAATTATTAGTGTTGAAGCTCAAAATCCATGGGAGGTTTTAGTGATAATGAACTTGTGCGAATGAACAAAGAAAATAAGGAGTACTGGTTTTGATTTGTCATGGCTTACTCTTCTTCTTGTTCTTTATTGTTTCGAATATTAATAAATTATCGAGTAATTATTAAATTTTTAATTTTGTCAATTGACGGTTCATAATTTAAGGCGTTGTCAACAGATATTCACGCCGAGTAGATTTTTCGTCAAATGTCGATGAATCCCTCTCTTCAAAGTCTGTTAAATATTCCCTCGCATAAACTCATATATTCACTAAATCAATGTTACATACAAAATAAATATAAAAGCAAATATTTGATTTTTTTTAATTAAGAAAAAAAAATCCAGGCTTTCGTCTTCCTAAATCCTAGGGGAAGCCATGGACAGGGGAGGCGCTGAAAACAGGCCTCTCCTTGCTAAATGATCCGTACCCATCCCCAGCTGTGTTGCTTTTTCTTCGGGGTTTTGCTTCTGCGAGCATTGTTAGGATGTCTCTCATGGTGGGTCTGTCTCTCGGTAGCTTCGCTGTGCATAGCAGAGCTAGTCTTAGCACTAGCAGCATTTCCTCTTGAACGTGCTTGCAATTCCCTATCATGGGGTCTAGTGCTTCTTCCAAGCTTCTCTTTTCTCTTATTTTCCTTCTTACCCATTCAACAATCTCTGTGTTTTCTCCGAACTCAGCCTCCAATGGCCTCTTCCCCGTCACCAGCTCTAATAGAACTACTCCATAGCTGTATGTGTCAATCTTCTCGTCTACCTTCAAAGTATATCCATATTCTGCATTCACGTGAGGAAATTACTTGTCAGTCTTGTGATTATTTTGGAGCAATAGATTTTTTTTAAGCTTTTTCGAATCTTACCTGGAGCAAGGTAGCCGTATGATCCGGCCACCATTGATACAGTTTCGTTCTTCCGAGCCATCGTCCTCGCCAGTCCGAAATCGGCAATTCGAGCTTCTAGATTTGAATCTAGAAGTATGTTATTGGATTTTATATCTCTGTGGATGATCGGAGGATGACAATCATGGTGGAGGTAAGCAAGCCCTTGCGCAACTCCTACTGCTATGTTATACCTGGAAACCCAGTCTAGAAGCAATCTCCCCGCTTGTTTTCCGTGTAAAGCTTCTCCGAGGCTGCCATTTTCCATGAATTCGTAAACTATCATGATTTTCGAGTCGTTATGCATAAGCCCTAGCAATCGAACGATGTTTCTATGGCGTAGTTTCCCTAGCAGATTCACCTCTCCCGCCAGATCATCTCTGTTAGCATTTTCGATGTCCATTTCTGAGCTCCATAGCTTCTTGACTGCTACAGTGGTGTTAAGATGAGGCATCTCCGCCTTGTAAACGATGCCCGTCGCTCCCATTCCTAGAACATTTGATTCCTTAATGCAGGCCAGAATATCAGAGCTTGTGAATCTGAGTCTCTGATATGCCATTAATCTCCATGGCCAGTCTCCACTGCTCATTTCATATCTCTCTTCGAAGCAACCTCCATCTGAATACCATAGTTTGTAAAAGTGTCTTCCGGCAAAAAGGGCAATCACAATTGTTAAAATCGTTGAAAATCCAATGATTAGAAAAGCCATGACATGCTTTCTATGCGAGCTCGTGTGGTTAGATGGAAATGTAGAATTGGATGAACATGGAGGTAGAATGGCCCCACAGAGACCTGCATTTCCTGCTAGATCGCTTGGGTTTATCGTCCCGAGGATTCCATTTGAAGGTACAGGCCCCTCCAGCTTGTTGTAGGAGACATTAAGCGATTCGAGGGCAGGAGAGATCCCAAAATTTTCAGGGATTCCTCCTGTTAGAGAGTTGTTTGATAGATCAAGAACAGACAAAGAGAGCATGTTAGCTAGTGATCTTGGAATTTCTCCTGTTAGCTGGTTGTTTCTCAGATTCAAGTTCACTAATCTCTCACAAGAAGCAATACTTTCTGGGATTCTTCCAGAGAGACGATTTGATGAAAGATTAAGAACAGAAAGAGAAGGACAGTCCTGGAATTGGTCTGGGATTTCACCTTCGAAATCATTATTTGACACTGTAAAAGTTTGGAGGTTTGGAATCAGAAGAATTGTTGAAGGAAGCGAAGAACTGAGACGGTTTTGGGAAAAATCGATGAAAGAAAGGGATGTCGAAAATGAAATGTCGCCTGGAATTCCTCCGTTGAGACTGTTATTAGCTAATTCAAGCCTTTGAAGCTTCCCAAGTTTGCCAAGACCAAGAGGAATTGTCCCGGATAGAAGGTTGTTCTGAATTCTAACTCGTACGAGTGATGAACAAGTCGATAAACTCATTGGAATATGGCTCGAAAAAGCATTGTTGAAGAGGATGAGCTTGGTGAGATTGCCTCCATTGCACAAAGTCTCTGGAATTTTGCCTGAAAACGAATTGGATGACACGTCCAGCCATACCAAATTAGAGTTCTTTCCAAGGTTGATTGGCAGTTGGCCTGAAAGTGAATTGTTCCACAGCTCAAGAACCTCCAATTGAGTCAATTCTCCAAGTGCTGAAGGAACTGAACCAGATAGCTGATTGCACATGAGATTCAAAAGCTTTAAGTTCTGCAACTCCGAAATTTCAGCCGGAATTTCCCCTGAAAGCATATTATCGGAGAGATCTAGATATATTAGCGAGGAAATGTTGCCGATTTGCGGAGGAATTTTCCCTTCAAAATTGTTCTTATACAAGAAGATTGTCTCTAACATTTTTAGATTTCCAAGTTGAGCTGGAATTTCACCACCAAGATTGCCAACAGCTAAATCAAGGTACTTTAGATTAGTGAGATTTCCAAATTCTGCTGGAATCCCACCTACAAATTCATTGTAACCAAGAATTATGCTCTCCAGTGATGAAATCTGACCAATCTCCGGCGGGATTTTCCCTGTCAAATTATTCCCCGAAAGGCCGAGAAACTTTAACTTCTGCAATTTGTTGAAAGATGTTGGAACTGAACCTTCAAAGAAACTGCCTCTGAGATCAAGACTCTCTAACATGGTTGCACTTCCAAGATCTCCCGGAAGTAAACCCGAGAAATCATTGCTCGAAGTGTTTAAGGTAATCAATGATGATAATCTTCCGAACCCTTCTGGAAAGTTGCCGGAAAATGAGTTTTGACTAAGATCAATTCTCTGCAAAGATATGATGTTGGAAATCGAGCTGGGCAATGCAGTTGAAAACCCATTACAACTCAAGTTCAGAGAAGTCAAACTCTTGAGCTTCTGAAAATCATCAGAAATAATTCCGCTTAAGTTCATGAGAGAGAGATTAAGCTCCACAACGGCTCCTTCTGAGCCGCACCATACTCCAGTCCAGTTGCAGTGAACTCCATCTTTTTCGGTGGCGCTTTCTGGCAACTTCCAATCCTTAAGAACGTTTAACGAATCAACTAAACTTGCTTTTACTGAAAGGAGAGTCAAAGCTTCATCGTCATCCACAACAGCTGAACCAGAAGACAAAAAACCAATGGAACAGAAGAAGATGAACAACAGTTGGTGAGTTTTCAACTTCATCTCCTGTGATTTCATAGTTCATGCTTAAATCTCCACCATTTTCAATCCTTGTTAGAGCTACGACTTTAGCGAATGAAAACAGGATGGAGAGATAGAAAGTGTAGTTTTATGAGCTGTTAAGTGGGAAGAAGATGAACAAGATGTAGAAATATGATTATATAATATGCATATACATATATAGAATATCTTATACAAAGACTGAAATGGTGGATTAGTTATGAAAGTGTGGGGATTGTGAGAGTGTTCGTGAGATCTTGGGTAGTGTGACAGCTATTAGTTTTGAAGTAATGACTTATAAAATAATGGAAGGTTTTGGATTTATTAATGGAAAGTTCCTCCGACATAAAACATGGAAGAGAATGTGTTTTCTTTTCTTTTACTTCTAAACTTGCCCATTTGCGTCCACTTCCTTTTGTTCAATTATGGCCCATTTTTTTTGGGTTATTTGCTCATAATTTTTCCCCGTTCCCACCTCTATTTTGATGAAAAAAGGGAAGGGGAGTTTTGAAAATGACAGGAAATGCTTGAACTCAAAGATAGAGTTGTTTAAAGTTCTTGGAAGAACTATGTTTGCAGGGTTGACGAAGGGTAACTTCTAAGAATGACAAAGATTCAGAAAATGATGAATCAGGTGGACCACCTTCACCTCTCTCTCTCTCTCTCTCTCTCTCTCTCTCTCTCTCTCTCTCTCTCT